>LR750406.1:0-89152 GCA_902729485.2 Mus minutoides | reverse complement strand
TATGCAATGGCAGGAAATGGGCACAAGCTTAATGCAATAGGCTGTACTTAGTTTCTGATTCTAATGTTGTCATGAATTTCCACTTGTTTGATTTGGGTGATGTCATAGTCAGGGTTTCTATTCCGGGACAAAACATCATGACCAAGAAGCAGTTGGGGAGGAAAGGGTTTATTCAGCTTACACTTCCATACTGCTGTTCATCACCAAGGGAAGTCAAGACTGGAACTCAAGCAGGTCAGGGAACAGGAGCTGATGCAGAGGCCATGGAGGGATGTTCTTTACTGGCTTGCTTCCCCTGGCTTGCTCAGCTTGCTCTCTTATAGAATCCAAGACTGCCAGCCCAGAGATGGTCCCACCCACAAGGGGCTTTTCCCCTTGATCACTAATTGAGAAAATACCCCGCAGCTGGATCTCATGGAGGCACTTCTTCCCCAACTGAAACTTCTTTCTCTGTGATAACTCCAGCTGTGTCAAGTTGACACAAAACTAGCCAGTACATGTGATATATAAATACATATATGTTTGGTGCTGAAAGCATAATATTTAACATGAAGTTTTACAGTTTACATTCAAACAGTGTTGTGCAATGTTTATTTAGTTGTATAGAATTTAGGTCTGCTAATTTTTGATGTATGATGTTTTTATTTATTTACAAGGTTTTATTACAATAAAGTTTATAAAATTTTTAAAAATCTTGAATACTGAAGACAATGTTAGCTTCATTTATGCATTGAAACTAGTTGTGGCAGTTCATAAAATAAGAAAAAGTAGTAATAGTGGCTATTGGGTATCTACCCCATGACATGGTTTCTTGGCATATTCCCATTAAGGCCTCAAAGAAATAAGATGTAATATTATTATTTCTCTCAGAGATTTACAGTGAAATTTCTGAAACTCAGGGAGATATACAATTTGATAAGGCTCACACTTAGTTAATTGTAGAGACAAGACCTGGATTGACATGAACTCACACTATATAAGGCTAAACTCCTTTCTTTTATTAACTGCCTTTCTTCCTCATGCCACGATGCTCAGTCCCTTGGTCAAGACTGCTTTCCAAGGTTCTTGAAAGGACTTTCACAACCAAACACAATGAACTCTTTGTGAAACTGGGGATGCCGTGAAATCCCTGCCAACTCTGAGTTGTCCCTAATACAGGCAACAGAGATTACTATTCTGCACTCTTTCTTCTTTATTGATTCTTTCACGTCGAGGACTGTGGCAAGAAGAAATGAAGGTGGAGACAGGATTACATAGTTTATATTTATTGTCTTGATATTTCTAACTTTTCCACATTTAGTTTACAACATCTTTCACTTTGTGAATTTTGTCTGTTGCATATAATGTTTAAAACAAAAATTAACAACCAGTTTATTTTATGCATTGTCCAGCAAGCATACCTCTTGCTTCATAATGGGTGCTCCAAGTTATTATAGAGTTGTACATATATGATGCCTAGTATCACAGAGTATTTAAAAATAACATAAGGGTCCAAGGCTTTAACTCATCTATTTATAAAAAGTGCAGATTTAAAATATACTAGTCAATTAGCTATTAAACAGGAAACCAGGACTATACAACTAGTTTGAAAAAATAAAAGAAATGCACAGCTATATAAAGAAAAGTTAACATTAATTTATAGGCAGAACAAAGCTGTGTTTTCCATAATGTGCTGAGTAAGGGGAAGTAAGTGGAGATTTTAGCAGATACGATTTATTTCCATGTCTACAATGAAAGCTGGATCTGACTTGGCTCTAGTTTCAGTGAGCTGACTGATCCTATCTCAAGAGAGTACAGTGGAAAGTTTCAGAGTAAAACATAGCATCCTACTCTGCCCTCCATATGCATCAGACCCTAATCATTCGCACATATCCAAATACACATGTAGCACATATGCATTCATATGCACACTTAAAATTCATAAATAAAAACTAAAGAAATTATGGAAATGTTAATATTTAGATGTTTGTAAGGGACTTTTCTTCCCCAAACAGCCAAAACCAAAGGAACTTGGTTATAACTACAAAGTGCAATTCATGTTTCTTGGTGTACATTTTTTGTTGTTGTTGATTTCTAACTTGACAGAATCTAGAATCACCTGAAAGATACATCTTATGAGCAAATGGCTCAGTCACCCTAAAGCTGTAACCCTGTATTATACTTCCTTTTGCTCTGGTGACCCCTACCAAAAATTATTTCATTGCTACTTCCTAACTGTAATTTTGATACTGTTATAAATCATAATGTGAATATCTGTGTTTTCCAATGGTCTTAGTTGACCACTGTGAATGGGTTGTTTGACTCCCCAAAGGCGTCGTGATCCACAGGTTATGAACAGCCATAACTGTGAGCATCCCTATGGGAGATTAGCATGATTGTGTTGATTTATGTAGGGAATTCTGTCTCAGTTGTGTGCTGAACTAATCCCTAGGCTCTGAATCCTGGACCATATAAAACAGACAAGAGTGAACTGACACTAGAGTTTATCCATCTTTCTTGGCTTCTCACAGGAGAATGCTGCTGACTTCACAGCTAGGATGGGTGGCCTATATCTTGAACTGGGAAGCAAAATAAACCCTTTCTTCCTTCAATTGCTTTTCACAGGGTGTTTTGTTATAGCAATAGAAAGAAATTCAAAAAACAGGATTATCCAGCTGGTAAGTAAAAGGTCACTAGAGACTACCTAGTGAACAGCAGGGTTCTGGGGGTAATTCACAAGGCAGAATGTTTGCCTGGCTTTGGGGATGACTAGGAAACGTGACATTTATAGATACCAATCTGCTATTGCATACAACACAGGCAGAGTAAGTACAAAAAGAATGATTCCCTGCTGTTGATAATATTTCAGTTCACACACATGCTTCATTGTCAAAAAATGTCTCTCAGCAAATCCACCTCACACAGCTGCTAATAAATACATTAGGTGCATGTATAGATTGGCAGCCCATCATCATCTTCATTATGTGTTTTGCTATGTGATTTGAGCCTGTCTGAATCAAGTCACTTTTTATTATGAGAGCATAGCTAGTGGACTTGATTAGTGAGCCAGCAAGCAGTAAAAATGACACAGACAGGATTATCAACAACGAAGGAATCATTCTGTCTTCGAGGTCCCAGAAAGTTCTGCTTTAAAATATATTTCAAAGAGTCTTGACTGCCTCAATCCACTTCACTATTTCTCCAAAGGTGAATTCAGAGGGAGCTTTTGGAAATCAAATTAGCTGTAATAGCATTCTTACAGCATATTTTCTACTCCAGGGACAGTGGCCAAAGGGGAGACTCCTCCACATGCACTTAAAGATGTAAATATTTTAAGACTTCTCCAGTTTGCAAAACATCACCTTAGTTGAGAAGTGGAGGTTCTTGGAGAGTTCTGCTTCTCTCTGAGGTTTTCAGTGCACCCCTGCATTATTTTTTAATTGCTTCCACCTCCAGATTTTGCTTTTGCACTACAGTCTTCCACTTCAGGGTGTCCCTCAGCATATAAATGTCTCATGGAGGCATCCCAGCCACTCCGCTCTCAACTTCACATTTGCATCTGTCCCACCAGAGAATGGAGTGAACTCAAAAGGGGTGAGAGGATGCAACATTCTAGACAGGCCACTATAAGATGCAGCAAGGGCAAGGCCACTGAATACAGCAGTGTCTGATGCAAGCTGTTGGCTCTGCACTTTGTCTCGTACTTTTGCATCTAACAAGCGATTCTATCGTTTACAAGTTGCCGTGGAATATTGTGCGAAATGAGTTACTTACTCTTACTTTAAAAAAAAAAAAGATTTTATTGAACCTGTCATATTTGAAGATGTATTGTTATTGTTCACCTGTTTTGAGACTACGAGCAAGAAGCGTTTCCAAAATGAAGTTGTAGCTGTTTTGGAGGTAGTCAATCTTCGGAATTTCATGCTGGCTTTTAGAAATCTGGCTATTGACCACATTTGTTGGATGAAATACTCCACTTTAACTCATAATACACAGTTCTCACAACATCAGCAGGGCTGCTGAGGCTTGGGAACCCTCTTTAAAGTTTCATAAATAGCAATATCAAATATTCTCCTAGGCTTTATTACCCTCAGTCTGTGTGATACAAAATTCACAGATATTAATTTATGTTAATATCATCCTTATTGGTGCAATACTTATAAATATTACCATTCTAATTTTCCTTGTTTTCACTGTGCTATTAACATTAGGTAAAATGATATATAGATATTTTCTGGATAGAAGATTGTTTAAAGTTTTGGTAGAAACTCCAAGACTGATAGGGTCATGGAGAGGACCTGAGACTTGGCACTGTGTGGCAGAGGTAGTGTTCCTGCATAGAGGCCAATATACCATGGGTGATGGTGTAGTCTAATTTGCAGTGAAGACCACAGCATGTTGGGGATGTCAGGACAGTGAAACAACCACTAATCACAATGACAAGTGAGGGACAGGGGCTGAGCCTGAGACAGGCTATGTATGCTAAGACTGGCAGGTCCAGAAAAGCAAAGTTATAAAAGCTGTTTGGAAGCTAGAGGATCATAAGTACCAGATGTGAGACACTGTGCTAAAAACTGGTTTCTACATTGCTAGCTATTGGTTTTGCTCAAATGTGGTTATTTTTAATGCTATGGTTATTTTCTTTGTAGGAAGAAAATATTTAACTTGTTAAAGATATTACAGGAACCCACAGTCATGAGATTGGATATTATAAAGAAGCTTGGATTTTTAAAGTGTTTAAATTTTTAAAAGGCTGAGAGACTTTTAAAGTTCTTCTGTGCTTTATATTGTGATAATCAAAAGAAATCTTAAGGACAAATAAGAAAAGAAAGGTTATGATTTGATGACATTTGTGTATCAAGTTGAGAAAGGATCAACTGTGATAGTTTTTATGAATTTGAACTGAAAAAATGTTACCTAGCAGGAGGGATTCTCAGCTGAAAAAAAAAAATGTCTCTGGGGCCTTTTATGAATTAAGGACGAATCTGGAAGGAATCAGTCCAGTGTGAGTAGAATGAACTCTGGTGTTTCTTCCTGGTTTGTATAGGAAAGCAAAGCTGATAAACTCATGGAGAGAAAGCCAATAACCAGCTTCCTCTATGGGTCTACTGCTCTTCTTACTTCAATGTCTGCCATGACAACTATCAAAGATGGAACATGCTTGAGATGTGAAAGCCAAATGAAGTCTTTCTTCCTCATGTTACTGTTGGACAGTGTTCATCACTATAAGGGAAAGTAAATGTGAGCAATCACATTAGAGAAATGACCTGGAATGCAGAACTCTACTTTGCTCATCATATCCCTCTGGTGATCAATAGTAACAGAAAATGATGTTGGTATTCGGGTGTACATGGCTAGGAAGTCTTGGGTCTTTAAGCTTTTGTTACTAAAATTATTCTATATTTAACCTAATCCTCTTTATTTTGTTCTTTCACCTTTATTAAAAATATATTCTCTCATACAGTATATCAACCACATTTTCCGCTTCTTCCAATTCTCCCAGTTCTCCTCCACCTCTCTTATACCCCAGATACACTACCCCTCTGTTTCCTTTTCAGAAAAGAGCATGCCTCAAGGAGACAACAGCCAAGCAAGACAAAAGGGGAACAAGAAGACAAGGTACAAGATCTCATATCAAGGCTGATCAAGGCTGCCTAATATGAGGAAAAGGGTCTCAGGACCAAAAAAAGTGAAAGACAGACACACTCATACTCTCAGGAATCCCACAAAAACACCAAGCTAACAGATTTAATTTATAGTCAGAGGAGCTGGTGCAGACCCATATAGGCCCCATGATTGCCACTTTAGTCCCCATGAGCCAATGTGAGCCCTGATTAGTTGATTTAGTGTGCTGAATTTTCTAAATTATTGTATATTTAAGACTTCACTTTCTAAGATGTTCCCTTTGTGTTTTTCTGTTCTTTTTTTGGGGGGGGGTAGTTTGTTTGGGTGTTTGTTTGTTTTGGTTATATGAGAGATAAAATCAGCTCATAATTATTTGACTATTTAGGGTGGAATAAATTTTATTTCAGTGCACTAAATTAAAGAAATTAAATTTATTCTTCACTCATGCATGTATATTGTACATTTGTGAACAATAATACACCCTATAGGGTCATGAAGCAATTATTATATGTTCTGACAAATGCATTATCAGACAATTTCATCATTGTGTGAACATCAAGGGCTATCCTTATATAAATCTTTGTTGTTTAGTCTATTAAACAACTAGGTTATATGATCTAGTCTGTTGCTTTAGGCTATAAAGGAGTAAAATAAAGATAAACAAAGTTACTAAAATAAATCATAACATTAAGTTTGTATGCATTGAATAATAAAAACCCATTGTATTATCAGTGTGTAAAATAAGTTAAAAATATAAAATAATCGTGCACATAATATGGATATTCATTCTATTTACTTGGAATTTCGGGTTTGATAAGAGTAGAAATGGCTATTGTTTTAGAGTGTTGTGTCAACTTGACACTAACAAAAGTCAATCAAGAAAATGTTTTCATAAAATGGGTGGAGCTATAGGCAAGCCTCTAGGGCATTTCCTTATTTATGGTTTGGCTGTGGGTAGTGCCACCCCAGACTGGGTTCTATAAGGAAGCAGGCTGAGTAAGCCATGGAAAGAATGCAATAGGGAGCACTCCTTTATAGCCTCTGCATAGGCTCCCTGCCCTGTTTGAACTCCCACCCTGCCTTCCTTTAATAATGAACGGTGATGTGGAAGTATAAGCCTTCTTATTTTTCTTTTGCTTATGGTTTTTTTATCGCAGCAATAGTAATCCTAATTAAGACAACTGTCAAAGTATTGTCAGTTGATGTGAAATTATGTTATTTGATGCATATAGAGTTATTATAATTTGGATTCCTTTTAATCATTACTAATTACTTTTTATTTTATCAATCCATCTTGACATTTACTTTGGATTTCATATAACTTTTCTATTTCATTAGAAAAATAAAAGTTGTGCATAGTTATATTATCTTTACTTCTCTCTTTCTGGTTTGCATGAAATGCCATTCCTATTATTTTTATTTTGAGTATTTATTAATTAAATATATGACTCATGTGGGTGACACGTTGTTGGGTTTTCTCAGTACAATTCTGACACTTTATGACTTTCACTTGGAGCATCACATCACTTAAATTTAATGTAACAAGATATATTCTTATGTAAATCTACCATCTATTTTTAAATTCACTTCTCTTTCTTTTACTTTTGGCCTGTATAGTTGAGAATGTTTTTAATAGTCCATGTGAGATTTGCCTACAAAAATTTTAACTACACTAGGAGATTATATATAATCTCCTAGTAATATTAGTATATATACAAAATCTGTGTCTATATCATCACAACTAATAAAAAAATGAGGCCATGAAATTTGAAGGAGATCAGAGAGGAGTAAATAGAATGGTTGGGAGGCAGGAAAATAAAGGAATAAATGTTCTTAAATAGTAATTGCAAAAATAACCAATGAAAAAGAAGTAAAATAATATTAAAAACATGGAATTTAATTTGCTAGATTCTATCATATTTGTGGCTATTATAGTTTTGGTTGTCAGTTCATTTAAATTTCCTATTATGTTTTAGTTAGTTGGCATTATTGTGACTTTCACAAAACTTATGTTCTTTTTTTGTTTGTTTACAACTTCTAAAACTCATTTTCCTTTCTTGTCGACATCTGAGTTTACAATGGGAATTGTATCTTTGTAAATAGAGAAACATCTTTAGCCTTTTGTGTACTGCAGATCTACTGCTGACAAATTCCTTCTGCTTTTTTACATCACTTATTTGACCTTTGTATTTAAAGTTATTTTTTCTGACTGCACTTTGTACTGATGGCTTTTTGTAGTTATTATATTTGATTGCTCACATTTGACTTTTTTTTTTAACATTTCATCATTCTGCTCCATTGTCTATCCTCCTGCTTCTGATGGAACTCTGCAGTAATTTACCAGTATTTCTTGTACACAATGTTACATTTTGGTTCCTTTCGTTTTCCATTTTCTCTTTGTTTTCACCACTTTGGTGAAGTTGTTTTGAAGTTATATCAGTCATTATCATTGCGTTTTTCATTAAATTTTCAACATATATAAATATAGATAATTAAACAGTGTGTGCGTGTTTCATGAAATAATTGCTTTTCTGTGATTAGCTTAATTCACATAATATGTTTATCTCCAGTCAGATTCTTCTTTTATTTTTCCATGAAATGCCATGACTTTGTTCTTTATATTTGTAAAAATTCCAGGGTGATAATTACATTTTCTCTATTCATCCCCCTGTTGTTGAATACCTACTTTGGCTCCCTAGTCTAACTCTTGTGAATGGTGTAAAAGTGTTGATGTGCCAGTATTCCTGGGATCTGTTGACCTGGGGTTCTTTGGGTAAACCACCATCAGCTTCAGTCCTTACAAAGTGGAATCATAGTCATTCTAAAGGTTTACAGAAAGATATATCCTTATAGAAGTATATGGAAGGAATTAAATGTTAAGATAGCATAACAATAAGTGGAAAGGCAAGAGAGAAATTTTTAAGTTGCTTGTTACTTAATTTTGCTATTCATTTAATAAAAAAAAGCAAGATAAATCAACTAACTGTTGCTTAACAGTTTCATCTGAGATTGAAACATTCCATGTACTAGAGAGACGCCTTAAGACCAAAGTCAAATAACTTGAAATAGTTTCAGGAACTAGATGAAATTAAGGAGATTCTCCAGGATGCTCCCTCCGTAAAGTAATAAAGTCTGCTGAAAGTAATTCTTAGAAGAGCCAGGCTGCAAAGAGCACTCCCAGACAAGACAAGCCCCAAAGAATACTCGAATACTGGACTAGCTTCCTAGAAGAGGTTTAGAGCAATTGCATCACATGGAAAGGACCCCTCCCACCTGTTGAGCTGCTGGCCAACTGGTATGTATATTCTTGCTTTTGCGTGCAATCATGTGTGCTGGGGCAGACTTTAGTGATGTATCTTTCTTTGAGTCATTTATTTTTCTATAAATAACCCCCCACCCATATTTCTCTAAGTTCCATATTACAACTCACTGGTTCACTAAGACTTTGGTGGTATTTGTATATTTGCATGTTGTGAGTTCCCTATCTGGGGCAGTAGACATGTGACTAGTGTCTCTCAGGAAAGGTTTTGTCATGCAAAATCAACCAACTAACTAGCCAAGCAACCATACAACTTACCAACCAGACAAACAAACAAACAAACAAACAAACAAATAAACAGAAGACAGCATCTTATAATATTGTTATTTTGGGGGATATGAATGGTCCCACACTGACCTTAATACTAATGTGCCCAAACATAGTCCCTCATGGGAAAGAAGGGCAGTGTATATGTTGTTCTACTTTCATTAATTCCCCCACTGCCCCTGGAGGGCTCCAAGTCCCCTTTCTAAGCAGCTACTCTGATTCTCAGTGTCTTTGTGAGCCTAGTGAGTGAGAGTAGACCTGTTTGTGGGGCTACAGTGCCTTCCCAAGATGAAGAAATGAAGGCCTTGTCCACACATAGTCCTTATTTGTAGACGAACAGAACAACCGATATTTTTAAGACATGAGGTAACTAGCAAATAGGGCTGGATTTATGAATTTCCATTGCTTTGAGGAGTTACTGGATCCTTGAGGCTTCCTCTAAAGCCTTCTAACGAGTTTTCAAGCTGAGATTACTTAGGAAAAAATATAAACGCTATAAAAAATGTGCAAATACAAGGAATATGAATCTAATAGCTAAGTAAAATCACAATGTATTATTAAGGTAGATTTTAAATTATGTGTATTTTTGAACATTTTTTTCTCTATCCATAATCTGAGCTTTATGTTTTCTTCCTTGCACATAAAGATACAAGAGACTTTGGTTGCTGTGATCAATAGAGTATAAGAATGAAACAATATATTGCCTGCATAATAAGTCATAATAAGTCATAAAAAGCCAAGCAGATTCTTTGTTTTCTTCTTTGGATATATGATCTACTAGGAGCCCATTATCAATTAAGGAATACCAAGAATCCTGAGACTATTATAATGGAGAGACAAAGCCTGGGACCAAAATCACAATTCAGTTGAACTTTCCATGCTCCTGAGAGCAAAGATGAAACCAAGAGTGCTTGAGCAGACAACCTTCAGGTGATAGTCAAAAAGTGATACCTGTTGTTGTTACAAGGAAAGAAGACACTACCCAGGCAAGTATTTCCCAGATCAGCAGTCTGTCAAAGATTTCAGAAAAAAATGATTAATTCTGATTCCTACCCAGAATATTTTACAAGAAATGGAATGGATTTGTATCCTAACAATATTATTAATTTAATAGTAATAATCAAGATAAACTCTCATCTGATTAACTAGGCAGATACTGAGTAATTAATTAATAAAATATAATAATGCATAGTATGGGCTTAAAAGTATTAGGCTTGCTAGGCATAAAAATAGTTTTTGTAAGTTTGATAAATTAACATAAGAATTTGGAACAAATAGGTAAAATTTGATAAGGGCAGAACAACATTTAACACAGTTTAAAAATTATGTTACAGAACAATATGCATTCACAAGTCCATGGAGATCTTTTTATAGACATGTTTATAATGGACAGGTTATTATTATTATTATTATTATTATTATTATTATTATTGAGACAGGGTTTCTCTGTATAGCCCTGGCTGTCCTGGGCTTATACTGGGCTCTCACTTTGTAGACCAGGCTGGCCTCGAACGCAGAAATCTGCCTGCCTCTGCCTCCCGAGTTTTGGGATTAAAGGACTGAGCCACCAAGCCCAGCATGGACAGGTTATCTTAAAGCAAATCTTCTAAACCAATATTATTATATAAACATCTATATGACAGTTATTTTTGTTTTGATAAGCATACATTAAATACTTTTCTGTGATTTAAAATTAAACAATTCAAGAAAGCAAGAAAGCAAGAGAAGGAATGGAGAGTGGGACAGTGAATTTGTGTTCCCTGCATTCGAAACACAGAAATTGCTGGGCACAGTGAAGTTCGCAACCAATTCTCTGGTTTCATTCTCTAGTACTTTCTCATTGTCCCACAGGACTCTAGTGAGGAACAAATGCACTATCTTTGGACCAATCTTTTTTTTTTTTTTTTTTCAATTTTTTTCTTAGATATTTCCTTCATTTACATTTCACCAATCTTTTAGGGGTTGAGATAAGAGTACACTATTATTATGCTAACAAGTAATTTCAGACAAAAGAATGTAGAAAGCCTTTCTGTGTTGTAGAGGACAGAGCCATATCTTTATGTTCTATTTCACATTCCCCTGTTGCTCAGGGGCCTTTAAATGAAACCAATTTTTTGTTGTTGTTGTTGGTTTGCGTGCGTCATCTCACATTTTGTTCTGCCCTCCGTCTCCCTTTTCCAAGTCAGGCTAAATCTGCAGAATAATCTACAATGAGTGCCTGAACTAGCATGGTTCAAAACCGGAGTGCCTCCCTCCCCATGCTAGATCTGTGCCCCTCGGTATCGGTATCAGGGGATCCCTCGAAGCAGTCAACTTCCAGCTTTGAATCCCTTTTTGGATATAATCGGCCACTGCATACTTCATGTTGTAATTGTGTCTCTTTTGTGTTGTTTCTGTTCTCAGAGGTCCCAGATGAGCAAAATGGATGCTGCCTTTTATTCTGGATTTCTTTTTTGTTCCCTTATACTCAGTTTCTTTCATTGGGCATCCTTCTTTTATTAGCACATCTCAGCATCTCAGCTTTCTCGCTGGTCTGCTGGATACACTCACTATGCAAGTCGAATGCCTGGATATTTCCACTGACCAAAGGCTTGTCACCTTTAAGTATGACTCCTATCAGTTTAGCAAGTGCTGAAGGGTATAGGGTCTGGGCTTGTACTTTGGGATCTATTATAAGTGTGCTCATAAATTCCCTTCTCATATTTCAGATGCACCCAACTTCTTCCTGTTGGTAGTATATTCACTCTGTGTGCTGTGAATTATTATACCTCCTGCCAAGTCTGATTACTATGTTGTGATGTTCTCGCCATGTGGACATTGTGTAAGTTGAACTCACAAATTTCTATTTCCTTTCTATAATGCAAATCCTTGTCTCTCTTTTCCTTGGAGTTCTGGGTCCATGAGCTTTGCCCTTTTTGTTGTATAAGAAGAAATGACACAGGGGAAAAAATACAGAGCAGGTAAAATGTTACTCTTTGTATGACATACCTTCTTGTACATCTTTATGATGAAATATATTCATGGAAATGATATGGTCTTAATCTTGCCGACATTTTATTAGACATGGTATCTATAAAAGAACTGAAATGACTTCTCTCTTGCCCTTTGAGTATGTAAAAATATCACTATGGAAATGGAGATGGTCACCTTTATTATTGCTGATGCAACACAAACCAGAAAGAGCACAGGGACACTTTAAAATGATCATCATACCTACAAGATATTAGAAGGTATCTCTTTATACTCTGCTTGCTTATGTGAAGCAAATGCATTCAAATTAGAATTTAAAGAATGCTTCCCTCATTAGTGATAGGCAGGATAATGATTTTAGTGATGGCCATGTCTTAATCCATAGAGGCTGTAAACATTTTCTTGCATGGCCAAGAAGACTTTGTAGATGTGGTTAAATTCCTGATCTTGAGATATGCAGAGTATTGTGTACTATTTAGCTTATCTCAGTGTAGTCACAGGTCTTCAGAGGGATGAGGAGGAGGAAACTAAAGCGATCATATGAGGAAGACTTGCCTTCATTGATAAAGCACAACATCATCTGTCACTTTAGAAAGCATGGTTATGGATTTCTGAATAAAACTCCCGGAAGGAAAGCAGAGAGGATACCTTGTTTTGAGATCAGAAAAACCCATATTTATTCTAACAAATACTGTTATAATCTTAAAGAAACTTGTGTTTGTCTCAGCAGCGATTGGAAACTAATACATTGTCCAAAGCGACAGATTCAATAAGTGATTTACTGGTTCAGTAGAAGTGCCCAGCTTACATTCTACAGAATGAAATAGGCTGAAATTACTTCTTACTTGTACCTTGTCAAATGAGGTTCATTTTTATTTCAACAACCTAAATGTCTGTCCCCTCTGTTTCCCTTTAGGCTGAACTTATTATAATATCCTCAGCTATTCCCTACCCTATCTGCTTTTTTAAAATGACCTAGTCATATAACATCCCTAGACATCCCTTTCCCTGTGTTCAGCAGAAGGGAATTAGTGAACCTTTGGAGACCTTCCTTTTATTTGATCAATAAATCCTTCCATTGAGATGAAGACTTATTTTTACAACCACTTCTTTTTGTAATGATACTACAAACTATCACAAGGCTGATGGAGGCTGAGTTGCGAGAACAATATCTGCATTTTCAAGTGTAAAAGCATCCCACCAAAGACACTGATCACTGCTGGAAGATGCATCTTCATTGCTTGTTGAAACAAGAGGATACCCAGGAAATAAAATACTACATACACTTAATGTGGCAGAATTTTTCCAGCTCAGTCACCTTATAATTTTCCTATGTGTTTTAAGGCTTGATGCCTATTCTAATATCCTTACTCAGTGATTGTTAAACTATGTGAGTAGATTTCATGCAATACTGGATAGAAAATATTCCATTAATCAGATAAAACTTTTTGCTGCAATGTTTGTATCTTGAGCTCTGCCTCACAAACTTATGTTGTTGGGTTAGGTTCATTTTCACTCCAAACTATATATTTATACTATAGGCAGCTTTCTTCCTCATCTCATTTCAAACCATGCATGCAGTGAGCCATTCTCTTTAGGAGGGTTAATTGAAAATTAATTGGTTGGCTCCTGTGTATATATTAATATGCTAGGATTATGGTTATTACATTTTTACAGAGCTCCTATCTACAGTCCCTGCTTTTACAAGGCTTACCAGTGTTATGTAAAAACACACATACAAATAGCAATTAATATTTTTAATACAATCTTCATACATAGATTAAAAAAAAAAAAAACCCTGTTTAGCTAACTAAGAACACTTTCCTTACACATTACCTTGATTATCTCTCTTCTCACAAAAATAGATCTGTCCCCCAAATTTAGGCTTTAAGTAACTTTTCCTTTGGCTCATGCTTTCTTAACTATTGAATGTACAGAAATATTTATATTTCCCCTTTTTCAGTAGTCTATATGATATCCTTATCTGGATTTCCCACAACTACTTAATCACCAGTGTTGTTCAATAACACTCATAAAATTCCATAAATGTTCTTTTTCCAGTAATATTCTTCCTTGTATTAATGGATGATGTCATTTCCCCCAAGTATTTAAACTTAAACTGTCCATTTTACTTACTACAGACTTGACAAACACAAGATGCCCAGCAATATGTAAATTTCAGTTGGGCAGAAAATTATACTTAATATTAAGCATACCTCACTTGACTCACTATAGTTTTATTTGCTCAACCCAGCCATGCTAGGCCAGATCCCAACCTCAGTTCTTCAGAATCATTAGGAAGAATGGTTAAGAAACAGGTGTATGGAACTTACTTTCTTCTTCACTATGTCTGGGTGGTGTTTAGTTCAAACAATTAGAAATTGTTTTGAAGTTGTGACAGATACTCCATTCAGGCCCAAGGTACTCACTCAGCACATTAAATAGGGGATGGGGGAGGGTTTAGCGGAATTTTGGGATAACATTTGAAATGTAAATGAAGAAAATATCTAATAAAAATTGGAAAAATACTAATCCAATTCTATTCCATATCTCTCAACTTTATCTTCACATGAGAATAAATGAATGAATGTCTAAAACTATCATTTCTTATTCAACAGGGGTATTGTTCAGGCTTGGGGTTGTTTTGAAGCTTCTGAGATATTGAATGGCAGGCAGAGACAATTCTGTTTCATTGTATGTACTGGACATTGCTGAGTTTTGGTGGAAAGTATTAATGTTATTGATAAGTCAGACCAAATGAATGATTCTAGCTTGTTTGTCAACACTTACACTGGATCTAATAGCTTTGCCATCCAATTTATCTCTCTCCCAATGACTAAGTTGTGTGAAGCATGATTATTTGAATTTTGAAAAATACCTTCAATATTAACTTTTGACAATTGAATAAGCCTACAGTTCTTATTTTGATATTTGAGGTACAGTCCATATGGTTTCTCACACATTTAACAACTTTTTTATATGCTTCTTCACACACACTGGATGCTCTGAAGAAGCTAAGCTGCATCCATCCTTCGTTCCCTTTCAGCTTTGGCTTCCAAATATTTGTTGCTGATTTTGTTCAGTGACCTTGTGTTTGTCACACCTCTTCCTGAGAGGGAAATGGCACTCTGCAGTTCTAGTTCCTGATTTTCTTTTACTTTCTTTATATGCAAAATGAAGATCTTCTCTTCATAATAAAAGCAGTGTAGACCCATGAAATCAAGGCAATTTCTTTTACAACTTTGGATACATTGACTTAGTGCAGGGGATGATTTTTAAATCCCAATATAAGCAAATCCTTTCTTCCATTTCTCCTTTCGCTGTGTAATTAGGATGGTATGTGTCTAGCTCACATCTTCCTCTTTGTTGCTTATTTTTGGTTAAAAAAGCAAAACAAAAGTAACAAAAAAAAAATCTGTGAGTGATGACATATTTACCTTTTACAATCTGCTTATTTGAAAGCTTATTGTCACATGTCCTTTCAAACAAGCTTCGTTCTTAGTTATTTTCTTCCATAACCTTCTAGTTTGAGTCAGGGAAGCAAGAGAATATGGGTGGGGAAACTGGCTTGACTGGCAGGCATTTGTAGAGGTTTAGAGTTTTCTGTTTCTTTTAGCTGGACTGAAACTGGCTTGAGGCACCTTTGCAAATAAACCATCACATTTCATTTCCTATATTCAGAGACTTTCTGTTTAGTAACCTTAAGTGATCTCAATTCAAGTATTTATTCATTTACTCTACTGGTTCTTGTACAACCAGTTTTTATAAAGATCCCTTTATGTTCATTAGGCCATAATGAGAAACAAGGAGTCCTTATTCATCTGTACCTTGAAGGACAGATGTACCAGCAAATGATAAGTTATAATAAGTGGCTAACTTATTTTTTATTTTTTTTATAGAAAGAAGGTTTGAAAGGGTTCTGTGGATGTTTCTCTCATAGGGGAAGCATGACCAGCACATGTATTTGGAGACTTCTTGTGGTTACCCATTTTCAAGACCGTCAACTTTTATGCTAAGAGAAGAGCATACCTGTTGGAGACCCGGGAACAAGTGGCATAGTGTGACCACTTTAAAAGATTGCCTGGTCTGCTCAGTATGGAACAGAAGTTGGATGGAGAGCCAACCATTGAGAAAAAATGGTAATCATTCATGCAGTCAGGAAAAACTAATTTCTAAAATGGATACAATCAACGCGAGGAGTCACTTTGTTGAAAAGACTTAGTGGGGATAAAAGAATAAAACTATTGCTTCTGAGGTGTCAGGTCATCAAAACCAAACTCTTCCACCATAGCAAGTCCTGGATACACCATCACACCAGAAAAGCAAGACATGGATCTAAAGTCACTTCTCATGATGATGATGATGGATGACTTTAAGAAGGAAACACAGGAAAGCACAGGTAAACAACTAGAAGCATTTAAAGAGGAAACACAAAAATCCCTTAGAGAGTTACAGGAAACAATACCAAACAGGTGATGGAATTCAACAAAACCATCCAGGATCTAAAAATGGAAGTAGAAACAGTAAAGAAAACCCAAAAGGAGATAACTCTGGAGATAGAAACCATAGGAAAGAAATCCGGAACCATAGATACGAGCATCAGCTCATGTCTCTAGCTTCATATGTAGCAGAAGATGGCCTAGTCGGCCCTCATTGGGAAGAGAGGCCCCTTGGTCTTACAAACTTTATATGCCCCAGTTCAGGGGAATGCCAGGTCCAAGAAGTGGGAGTGGGTGGGTAGAGGAGCAGGTAGGGCGGTGGGGTAGTGTATAGGAGATTTTCGCGATAGCATTTGAAATGTAAATGAAGAAAGTATCTAATAATATTTTTTTATTGCTGTGACAAAACAGCTGCCAAGAAAGTTTTAGAGGGAAGGGTAAGCTATGGCTAACAGTTTGAGGGGATACAGTTCTTGGGCACCGTTGGGAAGCAGAGGTGAATGCTGCTTCTATATTCACTGTCACTCTTTTTTCTAGTCCCGGATCCCTAGCCTGCGGGATGGTCCTGCCCATATGCAACATGGCCTTTTTCCTTCTTGTACAGCTTTTAGAAATACTTTATAGATAGCTGCAGAGGTGTGTTTTAATCGCAATTCTAAACCCATTCTAAATCTAAATTGGCAATGAATATTAACCGTTGCCTCTGTATTTCTGATTACTTATCTTAAAGAAATCTAAAAAAAAATACTTTAGCAATCTCTTTGGAATTTTTAAATCTAAATTTCAATTCATTCATATACTCAAGTTTACCCTTTTCACTTGTAGTTTTGTTGTTATTTTTAGCTATAAAAGATCAACATACAGAATAACAAAATATACATGTTTTATTTAATAAATATATGTATACATTTATACATTTATAGAAATCAAGTTAACCCTTTGAATTTTTTAATAAGTAATATCATGTTTACAATACCAACATGTATATGCAATCTCTTTTATATATTTGACTGTTATATATAAAAGAATTTGGTATGCTATGACTGAAAAGTAGTCACTGGAGAAAACAACATGAAGCTTAACAAGAAATAAGCTGGTTTGGAGGAAGACTTGAAGCTCTTCCTTACTTTAGTGTCATCTAACAAACAGAACATACTTGCAAAAAGAAAAAAAAAAAAAAGACTATGAAACCCAAGTAAGAGAAGAAGCCATAAAAAACACAGGGAGCTCTTTCCTCAGCTGACTAGCCCACTTACATTACCAAGAGAGCTTTTCCTTACTTAAGGAGCTCTTTCTGTTTCTGTTTGATGCTTACCTTAAAAGCCACTGAGTTGCTTCCATCTTTCTTCCTGGTAGCTGCAGGGATTTTCACCCAGCATACACTATGTTTTTCTTTTAAACTTTAATAACATTGTCCTTTAGTTTACTGCTGAGTCCATTCCGCAACTCTTTTATTAATGAGACTTAAGAACCCCCAAAGGAAACCTCAGTTTTCTAGTAACAAAATAAAGACTAACTTACTCCCTTTCTGCTGGAAAATTAAGTCTGTTGATTTTTATACCTCTGCTTGAGTTTCTCTAAGACCTCTTTCTATAAAGTAGGTTGTATTTTGACATTGATGACACTTAATTCCTTTTCAGGCTGGTTCTATTAGATCTTACCCTATGAAAGAGAACTTTAGTTACTAATCCTTTTGTATTGTATTAATTCAACTTCATTTTCGAGGCAGAAGTGACAATTTACTATAATTTAGGATCAATAGACTGGTTGGTGAAAGCATCTACTCTGGCTGAAATCTAGATTGTGCTGTGTTGTGTGGTCAATTGTATTACCGTTTAGAACCTCTGTTATATTTTTTCTTTGAAATAATAATTATAATCCCAATCTTTCAAAATTATTATACCAGCTAAATATCATGTTTGCTATGTTATTATAACTTGTTGGGTCAAAAATAGGGGCTTCTATTCTTTTAATCCTTGTCTTGAAAAGAGCAATCAATCGTTATTTATCTTTAAATCACTCAGCTACCCAATAATGCTCTCCACAATAACATTATCTAATTTTATTTATTATTATTATTTTTTAGATATTTTCTTAATTTACATTTCAAATGTTATCTCGAAAGGCCCTCCCTCCCCCCACCCTGTTCCTCTGCCCACCCACTCCCACTTCTTGGCCCTGGCATTCCCCTGTATTGGGGTATATAAAGATTACAATACCAAGGGGCCTCTCCTCCCAATGATGTCCAACTAGGCCATCTTCTGCTACATGTAGAGCTAGAGACACCTGTTCTGGGGGGTTCTGGTTAATTCATATTGTTCTTTTCCTAGGGTTGCAGACCCCTTCAGCTCCTGGGGTTCTATCTCTAGCTTCTCCATTGTGGGTCCTGTGTTCCATCATATAGATGATTATGAGCATGCACTTCTGTACGAGACAGCTATATCAGGGTCCCTTAAGTAGGCACTAGCTGTCCTATGCAATAGTGTCTGAGTTTGTCCTACTTTCTGGTTCCCCTTGCAGAGTCCTTTCTCCCCTCCCCTTCCCTTTGCCTTTTTTTCCCTTTCCTTTGCCTCTGCAAGGGTGCTCTCCCTGGGGTATTAACTCTCTATAAGGTTAGGCACATTCTTCTCCCACTGAGGCCAGGCAAGGCAGTTCTCTGCTACATATGTGGCTAGGGTCCTCAGATCAGCATTTGTGTGCTCCTTGGTTGGTGCTCAGTCTCTGGGAGCTCCCCGCTGTCCAGGTTAGTTGACATTCTTGGTCTTCTTATCAGGTTGTCACCCCCTTCAGATCCTTCAATCCTTTCCCTAATTCTTCCATAGGAGTCCCAGTCTTCAGTCCAGTGGCTGGCTTTGACAATCTGCATCTGTCTCAGTCAGTTGCTGATAAAGGTCTCTCAAGAGGACAACCATGCTAGCCTCCTGTCTGCAAGCACAATATAGCATCAGTAGGGTTTGGTTCCCCCCCTCTCTCCCCCCCCTCACCATGGGATGATCCCAAATTAAGGTCAGTCACTGGTCAGCCATTTGTTCAGTCTCTGCTTCGTAACTTTTGATTACTGATCATAGTATGAGAAAAAATAAAAATAATTCCCAAATGAAGATATATAGCCAAAAAGGATAATTATTACTTTGAGTTTCCACGGCATTTTCCATAACATTGCCATTTTGTTTGTAGGAAATTTATTTTAGACTATGTGGGTGTGAACAGTGTGATACATGTTTATTTGAGCCAGTTAACTAATTTATACCTTAGGGTGAATTGCATGTACAGTACTTTCTTTCAGGAACTAACACTTCAGGGGTGGGCAAGGGGCACATCATAGGAAGCACCTTCATCAGGAATCAACACCTTTAGAGGTGGTAATTTAGCACTCTTAAATGGAAATTTTACACAAGTGAAGTTGTTTATTATTAGCAGAAAAAGTGTTAGAAATAGTTTTTCCATTGAAGAAATAAATGTGTTAATCATGGCTCGTCACTTCGAAAGCTTGCTATTCCCTATGGGTTTAAACAAATTGTAAAATTCAGCCAGCTTGACAGTGGAAAAACATCACTGCAGGTTTCTTGGTCCTGTAACTTTCTGCTTCATGGAGGGTCGTTCTCTAGCCTGGATGTCTTGCAAACTGAGTGGTAGGCCACTAGACACTCATGAACTCTCTCCTCTTGAGAGCCTCTCAGCAGTCTGCTTGTAGCTTGGCTACTGACTGAACACATGGAACAATTTGCCTTTGTCTCTCCTTGTTATATAAGTACTCCTGGTATTTTGGTTTAGCATATGAATGAGTAGCATAGTTACAAGGAAAAGGGGTAGCAATTTGTTCTTATTTATGTAAGAGGTCCTCCATATCCTTCTGAAGAAACCATGTTATGCTGAAAGATATGCTTAAGTATTAAAATAATGATTAAATAGTTTAAAAAGAATAGATGCTAAACATTTTGTCAAAGTCACTAATAAGGGAAGAGATGTTTTAAGGGGACACATCCAAACAATGGATACACTTGTGAATATTAAATATTAGAAAGAATGTATACGGCTTTTATTAGACTTAATGGTTTTCTACAACCCAGAAAATTCAAAATTAGTATTCTCCTGGATATAGGTTATTATGGTATAGTCATGTAGATTAAAATTCATGAAGGTGAAAAAGTATCTTAACCAAAATTCAGTGAGTACTCTCAGGTATCCACTCACTATAGATTTGAACTGCATGTAAGTCTCCAAACAATTGCTTGTGACCTAAAAATAAAGGAAAGCTCAGGGCTGGAGAGATGACTCAGCAGTTAAAACCTGAGTTTGGTTCCCAGAACCCAAGTCAAGTGACTGACAGATTTCTGTAACTCTATTTCCTGAAATCTGACACCCTCTTCTAGCCTCTGAGAACATTTACACCCATGTGTACTTATCTGTGTACATAAGTAAAATATATAAAACAGGCATTGAAAAGAAGTTCATCTGTGGGAAGGTATCAATAGATATTAATAGAGGTCATTAGCATAGACTTCAATGCTTATGACTGATCTCAGTCACTTAACCTAATACAGGGTACAAGTAGGGTTTTAACTGTGGATTACATTGTCAGGACAATGTTATCTGATAAACTAGTTTAGAGAGACCTTTGTGTTAAAGAACACATAGAACATTCTAATTGGATAGAACGTCCTGAGACCACAATGATTTTCACTCTGAATGTGGCCAGGAGTCAGTCCAGAGAAAGAGCCTTCAGAATAGGCAGAGTTCAGGGTTTGAACAACTCAAACCTGCTTACATAACTCTTTTCCTAACTTAGAATAAAATCTTTTTTTTTCAACTTTTATTAGATATTTTCTTCATTTACATTTCAAGTGTTATCCAGAAAGTTCCCTGTATCCTCCCCCCTCCCGGCCCTGCTCCCCTACCCACCCGCTCCCACCCCTTGGCCCCGGCATTCCCCTGTATTGGGGCATATAAAGTCTGCATAACCAAGGGGCCTCTCTTCCCACTGATGGCCAACTAGGCTACCCTCTTCTATATATGCAGCTAGAGACATGAGCTCAGGGGTACTAGTTAGTTCATGTTATTCTTCCATCTATAGTGTTGAAGACCCCTTCAGCTCCTTGGGTACTTTCTCTAGCTCCTTCTTCCTTGGGAACCCTGTGTTCCATCTAATAGCTGACCGTGAGCTTCCACCTCCATGTTTGCCAGGCATTGGTATATTTTCCCCCGAGACAGCTATAAAATGAAGGAGAAGCTGTCCTTTCAAACAGAATGAATCATTTTTAATGAGTATATTGCTCTCATATCATTTACCTATAATACACAAGCCTGAGAGAAGATAATATCAAAAGATGAAATACAGATTTTGTATAATTGAATATTGACATTAAGTTTCTTCCTAAAATTGATTGGATCCTTGTTTTGTTTAGGACACTTCCTTTTAATGTCACTTGGACCAATCTGTGTGTATTAGCCATGCTTGTCCACTCAATATCATTGACTAACATCAGTGTGAATGCAACAGAGACCATGGTCTGAGGAAGACCAAGGACCTACTAACATCAAAAAGAGAAACCAGGAGTCACATACCTCTTATTGTCACACATCACCAACTTTCTATAGACTTGTTAAAGTGATTTTGGGAAATAGAAATTTTCTAAAAGTAAAAATAACTTGAAGACTTTAGTAGTAGTCTAGACTTAAGCTTCAATAAGCTTGATTCTCAATTTTCTTTACTAAGGCAGTGCATTGAAATAAATTCAAAGTGTAAACCATTGTGACATCTGTTTTTCTGCTGCCTGAACACACAGATGGATAGCCGTGGCTTATAACTCAAGTCATAGAAGAAAATCCTCTGCTGCTTTCTTGGGCTTGCTGGCCTGCTGAAGATTTCCTAGGTACAGTGATCATCCTAGTAAGTTCATGCACACTTATAAGTTTGATTACAATTCAGAGAATTACATATTTCAATACTTTTTAATCAATTATAACTCTAAATTCATGTATCATTAAGTAGGAAACTCTGTCGGTAGTATAGAGGAATTGCAAGCAAGCAACATGAGTGCTCAGGCAAGGGATCATATTCAAAGACACTCTAGGTCTATGTTATCTAGCTGGAATGCAGACATGATCTGGATTACAGAATGATTAGATTGGAATACTGCACACACATACTACACATCTTTAATCCCTAACAATGACAGCAAGTTTAGTCCAGAGAAGAAAGCAGCCATGTTTGAAAGACATAGCAGTTGACATAATTGAGAGACAGACTGATAAAATGATGAATTGGAGAAAGATTTGACAGAATGAGTCAGAGATAGGGTACATTCAACTTACCCAAGAACAGCATAGGGAAGAGAAGCTACTGAAGAACAGAAAAGAGTGGTGCCATATGTATTTGTGTGGCAGTTTTATAAGGAGAGTTTTACAAATATAGGAAGCAGAGAGAACAAGCTAGGTGCAGGTGAAAACGGAATGAGCCAGAGAATGAAGAGAAGCCAGAGGATTAGAACAGATTACCAAAGACCATATGAAGTCAGGCAGAACAATTCAATGAGAAGCAGAGAGAAGCCAGATTGAATGTTAGCCACAATAGTTGAGTTGAACCCGCTGGCTAGAATTCAGAAAGAACTAGAAAGGGCGAGCTTATTCAGCAGTAAGCCTCCAAGACGACGATTACATCTAGTGAATAAAAGTTGTCTTTTTAAAGCCTCTTTCAACTTATTCTTCAAAGTAATCATAAGCTGGAAAGTCTTTCTATATTAAAGATTTTCCTTATTATGTTAAGGCAGGTCTTCTTACAACTTACATTGAAAAATAAATATGTACAGAAATAAGATTGTTTTTACTTTGAAAATGAAATGTATGGTTAACCTTGATTGTGAATTTAATTGGATCGAGATATACCTAGGAGATGACTAAGGCACACCTCTGGGCATGCTGGTAGTAAGCCTTGCCTGAAGGCTCCGACTATATCAATCGATTCTATATTGAAAAAAGATCTTTGGGAGGTGGTAGGATCCTGGGGTCCAATTAGAGGAAATAGGCTATTATATATGAAGGGCCTGCCTTGTTCTTGACCTGATTCTACCCTTTGTTTGCTTCCTGGCTGTCACAAGGGGAGCATATATCCTCTCTCAGGCTCTTCTATTAACGTACTAATTTGTAGTGTGGGCAGCATCACATGGAATAAATGGTACCTAGTGTGCCCCTTCCTTTGAGTCAGTTATGATACAACAATTGTTTATAACATTCAGTTTCTCTTTCAGCCATTACAGAATAATCTGACCAATATGTTTGATTCAACTGAATTTCATTGTGGGACATATACTTCAAAATACCATAAAAGTTTTCTAGAGAAAAGTATCATATTAGGAATTTGAATCAAATGATTATAGAAATAAAGACAGAAAGTAGGGACATTGCTCCTATATTAAAGCATGTAAGCATTCAAAAAAGAATTCTTGGTGAAACAGGCTAATATGAAAAACATATCTAACTTCATAATATTTGAAGAATTATTCCCAATATATTATTAAAAATATGTTTGCATAAAACATATATTTTGAGAACATCATACAGAACCAAATCAATTAAATCAGTGTTTTTTTTTGTTTTTTGTTTTTTGTTTTTTTTTGCAGCTAACTACAATACAATTATATGCGTTGGTTATAAGGTTCTCACTACAATTTGAAATTTTGGAAATCTTCTTATGCACAGCATACCAGTTGTATGTATTCTTGACATATAACCTCTAAATTTCAGCGAAGAGAAATTTTTGTAATTTTGCATTTGTGTAACTATAGTATTAACTCTCATGGGAGTAGATTTTTCTTATCATAATTGCAGAGACTCCAAAGGGAACCTAAAGTGAATGTTCAAGTTGAGTTGAAAGGACTTCAGCTTCTTTTAAACTCCATTCCACAAATATTTTAGCAAGATCCAATCATTCTGTGGCTGTTCAAAAATGGTTGCTTAGCCTTTGATGGAAGCCTATGACTTTTGACAAATAAGAAGTTTGATTTGAGCTAAAGGAGCGAGCAGGCCCAGGAACACAGCTGGGCTAGAAGCCTGAAGAATATATGTAAAGAAGCAGAAGTGAGATGACATTTCTGGGAATTTCCATCAGATTTGCTGAAAACAGTTGAAGAGCATTAATAGCGGAGTGCTTTACATTCAGTTCAAGTGTTGAGTGTATAAACCTGAAGATCTAGTTCCTATTTACTGAATCAGAATTAGAAATTTTACCTACACAGAACTAGCAATTGTTCTCCCACTGTCTGAAGTTTCCTCATTATTGTTTGTGACAAAGGTCTATGAAGAATTGGCAATAAAGAATGTTAGTCTAATTTAGGATGCTGTCCCCTCACTATAGGTCAGGGATGATGAATGGTTAATTCTTCCAGTGTTGCCATCAGGTTTACATCCCTACATCAATTAGCATTGAGGCCCTTGGGTATCTGCTTTGGTTATGAGACAGAAGGAAGAATTGATTAATTTTTTCTTTCATAATCATTTAACTCCTAAATCTTCAAGAGTCTAATTTACTTCAATGACATGAAAGTGTCTCCACCCACTGTAGTGCTGCCTTGTTTCTGCAGGGTATGACCTAACACTTTCACTGGCATGCCCACATTTGACATTGTAGGACCATGTTGTCTTCTATAATTATCACCTCTGAGAATGGCATCATTCATTTAAAAGGATTATAGAAAAAAAATTTCAAAATGCTTTAAGTCACTTTACAATTTTTGTTGGGCCACACTCATAGAGCTCCTCTCAGCTGTACATGACTCTTGGATTGCAGGCTTGATTGGCCTGCAAGGATGATTAAATCTTATATGCACTACATATTTTATATACTTTTATACTACCCCATTTTTCTTTCTGCTGCTGTGTCAATATCATGGTCAAATGCATATTGGGAGAGGAAGGGGTTGATGTCAGGGTACAGGATATGGTTCATCACTGAAGGAAGCTGTACAGAAAAATCAAGCAGGGACTTTGAATGCAGAAACCATAAAAATACTTGCTAGCTTTATCACAGGCTCATGCCTAGCTAGCTTTCTTAGACATCCCAGTGATACCTTTCTAGGAAATCTTACTGCCTGTAGTGGTCTAGGCCCCTGTGACAGCCTCCACAGGCTTGCCCATAGGCCAATCTTATCTGGGCAATTTGCAACTGATACTCCCTTTTTTTTCAGGTGACTAGTCAGTGTCAAAGATAGTCAAGATAAATATGGCATATACCTATCAAAATAATGTGTATATTATGTAAATTAAGAGATTAAGATTAATAGGTATAGTATACAACAGCATAACCATGGGAGAGGAGTATCTCAGAATCTTCTTGTGAACATCCTTGTAATGATATGAGATAATTCAATGCCTATATCTAAGGTGAAATGAAGTAAGAGATATACACTTTGTTAGCACCAAATGCAAGCACATATTGAACACCTAATGTGACAATACTTTCTGAGAAAGACATCTGGAAAGCTGATATTATAATCAAGAGAGCAATAAAGTGATGAACAAATGGGTACTATATTCAGAGTACATATCTAAGAAAGAAGATGACTCATATCCTGTGCTTGGTGGTGTGAGATTTCACACTCTACTGAGAAAGCCATGTAATTTGGTTTAAAAAGCCAAGGCTCTGTTTAGGGGAGGATTGTTGGAATAGGAGATGTATTAACAATATTTTGGAATTCTGTATCAAAATCTGAAGGTGTCTCAGCAAACATTTAAAGAACTTTATTTTTGTCTTCATGGAGAAAGTATTGAATTATAATTAGAGAATGGAAACCTTGTTCAGAGATACTCATTGTATTTCACTGATCTTTGTGAGAAAAGTATATCTTGCATTATCTTGGGTCATATGAATTTTAGTGGAATGTGAATGAAGCAAGAGAGAAAGACATAAAAATTTAAGAAGACATGGGAGTAGACAGGACCCTCTCACCCTAGGGTTATACCAGCAGAAGTTCGATATTCCAGCACAACTAACATTTACTTTGAAGATTTATTTCTTACATAGAGACAGTATTCTTGTCCTACAGCACTGTTTCAAGTAAGCTTTATTAAAAAATAAATAAAATGAACATATTTAAGGCCTGAGCATCAATGACCTTTAAATATAGGCTGCTTCCTTTCTTAGATGTAAACCTTATATTTTTTAAAATAACATCACAAAATGCCTATTAACAGTAAAAGGTGTGTTTTAACTCCATTGAAAAAAACATTATGATCCATGTTTTTATCTTATGGGATTGCTCTCCTCTCAAACCTTTTAATGCACTACACACACACACACACACACACACACACACACACACACACACACACACGTTAAATCTTAGCATATATATTTAAATATATATGTTAAATTTTAAAGAATTGTTAAGAAACTATAGAAACTATTCACCCCTTCAACTCTTTTTCTGATTTTGTTAAATATATATTATGTATTTACTATATATATATTATTATAAATATAATATATATGCTCAGGCCTATAACTTATGTATTATGTAATATTTATGCTCAGGCCTACAACTTATATATTATATAATATTTTTAACATACATACATATATAGAAAGCTTTTATATATAATTTTGATGACATAATACATAATATATTCTAGCTATTCTTAATACTGAAGCTTGATTTTCTCTTAAGAAGACCACATATTCTTCTTTGTATCTGTTCTTTTCCCTGGTTGTTTTTTCTTTCTATGAATATCTGTGCTTAAATTAAGTATGGAACTCTAACCCTGCATCATACTTACTAATCCTGAAAGTTTTTCCTATAGTTAAATCAAGAACCATGGCTTCACCTAAATACATGCTTCTGGAAGAACTCCTAAAAGTAATATGGGGCTTGTTTTTCTAGTCAGGGCTTTACTGGCATTGCCATTGGCAAATTGGAGCAAATCTGAGGCCAGAGATATACCTGTATGATTTGTTGGCCTTAGTGTGCTCCCTTCTTTCTTTGGGAATTTATATTTCATCGTTGGAGTTTTGTGCCAAGAATATGAGAAACTTATACAAGATAAAACCTATACTATGGAATCAAGCATAAACTCCACCCTCAAAACTATATTTAATTTACAAAGAGCAACAGTCAAATACTTATAGAGTAAGACACAGAGTTCTATCATGCTTTCCCATATCTTAAATCATCTTTTTAGCTGTACTGTATTCAAGAGTTGCAAGCTGAATAGAGAATAAGGGTAATCATTTTCCCTACTGTCTCCAAATATTTGTTTAGGCACCAAATATTGTGCAGAATCTTTTCTCTATATCTTCTAATGGACTTAAAATCATTCTTGTTATTTTTCTGCATGCTCAAAGAATAAAGAAAATGTGATGTGAGAGCACGTTTGAGTAGAAAATATTAATATGATTGATACTTAGCATGAGATATAATATGTAGATGACTGGGTCCAGACTCTCATCATTATTTCCAGGGTAGAACATGAAACACTGAAGATAATTGTTTATGGCTTATTGGGTGTATGTACATGTTTGCATCTGATTCTTACTAACATATAAGTTATAGACGTTGAATTTTCATTATATTAGGGTAAATGTTCCCTTTGAAAAGGGCAGAAGCACAGTGCAAAAAAAATCTTAAATTAGAAAGGATCTTAACTTATAGGAACAGGGTCACCAGCAACTAGGCCTCTTACCCCCCTGCCCTTACTCCTGGCAGGAATGATAGGAGCCATAACTTTTAAGTGTTATGATTACATCATTTTCACTTATAGCTTTCCTTGATTAAGGACATGACCTAGTATTAGTGGTAGTAGATGTATGAACTCTTCTAATCTAAACTGCAACCAACATAGTTTTAATTTCCTTCTATCCCACTGAAGTTTGGACATATTTCTGACTCTTGGCCCCTGACCTACCTGTATTTTGAGCACTAACCTTGGAGAACTTATAGTCATAAAATGTCTCCACTCCTTTCATAATTACATCATCACTTGACTCTTGCACACTATAACTTTATAATATGCTTCTCAAGAAAATGGAAAGCATCTTTAAAAAATGTAATCACCAAAACCCAGACATCTTCTTTATGTTCACAGAAAATACAAATGTAACATTCATAAATTCTAATCAAATAACACAGATTAGCTCATCACATCAATGAAATTCCGATGTAAAATCTAGGAAATTTATACTAGCTTACCTCAACACTGAAATTTGTGCCTCAATTTGTTTTTCAGAAAAATTGATTTCTCTCTGCTTATTCCCTGAAAATGGTAAAAAATAAAAAGCCTTCCTTGCTGTCTAACACTCTGATACAGTTGGGTATTGTTTGTTTGTTTGTTTGTTTGTTTGTTTTTTATGTTAAAGTCAACCTAACTTATCCAACAAACAACAAAACAAGTACTGTTTCTGGGATATGATGAGACAGAAGTCAGCCTATTGAGAGGTCATAAAGTTAGAGGATAGCTGTCCTTATAGGACCACATTCAAAGTAAAAGCTCAAGAAGTGGACACAGTAGCTTACACTTTCAAGAGATGACATTGGATTGAAAGAGCAATGCCAGGTTGGGTTCTGAGGTCCTAAGAGACTTTTTCCCGAATTCTAACAAATTTTGGTATTCTTGTCAGGAGGATATTGAGACATTTAAGCTTTTAAGAAGGAATAGGTCATTTTGAGTCACCCATACAAGAGCTTTGATTTGGGGAAATGTGTGAACCTTCAAAACCCTTTCAACAAAACATAACACACAGAAAAAAGTACATTCCTGGTCACTATCAGTTTAAAGTCATAATTTAAAAGAAACGATGGACATATTGTATGTATGCTTAGCTCTAGGTCATGCTAAAATCATGAACAGAAATGCCTCTGCGTATGATCAGCCTGTGCTATAAAGTTTTATGAATAATTTTTTTTGTTGTTTTTGAGACAGAGTTTCTCTGTATAGCCCAGGCTGTCCTGGAACTCACTTTGTAGACCAGGCTGGCCTTGAACTCAGAAATCCACCTGTCTCTGCCTCTCGAGTGCTGGGATTAAAGGTGTGCGCCACCACACCTCGCTATGAATAATTTTTGGATGATGGTTTTAGTAAACACTAAATTTTTGGATGATGGCTTTCCTTTTATTTAATATCTGAAAGATATGTTTGTTGCTCAGGCCATGATGATAACTTTCACACAATGTTTGTAGAGATTTGTCTCTGTAGTTCACCAGTGTATTAGCTCTCAAGTTTGGTGTTCATCTTCATGATATAAAGTCATCATATCACTATTTCAAGTATACTGATGGGGAAAGATGAGTTTACCTTTGTCTGGAATGCTAAGTATACTCTCATATTTTAGGAAATTATTAAATGTCATTTCTGAGGACAAAGTGCTTGAGAGAGTTACCTTTTGTTTTCCAGATTATTGCATTACATGAGCTCTTTACAATGCTCATTTCAAATATGATTTACATAAACATTTTACAAGTTAAATTTGATGATCTAAATCTTTAAGTTCTGAAGTATTAGGCTTTAGTTCACTCTTCTATGAACATCAAGATTTTACTTAGAAATAGCCAGTGTTTGATTCTGCAGAGAGTCACAAGAGTTTTGATGAAACAAAGTTCAACTTGTGGAAAGAATCTTACAGATTGTTTTAATGTGTAACCTTTTGGCCATTCAACACACAATAACATGCTCATTTGAAGCTTTTAACTCTAAAATTCTCTACTTTTGGTATAAAAATTTCTTTTTTTAGTTGCCAGAAAGAAAGTAACAATAAAAGTGGCACCTAAAATGTTATATTATAGCTTTCTTAGAAAAAAAAAATAACTCTACAGAGGTAATACACTACTAATAAAATTCTTAAAGTTCTTTACATCTACATAAGAAAAATCTTTTGTAGTTTTAAAAAATTCATTCATAGTTTTTCAGTGTGAGGGAGCTTAGGCTTGAAATCAATAGGGTATATATTTAGACCTTGTAGAGAAATTATATGAAAGTTTTTTATTGTTTGTTTTTTGTTTGTTTGTTTTTGTTTTTTTTTAACTTAAAGAGTTTTCATGAAAGTGGATAAGAATTGTGGGGGAGAGTAGGAAATTAAAGTTTCTCTATTTCATAATTGTTTGAGAAACCAACGTGTTTTTCAAGGTGACTGCTTAAATGAATACATTGATATTTAAGAGGAGGGAGAAGGGTAAATAGAAAGTGAAATGAAAATAGAGAGATGTAAAGAGAGAGAGAGAGAGAGAGAGAGAGAGAGAGAAGAGAGAAATGGAATCCTGTAATAGTGAGTAAATTTAAAATTTCTTGGTTCATGATTTTGTATACAATATGACTATGTTATCTAGATTAAAACAGCATACGACTGTTGTACCTGGAATAATAAAACTGCTTTAGCAGTTTGTCTGCCTTACCAGTTTTAAGCAAGTAAAGAACAGAAGGGAAAAAGTATATGCACATCCCAGTGTTTTACATCCACAAAGAAAAAATGTTTGTGTCTCTGTCTTACTAGAATTGGCACTGCTGAATATTCATGAGAAAGATCCATTTGCCACCTCCTTCCTGCTGGCATGCAATATTTGTATAAATATTAAGTCTGTGCATAATTATCCAGAAGTAGATATTCCCTAAAGGTTAAATATGCTAACATAAGTAAGGTCTTGCCCTCCTGTAGATTTTACAAACTGAATTTAAATCATAGAAAGGTTGTAAACATCAAAGATGAACATCATACTTCAGAGTGGCCCAAAGGAATATAACTAGACATCATCAGAGTATGCAAAGTACAGACGAGTTATTTAGGATGATTTTTAAACATGCTTTGCTCTAACAAAACATTTAGAAGCTACTTCTACTTAAAATCCATAGTCCCGTGAAATCTATCGAATTGAAAGTGGCGTTCTAAGGAAGAAGTGAATGTTGCATACTCAAAAGTTTCAATCTTTCTTAAAAAACAGACCAGACATGGAAAAACAGTAAGACCCAAGCAACCAAACCAAACCAAACCAAAATAAAGCAAATCAGTATACCCATATGTTTACTGTTTCAGTCTCTGGACCTTGGTAAGTAAATTCGATTGTTCATAATCTTTTATTATTTTTTTTTCTTTACACAGTGTCTGCTGACATTGTATATCATGATTATAAATATTGTTATTTTGTTTTTCAATGAAGTATGTTCTCTCATCCAAAGAGAGAAAAATACTTCTATTTCTTTTTGATTCTCGGTCTTATGTGTTCATACACCAAAGATGGTACAATAAGGCTTACATGGGTGAAATGTCACTCTGTTAAAGGAAGCAGGCAAACAAATTGTTAGTCTGTACCTCTTTTTACATTCTCTGAAGGTATCAGTTTAACCAAACACAAGTTTAACTGCTGGAACAGCATCCATATACTGTTTTTGACAAGCAGTTCACTAAGTAAATATTTACTCAGCAAGTTAAAGGGAGAAGCACATGTTCTAATGAGTAGCACTGTTTAGGGAAATTGCATCTGATTTGGAGACCTACTCTTATAAAGTGCTCTTATCTTCACTTGGATGTCGTTGATTCTGAGTACCCAATACAATTAACAAACAAGCCCATAGATTTTAGGTTGGTAATGGATAACTTATTTGGGTTCCTGAGTAGTTGTTTAGGAAGCAAGTGCTAAGGGGCTGAACTTTTGCTACATGCTTGCCTTCCAAGTGTCCAGGATAGGAAGGTGGTGAGGCTTCTTTGGTGTTCATACCTTCTGGCCATAATCCTACTGTTTAGAAGACAAGTAGGGCTTCCCCACTGGTGTGCTGAACGCACAATCACTACATATGATAGTACCTCTTCTCATAGTTCAGCTATAAGGTTAACATAACTTATTTCTAGCTCTTAGCTTTTAAATTCTAAAATTAAGATTACAGTGTGTATATCCTTCCTCTTTTACAATATAATCAATTTAATTTCCCATTTATTTTCCAATATGCGGGTGATTATGCAGACATAGAGCAATAGCGTTTAAGTCTGTTTTTTATAAGCCAGATAGTAACAGTAAATATTCTATGTAATTTCTTCTGTGAAATCTATTGGGGCTGATTTTAGAGCCCTTCATTTGGCTTGGCCTGAAGATATGAAAAGTGTGTATGAACATGAATTTCTTTCGGTGTAAATCTCCATACACTTGGGTGGTTCAATTATAGAGATAGTGTTGCTCCAATTTCCTTAGATCAATATTCAATTATGGATTTATATTATATGTTTTATAAATCTTAAAATCATTATTTTTAGTCCTAATTCCATAATTTATCATTGTTTAGCAACATCTTAACACTTGGTAAAGACTTTTAATATAGTATCTACTTTTTAAGGTATTAATATAGTCACAATGGCTTAACTCTGTTTATTAATGCAATATTTTTCACATATTCTTTATTTTATTTTTGATTTATGGATTTTTTTACCTTTAAAGTGCTTCTCTTGTACATGATATGATATTGACTATGTATTGGGAATTTAGTATCATTTCTCATATACTTCAAATAAGAGTTCTCAAATGCTTCAACCCCCCCCCCCTTCTAACCTACCATGCAAAAGTAGGAGAGAAAAGATGATAAAGAGGAAAAAGGGATATTGGACTGTTTAAATGGCATAGGACAGCTAGTGCCTACTTAAGGGACTCTGATATAGCTGTCTCGTACAGAAGTAGATGCTCATAATCATCTATAAGAGGGAACACAGGGCCCACAATGGAGAAGATAGAGATAGAACCCCAGGAGCTGAAGGGGTCTGCAACCCTAGAAGATGATCAACAATAGGAACTAACCAGAACCCCCAGAACTCGTGTCTCTAGCTCCATATGTAGCAGAAGATGGTCTAGTCGGTCATCATTGGGAAAAGAGGCCCCTTGGTACTGCAATCTTTATATACCCCAATACAGGGGAATGCCAGGGCCAAGAAGTGGGAGTGGGTGGACAGGGGAGCAGGGAGGGGGGAAGGGGGAGTGGACTTTCAGAATAACATTTGAAATGTAAATTAAGAAAATATCTAAAAAAAAAAAATAAAATAAAATAAAATAAAATAAAATAAAATAAAATAAATGTAGTTCTTTGGGGCAAATCTAATTGCCCTTTGTCAGGATACCAGCAGTCCAGTTCAGTAGTGGCATGATCTGGCAGAAACCTCCAGTCTCCTGGTGCATCTGCATGAGTCGGCGAGAGTGACTGGACCATCCTATGTGCTATTAGAAGTTCTTTTCCATGCCTCTCTCAACTGAGTGAAGATAAGCTAAGACAAGAATTTTGGCTAAGAAGATGAAGATCAGCTAAGAAGAAGACACAAGACCAATGAGCATTGCAAAGTTAGCTAGGTAAGCCCTAGTCATTGTCAACTGAACCCTATTTATACTCTCTCCAAACAACATGTGTCCTCCCATGGGTCTGAGTCTTCATTAGCAAAAGACTAGGTACGTCTGGGCCACATAACATATCCAGAAACTTCCACTTAAGTAAAACATATACAATTCACATAACCTATTCTATTTTTTTGTTTGTTTGTTTAAATATGCCTGTTGACACTTGCTATGACTGGGGGATTTTCTTGTCATCCTGTCGCTTCGTCTTTAATCATATCTGATCACTTACTTTGTATTTTATCCTTCCTTTTGCTTTCTCTGTTGAATATAAGCTTTACTTTTTGTAACATTATATAATGGTTATTCCAGGAATAGCCATATACATTCTTAATTATCAAGTCTATTTAGAAATAAGTAGACTGTGTAATAGTTCTAAGTAAGGATTTGCTGATGTTATTTGGGTCAGCCTAAAAAAACAATCAGTCTGTCATTTTATATATTTTTAAATATTATTTATAGCTTTTAAAGATGTTTTTATCTTTTGGAACATAAAATAAAATTACATCATTTTTCCACTTTCCTTCCTCAAAGCCTTCCTATGCAGCACTCTCCAAAATTTTGACTTTCTGAAATTTATGATCCTATTTTTGTAGACAAAGAATTAGAGGCACCTAAAAAATTATAAGATCTGGAGAAATAGTCTTCCCAAGGAAAAGCCTTCACTTGATTCTCCAAAACCAAGTGGTGATTCCAGAAATCATAAACATATCAATCACTTTATGTGGACTGATAAGACTGTATTTTTGTACACACACCATGACACACAGACACAACATAGATACACACAAACACATATGCACGCATTTATACATATGTAAATACAGACATATATATATATATATATATATATATATATATATATATATATATATATATATTACTTTTTAATCATGGAGACCTGTATCAGGGAGTCAGCCCAAACCTAGAGATATTAATAAAAAATGGTACTATATTCCATTGACATTTATTTGACACTCTCAAGTAGAAATGATGGGGGGGAGGTAATTTCACATTAATAAAAATATAATTAATTCAGGTACATGCTCATGAAGTAGTAGTTATAGAAATCATATATATGTTTAGTTTTTCAAGTTTAACCATTTGTGATTACTTTAAGGTACTCTTATGATAATGGTTAAAAGTAAATGCTATTTCACCTGATGAGAAATACAGATTTTCATTATAATAGTGTCATAGATTTCTTAATAATTTTACTTACTCTCCATAAGATATCCAGTCATTCTTATTTTATAAGTTAATGAGTTCAGTGACAATTTATTATCAATTCATATAAAATTACTTACCTACTTAATATACATAGAATATAATATTGTTGTACACTATATCATGAAGATATGCAATGAATTAGTCTCTCATTATCACAAAAGCACACTTTTACATTCTTTTAAGCAGTAAAACAAGTCAATCATGAGGTTATAAATTCAGATTTATTTTAACAAATAATTATGAATTATAATGTTGTGTGGCTTTGCTGAGTAGTTGTGCCTTAGAGTTCACAATGTGCTACATGATGTAATACAGAGATCTGAGAATCCTTGTTCTTGATATATTCTGCCTAATTACAGTAAAGAAAGAAACATGTCAACTCACAGATGCCCTTTATACTCTGTGAGAAAACAGAGATGCATTCAGAAATGGCAGCATAAGGAAGGTGACACATGGCCAGTTTTCTAGAAGAAGTCAACTCTTGGGGATGAGGAGGTCTCTACCAATAACCCAGGCGTAGCATGATTGGTAGAAACAAAGCATAAAGCAATTAATATGGTTTCAATAAAGTGAAAAATAAACAAAACACATTCTTATGTATCTAAGAATCTGCACAAGACTATGGCAATTATACAATGAAGTGCAGTTTTAAGAAATGATGAAAGTGGAGACCTAGGAGAACTGGGATTAATCGGAGCCATGATGAGAAAATTTGGAGTAGCTTGATACTGATGTAGAATTGGACTGTTTTAAGTAGGAAAGTGTACATATTTACCTTGTAAGGTAATATCCTTGTAATAAAAAGTAAGGCGGATGCACTGAAAACCAATAAAACTTCAGTTGGAGAGATGTTTGAAAAATTAACTGGACTTAAATAATTTGTTATGGAAATAATGCTAGAAATCATTACAATGTGTTATATTAAATGCATGGATATATTCCTTTCCATGAATGCATACATTGACAGTTTCTGCATAATCTCACTTGTGGCTTATTTAAGTGGGCTTAGAATTTTTCTATATTATTTTGAATAAAGAAGAGAAGGACAAAGAGGGAGAGATAGAGACCTTAAAAATTACACTTAATAATAATAATAATAATAATAATAATAATAATAATAATAATAATAAAATTTCCTACCTAAAGAAATGTTCAACATCCTTAGTCATCAGGGATATACAAATCAAAACAACTCTGAGATTCCACCTCATACCAGAATGGCTAAGATAAAAAACTCAGGTGACAGCAGATGCTGGCTGGGGTGTGGACAAAGAACACTCCTCCATTGTTGGTGGGCTTGCAATCTGGTACAACCACTCTGGAAAGCAGTCTGGTGGTTCCTCAGAAAATTGGACATAGTATTACCTGAGGACTCAGCTATACCACTCCTGGGCATATAGCTAGAAGATGCTTTATTTAATAACAAAATTTGGATCTATCTATCTATCTATCTATCTATCTATCTATCTATCTATCTATCTATCTATCTATCTATTACTTTTTTCATATGAAATTCAATATGTCTATTCAAAATAACACCAGTTTGCTATCATTTAAGTCTCGTTACTTGCCAACATGTGAAGTGAGGCGCAGAGGTCTCAGTCTGAGACAGTGCTCCGTGTACCTCACAGCCATTTACAAAGCATGGTTTAGAGACTACGCTGCTGCCACTTGAGATTTAGGAACTCCTTCACATCAGTCAGTGTGGCACTCTTGTCACTTTAGTGGGAGTGCTGAGGAAAGGAAATCAGCTTTAAACTAAGTTCAGAGTATACCCCCTAGCTGGTATAGGCACTGTGCTCAACCTCGTTTCTCCTCTTCCCTCAGTGTTCATTACAAGAAGGTCTGTTGGCACTCTTATTCTCCATGGTATATAAAATATTCCTTTCTAAAGAAAATTCTGAATTATATATGGTCATGTGGTTGCTACAATTATAGAAGGCCACTAATGATTTCAGCAGTTGAAAGCCAGAGATATTTGACTTCCTGTAAGTGAACATTCTACTAGACAAATTTATAATTACCTGAAATGATCACCACATTACAGCTTTCATATGCTATATTTTGCTTGACTTTAATGCATATTGAGATTATTTTTAGTATGAAATCCCTCTGCAGTTAATTATTTATTTGGATAATTTTTTAAAAAAGCTTTTGGGCAATACTAATCATTTCCCTGAGTTTGGGTTACAGAAAGATGTACCTATATAGGTCTACTTTTCTAACTTTAATATTTAAAATATTTTCATTCTTTTTCTATATTAATTTGGTTATTTCATTATTTTATAGATTTTACACTATAATTATTACTACAATGGAAGATTATTTAATATGAATTATTCTTTATGTGTTGTTTTTATCTTGAGGAAATTGAAATGACTATGAATTATATGTCAGAGCTCTAGGAGAATTACTATGGAATTGTTTTTACATGCATATACATGAAGGTGCATTCATGTCTATATTTTTCTGGTGGAATGTGCCTGTGTGCTAGTCCATGTGGAGTCCAAAAGATAACCCTGGGAACCTTCTTAAGGTTCTGACCACAGTTGCTTTTGAGGTAGGATCTCTGACTTGCTGGAACTTGCCCAGTAGAATAGAGTGTATCCCAATGAGGCTCCTGCAGTGAGTCTATCTCTGTATCAGTGCTAGGATCTCAATGTCATGATTTACTTATTTATTCTTCTGATTTGAGACAGGAATACACTTGATAACTCATTAAGAAGTGATTGAGAGCATTCAGTTGTATTATTGGGAAATATAACCTGCTCTGACCATTTCATTTCTCTTTTGTCTTATCCTTCAAAGAATAAGACCACTCAGTCTACCCTCTCTGGCTGCCTTCCTTCTATTAACTCTAATATCAGAGTACAAAAAGACCTAATACAAAGGTTCTACTAAGGAATGATGATTCGAGCCCTCAAGTCATCTCATTACAGTATTATTTCCCTTTAGCTACTGCCACTTCTGCCCAGGCTTCCTCTAAAAGTGGAATTTAATCTGCTCCTTTTTATATAACTGCCTTGCAAGTTAAAATAACTTACATTAAGTCATCTCAAGTCTCCTTAATTTCCTGTGAGAATAAGTATGACTTTTTCAATTTTGATGAGTAATATGAGACACAGCTTACAGCCAGTAAATTCAAGAGCAATATTGGAACCTCCTCTGATTTATATTTTAGTTTTTTAATAATACACTCTAGCAAGCTATATGACACTTTCATTACTGTCGACATGCTTGGGGTTAAAGATGGAGCTTGAATGCTATAAAATGTCTTTGAAAAAAAAAAAAAAAAAGAAATGCATGTACTTTGATTCTCAATTTTGTTTTCTCCAAAACATTATGAATGGATTTCAGGGGGTTTGAGCAACAGATTTTTCTTCTCATGACAAGTAGTATATGCATGTAAACTTAACAGCAATGTTTGTTATAAGATACTTATTAAAGGCACATAGAAAACCAGAGATATTTAAATACTTTTGCAGAAATTTTACTAACTCAATATTTCTTTCAGTGGAACTGTTTGTAACATCTCTCTGCTGAGGTGGTTGGTATGTGTATTCATGAACAATTATATAAATATTTTCCCTCAAAATTATGAAATACAGCTACTTGAGAACAGAAAAATAATATTGTATTGAGGCTTTTTTCCTGTTTTTCAAAGGATTCATTTTGTTTCTGGTCCCTGGATCCTAATTCTAACCTCTACTCCACAGGACTGACTTTCCAAAAGAAAAGCTCAGCTTCACTGACTATCAGTACAATGCATTGTTCATCTTCAAAACTTGAACCATATTTGGAGAGAGAGAGTAATAAGAATGAGATATAATTGACAGTTTGCACTATATTGTCAAGTAGTACATTACATAGCAGATACTTAAGATAATAGTAACAGAAACTTAAACACAGAGAAGAAATTTCATAAGTATTGTCTAGAATAAACTATAGTAAAATTGGTAAAAGTTAGACTTTTAGAGATTTGATCGATCTTTTTTTTTATATTTAATCCATATATTTGCTCATATGGCTCTTACCTGAATACACTTACACATCTTATAATGCTTTGATATAGTTAGCATTATCAGTCTCAGTGGGAGTGCTATAAATGGTGCAAGCTTATTGCTGCCTGACTGATGTGAAGCACCTGAGGTCACTGTGTTTCTGATTCCAAAAGATAGCACTTCTCACTGTTTCCTTGGTGTTGGTATGTGTGGGATGCTTTTATGCACAAAATAGATTGACTACCTTTTCATATAGTCTGTTAGTGTTACTTACATGACAGTTACCTGGGGTCTGGAAAGGAGAACTAGGGCTGCAGTATAAATTATAAGCTGTTCTTAAGAAGCCATGAAAGTGGAATCTCAGGGTTGTTTTAATTTGCATTTCCTTGATGATATACACTCACTGATTAGTGGATATGAACCCAGAAACTTAGAATACTCCAGATACAATTTGCAAAACACAAGAAAATCAAGAAGAGGGAAGACCAATGTGTGGATACTTCATTCCTCCTTAGAATAGGGAACAAAATACCCATGAAAGTAGTTACGGAGACAAAGTTTGGAGCTAAGACAAAAGGAAGCACTATCCAGAGACTACCCCACTTGAGGATCCATTCCATAATTAGCCACCAAACCCAGATACTTTTGCAAATGCCAACAAGATTTTGTTGAAGGGACCCTGATATAGCTGTCTCATGTGAGGCTATGCCGGTGCCTGGCAAATACAGAAGTGGATGCTCACAGTCATCTATATGATGAAACTCAGGGCCCCCAATAGAGAAGCTAGAGAAAGCACCCAAGGAGCTGAAGGGGTCTGCAACCCTATAGGTAGAACAACATTATGAACTAACCAATAACCCACCCACCCCCACCCCCGCAGCTAGACAGCGAGTTCATGTCTCTAGCTGCATATGTAACAGAAGATGGCCTAGTCAGCTATCATTGGCAAGAGAGGCCCCTTGGTATTACAAACTTTATATTCCCCAGTACAGGGGAATGCCAGGACTAAGAAGTAAGAGTGGGTGGGTAAGGGAAGCAGGGCTGGGGGAGGGTATAGGAAACTTTCAGGATAGCATTTGAATGGAAATAAAGAAAATATTTAGTTAAAAAAAAGCCACGAAAGTAAGAAGAGGACGTGTTGGAAGAAGAAGGATTTCAGAGTGCTAAGAAGGAAGATATGATAGATAGGGCCAAGGGGATGATGATTAAATTTCATTACATATGTAGCATTGTGGAAGCCAGACCTTTAATAATTCTCACCATAAAGACCAACTAGCCGTTTGTTAGGAGCTGAGCTAGCCCCTCCACACAAGGTTGCTCCTGAGAGCCAGATGACCCTTATCTTGGATAAACACCTTGGGCTGTGAAGCTTGCCAACATCTGGTGAAAAATCACAAGACATCACAAGCCTACAATCTGTGTCCTCCCGTACAGGGTGTCTCAAGCCTGCAATCAGCGCCCAGATGTCCTTCACTCCTTCTGTGCACCTTTGTTCTTCCTCCTCAGCCCCTCCCTATCTCTTCTCACTGTATGTATAAAACCAGGCCTTTAGCCTTGAATGAACGAGACCTTGACAACAATCTTTTTGCTTGGTCTCCCTCTTCTTTCCCAGCCCATTTCTTTTTCAGGCCTTACTCCCCTTCTACCCAGGGAATAACTGATTCCTGCTGGATGGGACATGGGATACTTTCAAAATTGAGGAATTAATTATTAAAATACTTAGCCAAAGAAAACACTGTAAGGTGTCTGGGAATAGATGAGAATTTACCATGTGTTTGAAGGTTTCTCACACCATCTCTGTTGGCTAGGAAGCTTTTGATCATTTGCATGTGTGTGCTGATATAAAATTTTCTCTTAACATATATAGTATTCATGGGCTTTTTCTTGGAATTTTTGAACTTCAATGAAACAGATGATTAGCTCATATATTTTGTACAAAGAATTGAACCTCAGAACCTTCTAACATCTCCTACACTATAGGAATTTTTAACCCTTTTAATTAAGTTACAGCAACCAAACTTTTTTATATTTTTGTAGTATTACATATTAACATTTTGAAGTACTTATTTCATTCTGAAGGACAATGTGGTTTTTCAAATTATGTAATTATTTTTTGAAAGAAACTATTAAAATCATTAAATATTCTCTTGAATAACTACTTCAAGAAGATCTTAGATGTAATCTTAACATTTGATATTTAGTTCATGTATAAGTCATTAATGTTGTAAACTCGTTGGTAGTGAGACACATAACATCATCAAACAAAGCAAAACAAAGCAAGCACATACACCTACATCTAGCTACACACATCCACACAAACACCACAGAAAAACAGTCAAGTCATAGAGGATAATTGTAGTGATTAATGTCATATGTCAACTCAACTTGTTCCTTTATTGTACATTACTATGGCCACCTGGGTGGGAATACTGAATTGTTTAGTGTGTTAACCAGGATACTGAACATATGCAGTTACCTTCTCCACTGTGTGGGTATCATCCAAGTGTATGCTTCAAACACACTTGAGTAAAACAGAGTTTTTAAAGGTAGATTCGACTCATTCTGGCTGACAACTTGAGTCATATTCTTTAGACCTTGACTGAGAATTACACTTTTGATGTTCCTGAATCTCGGTCTTTCTGTATAAATCTAAAGCAGTGCAGGGTTCTGAGGACTCCAGCTCTGAGATGCCACACTGCGGTAATCCTCACACTCTGAAATAATGGGAATCCGTTTTAGCACTGAGAAAGCGTAACCACTTCTTAGCAGTTTTACTCGTGTTGAAACGTAGTGCATATGAAAAGTTTATTATCTGCTTTGATTATTATTGCAATTGTGGAATACTCTTCACTATGATATAAGTTTATTATATTGGGATCCACAAGGTCACTGACAGTATTATGTATTTATGCACGAAGATAAAAATGACAGAGAACTAGCCAAGAGGTTAAATGTTTGGCCTGGCAAGAATAAAATTGTTTTACTTCATTTTATTTTATTTTTAATTCAGCCATGAGAACCACGATTGTTTTAGATACTAGTTCTATTTGTGTCTTGGTTTTGACCCCTTTCTATTAGAGGATAGGAGGAGAAAACCAAGTCAACCTATAAACTTTTTTTTTTTTTTTTTGGACTTAACTATGTCATAATGGACTGGCAGACTTGAGAAGGATGTTTGAACTCTTCCCCATTTCAAATCAAATTCTTTATATTTGTCATTATGGGAAATTTAAGGATTTGAGAATCTTGCCTCTTTTACATTTAGAATAGAACCATTTATTTCCTCAGAACAAAAGAGTGAATTTAAAGGCTTGGTGTGATATTTGTCCATGTGATATATGCACAAGATCTCCATGCTATCTTATGCTTTGAATACATTGCTCTTCATGAATTACTTGCTAGAAATTGCTTGCTAAGATTCCAGAAAATAATTTTCTGTTTCTCTCTTTTTCTAAACTAAAGTTCTCACTGAACCAAAACCCTTAGTCTTTATCCAGAGTAGGGGATTTTAGCTAGCTGAGTGTCCTGACTTATAAATTCCAGAGAAAGATTAGCTAAGACCTAACTGATTAGAATCTGGATATTTTACGTTATTAGCTTATTTAGAGAAGAACAAATAGAGGATTAATAGACTTATCATCTCATTATATTATCATGTTATGACATAATAAAATATTTTCGCTGTTGTTATGTGCCAACCATATTGAGCCCCAGTCCAAACACTATTTTCAGTTAAAAATCTCCATTTGAAGCCTGTCAGCATTTAATGTGTCTGAAGTAATTAACTTTCTCATCATTAATACGAATACAGTTAGAAGATGTGGTAATTGGTTAGAGATTACAATTATTAATGAGCAAGGCCTGGCATTGTTTGGAATTTAATTATAAAGGGGGTTAGAACTGGTCTCTAGTGTTGTTAAGTAGAGAGAGAACTCATTTCCTTGAAAAAGAAATCTTGTGAAATCAATATTTTAAGTCACTAAACAGTAGGCATAAAGAACTTGATAATAGCAGTGAAATCTTATTCAGCGAAAGCACTGAAGCCAGCAGGTGTGCCTAAGCAAATGGTGTGGGTTTTGCACATCAGCTAACAACTTGAGTTTCTACTATTATGCCATTAGAAGCCAAACAATGGAAGGGACAGCAGCAACACTGTTCTGTAGTCGCGTCACTTTCTTACCAGAGTACTTTCAACCTACATAGTTATATATGTATATATTTCTCAATTTATATATTCATTTTCTTGAAATACTGCTCTGCTGTTTCTGAAGATGCAGCTATATTATTTCCAGACAACTGTACGAGGACTGCCATTGTCAATAAAGGGTTGTAGTATAGGATGAACACTGTTGGTTCAGGAGAAAGAAGAGAGATACTTGGTCATAGTAAAGTTTCCTGGGAGTGTTCAGGGAGGAGCAGCGGTAATGCCCTGACGGCCATAAAAATGAATGGGAATCTGCAACTGACAGTGGGGTGACGTAAGGGACATTTCAAGGTAGAGACAGAGAACTGGGATAGAGGGGGCACCTATGAATCACTGGTGGCATCCTTAGTTGCGAATCACAGCATTAAGGGTATGAATCCTAGGAAGACTATCTCCTGCGGCCAGGCAAGAACCCCAGTGCAGAGATATGAACAGCAACCCACCCACAAAACTTTCGACCCCAAACTAATCCTGTCTACAAGAAATGCAGGAATTAGGGAAGGAGCATAGACTAAGGGAATGGCCAACCAATAACCAGCCCAACTTGAGACAAATCCCATGGACAAGCACCAATCCCTGACACTATTATTGATACTCAGTTATGCTTGCAGACAGGAGTCTAGCATGGCTGTCTTGAGAGGCTCCACTCACCAGCTGAGTCAGACAGATGCAGATACCCACAGCCAAACAGTGGAAGGAGCATGTGGATTTCTATGGAAGAATAGCAGGAAAGATTGCAGCCCCTACAGGAATAGGAACTCTACAGGAAGAATAAGAGAATCAACTAATCTGGACCCTTGGGGCTCTCACAGACTGAACCACCAACCAATGAACATACACAGGCTCAACTTAGGCCTCTCAGCCCCTATGTTGCAGATGTGATCTCAAACAACTCAAGTAGGGGGCTATCCCAAAAGCTGTGGCCTCGATGTGGAATATATATATTTTTCTAATTGGGCTGCCTTGTCTGGTCTCAGTGGGAGAGGACGTGCCTAGCCTAGCAGAGACTTGAAGTACCAGGGTTGGGAGATACTCAGGGGGCCCCTACCTGCTTAGAGAAGGAAAAGGGGTGGGTAAGGGTGTCTGGGGGAGATCCAGATAAGTGGGATGTAAACTGAATAAGTAAAATAAATAAAAATTTATAAAACAGTCTTTTTCACCGTAATCTAACAGTGACTAATACAATATCTAAGTGCACACTTTGTCAGTTTGGACATGTTTATACAGACATGGAATTATCAATACAATCTCTCATCATAATACAGGTAAGTATCATGATATCTTTGAAAGTCTGTCTTTGAGAGGAATGAAGTCTTTCAACACATGGGTGGGCTTTAACTTGGGAGTTAGGATGCTGAATGCTAGGGCCATACAAAATTTCCACTGAGTTAATGTCTTCAGGTTCTGTTAAGAGTCAAAGAAGAAAATTAGACACGGAGGACAAATATTAGAAGGATTTTTTTTTTGAAGGTGGGAGTTTAAGAGAACAGGGCTCTTTTATAGCAAGAGGAATTCCCAAGGATTGAATACCATCAATGTACTAGTCTTAGAGCCTTTTTTAAAGGACTCATAGAAGAAACTGGGATATGCTTTAAAAGGTGAATGAAATTTACAGCCCACTGGCCCAACTCCTAGGTGTCCAGGTGCCTCCCCTAGGATTTGATCCTTACCTATAGCTTCTAGTCAAATGTAAGAGATAACAAGGAATTGAAGGCTCTTAGGCATTTCTGGCCAGCAAGAACTTTACTGACCTTGCTGTTTTGACTGGGACATTGTCAGTCCCTGTCCTACTTCCTGTCTTAGTCACTCTCTTCTCTTTGTATTTCTCCTTCCTATGCTACCAGATTCTCTTTTCTCAAACCTAAACATTTATCTCTCTGCACTGGGTGATCTGAACCTAGTTGACAGGGTTTTTAGCTTGTTTGTTTTGTTTTGTTTCCTTCTTGTTGTTGTTGTTCTAATGTTGTCTCTGTGATACAATCTGTGGCTTGTTTCTCTCACACAACATAGACATGTGAAGGTCCAGCCATGTTGTTATCTGTGGCATGCCACTTTATTTCTCGGTTAGGTTCCACTGCATATTAATCCCACCTCCCAACTGGAAATCAAACCCAGGATGCTGAGCAAGCACTGTACTACTATAGCCCCACTGTGGGTTACAACACAACATCTTTATGTAATCACCTGTCAATGGATATCTGACTTGTTTCCAGTTTAGGATATTACAAAGGTTAAGAGCATCCATACCCAGCTTGGTGTTTTGTTGTTGTTGTTGTTGGTGGTGGTGGTGGTTTTTTTTTTTTTTTTTTTTTTTTGGTTTTTCAAGATGGTGTTTATACTTATGCATTTTATCCTCTTGAATAAATAAATACAGAGATGTAGACTAGTATCGGTGATATGAAAAAAAGTTGAAAATATTTTTTTCAAAGTTTCCTACTGAAATGGTATTACAATATAATAAATAGAAAGATCCCACTAAAGCAACTAGGCTAGAGATGAATTGAAGACAACTTTGTTTATTATTATTTCTTCTTTTTTCTTTTTTTTTTTACACTCCAAATTTTACTCCCCCATCCCTATCCCCCTCCTACCGTTTCACATCCCACACCTCCTCTCCTTTCCCCTGTCTCCATGAGGGATGTCCCACAAACACACCAGACCTCTAAACTCCCTGAGGCCACCAGTCTCTTGAGGGTTAGGTGCATTTTCTCTGACTGAACCCTGACTTCAGCAGTCCTCTGATGTATATGTGTTGGGGCCACATATCAGCTGGTGTATTCTGCCTGGTTGGTGATCCAGTATCTAAGAGATCTCAGTGTTCCAGGTTAGTTGTGACTGGTGGTCCTCCTACAGAGTCGCCCTCCTCCTCAGCTTCATTCAGCTTTTCCCTAATTTCACCACAGGGGTCAGCAGCTTCTGTCCATTGGTTGGGTGCAAATATCTGCATCTGACTGTTTCATCTGCTTGTTGGGTCTTTCAGAGGGCAGCCATGATAGAGCCCCCCCCTTTTTAATTGAATATTTGCTTTATTTACATTTCAGATGTTATTCCCTTTCCCGGTTCCACCCACCACTTGGAAACCCTGTATTCCATTCCCCCTCCCGCTGCTTCTATGATGGTATTCCCTCACCCACCCACTGACTCCTGTTTGCCCGCCCTCTAATTCCCCTACACTGGGACATTGAGCCTTCACAGGGCCACAGGCCTCTCCTCCCATTGATGCCTGACAAGGTCATCCTGTGCTACATATTTAGCTGGAGCCAGGGTCCCTCCATGTGCACTCCTTGGTTGGTGGCTTAGTCCCTGGGCACTCTGGGAGGGTGTGTGTCTTGTTGGTTGATATTGTTCTTCCTATGGGGTTGTCCCTTTTTGTGACCTCTCCATAGCCTAAGTAATAACATCAGGCCTTGGGGCCTCCCCTTGAGCTGGATCCCACTTTGGGGCTGTCACTGGACCTTCTTTTCCTCAGGCTCATCTTCATTTCCATCCCTGCAGTTCTTTCAGACAGGGACAATTTTGGGTCAGAGTTTTGACTGTGGGATGAAAGCCCAATGCCTCACTTGATGACAACTTTGGTTTTTATGTATGTAGATGCCTGTGTAGCATGTCTTGGCCTGTTTCATATGTTGTTATACATTCATAATATGTTCCATTGGATCAGAGAGACTTGTTATAAAAAGTCTTGAACATAGGCAGTGTGTTATAGGATACTATTCTAGTCTCCTAAGGATGCAGAGTGTTGGGTAGGAACTGCAATTGTCGTTTGTTAAGTGGTTGCTCACTTCTTCTGCTATTTTAGGGATGAAGACTATATCAGTTGTACAGTGTAACAAGATTTATTGCGTTTACTTGGTGTACATACATGCCATAGCACATATATGCATATCAGAAGAGAACGTGAAGGAAAGCAAGCTTTTATCTTCACCTTGTGTTCTGTAGCATTCCCTCAAATGTTTAGCAGTTCCAGAGATATTTACATTGTTTCTTTTGGCTTTCCTACTTAGACAATTACATCATCTGTCACTGACAACTAGTTTGTTTCCTTTTTCCTAATAAATATATATCTTTCATCTTATTTATTGTTTTATTCCATAACTAGTACTGTCATGTGATGTGGAAAAGCAGGGAAGAGAGGAGTGGTTTTGCCTTTTCTCTTACTTAAATGAAGAAGGCTTAAGAGATGTTCTGGAGAGAAATGTGCATGGGATCTGTTCTTACTTTGTCAAGTTGATGGTTTTCGATTCTGTTTCTAGTTCCAGAGTGTCTTATTATGAATGAATGTTACAAGGTTTCCATGTATTTGTATCCACTGATATGGTCACAGGATTATTTCTCTAAATTTTTTCTTATTGTCATGCATCTTTAGAGATGTGCTAGCTTCTGACGTTAATAATGTGTGTCCTTTTTCATTTGTCTTACTAACCCTAGTCAGTAATTTATTTTCTTTTGCTTTCATTTATTAATTTCTGTCCATTTCCTGCTTTCAATTTTATTACTACTTGCTCTAAATTTGTTTCCTTTTATTAAAATTTATTATTATTTATTATTATTATTATTTTTTACTTACCCATTTTACATACTTTACTTACAATTTTATTACTACTTGCTCTAAATTTGTTTCCTTTTATTAAAATTTTTTATTATTTATTATTATTATTTTTTTTACTTACCCATTTTACATACTTTACTTACATACATTTACTTCCCATAATCCCTCCCCCTTCCTCCTCCCCTTCTCCTCTAAGTAGGGGGAGACATACTGGGTATCCCCCAACCCTGGCACTTCAAGTCACTGCCAGGCTTCGCGCATTTTCTTCTACTGAGTCCAGACATGGCAGCCCAGCTAGTAGAAAAAATTCCACGTACAGGCAACAGCTTTTGTGATAGCTTGTGCTTGAGTTGTTCAGGACTCAGGAAGATCAAGCTGCACATCTGCAACATATGGGCAGGGAGACCTAGATAGAGCCACTGTAGTGTATGTTCATTGGTTGGTAGTTCAGGCTCTGAGAGCCCCAAGGATCCAGATTAGTTGATACTCTTGGTCTTCCTATGAAGTTTCTATTCCCTTTGGGGCTGCATTCCTTTCTATTCTTTCATAACAGTCTCCAAGCTTCATCCACTGTATGGCTGTGGCTATATACTTCTTTATATACATCCGTGTAAGTCTGCTGGTGGGTATTGTCTCTCAGAGCACATACATGCTAGCATAACAGAGTTTGTTTTTCTAATACTTACTTAGCACTGAATTTAGATTAAGAAGTTAAGCCAATGTTTGCTTCAAGGTGATAGATAGATAGATAGATAGATAGATAGATAGATAGATAGATAGACATACACACATATAGAAAACTGTCTAGTCTATAGCCATGTAGCTGATAATGATTATTAAAAACTATTACATTTAGTTTTGCATTCTCTTCCGAGTGGTATCAGGCCTCTAAAACTTCTTAAGTTTCAGAGATTTTGTTTTACTGGTGTTGTTTTCTTTCTGCCTGGATATTTTAAACTCATTCCATTTCAGTCAATTTGACTTTTCCTTTACTACCCAAGACATCAATTTTATTACATGTATACACTGACAACAACAAAAATATTTTGTCAAGAAGATGAAATAAAATTGGCAATCATATAAAGTTATTAGTTGGGTACCATGGAGACTATTAGCTAAAATCTTTGGCTTATATGGGGAAATTGCATTCTTTTAATACCTAGTTTTACTGGTTTTTATCCCCATGGAAGTTTTTGATGGATATGGAAAGTGTGGTAGAGAGGGGTAAGTGCATCACTAGATGAACAAATACTAATTTTTATAAGATGCAATTTAGAAAAATTCAATTTTTAGAACTAGATCTTTTGTTCCAAAGGCATTCTTAATTCTGTTTTGAAAGTAATCTAGGAAGTTTGTAGTTTTGTCTTCTCCAAAAATAATGTACATGTGAATAATCTAGAGTGACTTTGGTAATAGATTTAAAAATGTTTTGAATAGAAAATAGACTCCAAGAAATTTATATTCGCCGGGGACTCTTTTATGTATTGTACAGACAGTAATTTCTTTAAGTTCTTCTACCACATTGAAGAATTTGATGTTCTTTATTCTGGAGGTTAATTCATTTTCTTGAGGTCACAGCAGTAGTTATTTGTTTGAATCTATAAAACTATAAAATTCTGGCTCCAGAATCCATTCCTTTAAAACTGACATTGCTTCCTCTGAGTAAGTAATAGCAAAAGTCCTGAAATATTAATTACCCTTACATCTTCTATTCCGAAGAACACTCTGATTCTCTGCCAAAGACTAAACAGATTGGCAAGTGTTTACAGTTCAGTGGAGTAAGCGTCTGTTTTGTTTTACAACATGCCAAAACTCTACCGTCAATCACTCAGATGCTGACAAGGAAGCCCCTCTTTAATTCATCTGCTGTAATAATTTAGCAGAGGTTTGACCTTAACACATTTTTTTTTACCAGCATCCACCTTGTGGATCTAAATGCTGCATATTATTGTCCACCCACATTCCTTTTGATGGTGTTAGACAAGCAGGATATTGTCTCAGTTTCACTGAGTGGAAAGTAACCTGATTTCTTCTACTCCACGTGATTAAGTCATTGGAGCTCTTTTTTAGTTGCACTGCTTTCTAAAACATTAAAAATCAAACATCTTGAGATGTAGCTTAAATGGTTTGACAACTAACTGATAATGGATATGCTGCATGGGAAAGGATTTTTCCACAGTAATCTATGCACAAGTCTTTATACCCTTTATATAAATGATATTAAGCAATTTATTTTTAAAATTTGAAAGAGATTGTGCCTCTGATTTCTCTTTATATACTGCAAAAGTTATAATGACATTTTAATGAAATGTCTCCTAGATTTATTTGAATTAAATAATTAACATAAAATTAATATCTCCTTTCATCTATGTGTTTACTTTATAGTTATAATGCAGTTTCTCGATGTAGAAAAATGTATTTTTCATTGATTATATGTAACACATATGCATATGCACATATATACATATTTAGAAACTTAAATATAGTTACAACTAGAATTTGTATGAATAAAATGTGACTGTTCAATAAAGATAAAGCCAGAGAATATGAAGTAGCCAGGGTGTAGAGGAGAGACTGTCAGGAAGATGATAAACTCAAACAATGCTTGCATTACAGATTTTACTCACTGGAAGAGCACTGCCTGACATGTTTTAGGGCCTGAATGAAATCCCCATCCACAAAAATGCAATTAATATGTAAATGTTATTTTGTAGAATAAAATGAACGGCACTTGCAAAATTCTTGGAAGAAATGCCTCGTCACAGAATGAAAAGTTCAGTGTGATTTGAATTTAAAGGGAAGTAAGGAAGCATTAAGAGATAATTAAAGACAATACCAGGCCATGTAGACCATACTAAAATTTTGATCTTTATTCTAATAAAAATATCCACTAATTGGCCTTCCAATTAGTTGTTGATATTTATGTCTATCACAAAGAAACTTTTCTGGCTAGTTTATTTTCATTTTACCAATTTTACATTTTCAATCCACGGAAGTATAATTAGCATATTCTTTTTTGGGGGGCGGGGGTTCTTACTTTATTTCTTTTTTTGTTTCATTTTTTTAATTAGATATTTTTTTAATTTACATTTCAAATGCTATCCCAAAAGTTCCCTATACTCTCCCCCAGCCCTGTTCCCCTACCCACCCATTCCCACTTCTTGGCCCTGGCATTCCCCTGTATTGGGACATATAAAGCTTGCAATACCAAGGGGCCTCTCTTCCCAATGAGGGCCAACTAGGCCATCTTCTGCTACATATGTAGCTAGAGTCATGAGCTCTGGGGGTTCTGGTTAGTTCATATTGTTCCTCTTTTAGGGTTGCAGAGCCCTTCAGTTCCTGGGGTACTTTCTCTAGCTTCTCTGTTGGGGCCCTGTGTTCCATCATATAGATGACTGTGAGCATCCACTTCTGTATTTGCCAGGCACTGTCATAGCCTCATACGAGACAATAATATCAGGGTCCCTTCAGCAAACTCTTCCTGTCCTATGCAATAGTGTCTGGGTTTGGTGACTGATTATGGGATGGATCCCGGGTCTTTGTAGTAGCTTTAGTTTTCTGTATATTATTCCTTTCCACTCATGGAATTATGCCACAACATCCACATTCTCCTATGTGCAGCTTTGTAAGTAGTCCTTCAGTTACAGATACTACAGTATCCAGTACCACAAAATGTTTCAATAATGTAGTTAGATGTCTTCAGGTAGTAATTAATTTAAAATGACTTAAACTAGCCCTTAATCCAACTATTGTCTTGGATTCCATGTGAAATGTTCCTATTATACTCCATATTTAAACACTTGGTTCTAAGTTTGTAGCACTATTTGGGGCTGAGGGGGAGGAGATGCAGCCTCGAGGAAGTACATCATTGAGGGTGGACTTTAAGAGTCATAACTGTATCTCTCTTTTATTTCACTCTGTGCTTTGTTTTTGTAGTTTATGATATGATCTCTCACCTCTCTGCCTGCTGCCATGCTTCTGCTGCCATTAGGGATTTTCCCTCTGAAATCACAAGACTCAAATAAACTCTTTTATAAGATGTCTTCATGGTGCTGTTTTAGCACAGAGAGAAAGTAACCAACACATAGTAATTTCATGAAAGGAGAGACTGAATTCACATGGAGAGGATTCAGGATATACACTTAACAGAGAAAAGTTCAATGTGAGAACCAAGTAACATGCTATACACCAGAAAGCTTAAAAGAAAATACATATACCAACTGTAGATTTTTGACTTCCAGGAAGAGGAATATCAATTTTGGTTGTTTGATAATTTGAAACAGTATTCTAGAAACATATTATACCCTACCTCCTTCTGCCTTTCTTACTTTTTAAGTTTAAATCTGAAATCCTGAAAAAGGAGATATTCATGAAAAAAATTGATTCTCAAAATTTTTTAAAATCATTAATATGTTAGGGAATATGTTGGGTAGTTTTAGGTCAACTTTGCACAAGTTGAAGGCATGTTGCAAGAGAGAACCTCAACTGAGAAGATGCCTCCACTAGATTTGCCTGTTGACAAGCCTATAGTGTGTTTTCTTGATTGATACTTGATCTGGGAGGGATCAGACCACTGCAAGCAGAACCACTACCAGGCTAGTTGTCCTTGTGTTATTAAAAAGCTTAATAAACAAGTCATTGTGAGCAATCCAGTAATCAGCAATTTGACACAACCTCTATATCAGTTTCTCCTCCGGGTTTCTGCTTGAGTTTTGGTCCCGTGTTCCTTCTATATTGAACAATGATGTAGAAGTGTAAGCAAAATATATATTTTCCTCCCCAAGTTTCTTTTGGTTCTCTTGTTTGACAATAACAATAGAAACCTTAATTAAGGAGAGGTCATTTTAGTATTCCATTTCTTGGTGGGTGCTGTTTACAGTTAAAAATAAAATTATTTGGGGAATAAATGCAAGTGTGTGATTATGTTTGCGTGTTTCACTCCAAAAATTTTCTAGTGAATCCCTGAAAGTCACACAGCCCTGACTGAGAGTTGGACTATCCCCGGCCCTGCAGTTATCACACTAGAGTGGTTTTAATAATCATTAGCATGATTTGTCAATAATTAATGCTTTGATTATTACAAATGTTTTAATACAAAAAAAAAAACCTTCACATTCAGTGTCAAATCTCAAAGTTATAACACAAAATAGATGTTTTGCATTAATTTGCATGTAATTAATTGCATCCAAGGGTTCTGGAGAATTTAGAAGACATTTACGGGTAGAGCTTTGATAGTTTATATGCCACTAGACTTCCTCGGTAGAACCATTTTCTTGTAAAGCCATTTACATTCTGCACACACTTTGTCTCTTGATAGCTCTGATGGTTCTTAATTGCATTTCTCATAGGCAGCCTTGGTGGTAAGCTTGTTTAAACTAAGGAGTAGTAGTTATATGTCATCATGGGCTAAAACTTTTAGTCTCGGTTTAATTATTAATAATAGCAATTTTGTTTTAGTTTCTTCTTTTAAGAAGACATGAGAACACATTACCTAACATCCTAATTCAGTAAATGGAGCCAGTTGTATTTGACTGAGGTTTTTAAAGTTTTATTTGTGAATTTATCATTAACCCCAGGTGTCCTACATTAACTTCGCCATTTTCTTTTACTTATTAGAACACTTGAATTGACAAGGTTAATTGATGTAGGCTTATTATTTATTTCTTTTTTAGTTTTTGCCTTTTGCCATTTTCAGTTTCTTGTCTTTTAGAAAATATTCATGAATGATTTTGAAAAATTTGTGCTTTGGATTTTGTTCTCATGAAATGTGTGCAATTTCCAGTTTGCACAATTGATATGTAATCTATGTTTTCTCTTTTCTTCTTTCTTTCCCCTCTCCTTTCCTTAGGCCTACCTTTATTTTAAAATTAAAACAAAAGAGAGCAATGGATAGGAGCAGGGGGATGATTAAGTTAAGAAAAATATTTGTCCTGAAACCACGAAGACCTGAGTTTAAGTATCTAGTACTCAGAGAAGAAAAATAAAGTTCATAGCTGTGTGTATTTATAGTCCCAGCATTTGTGGGTAGAGACAAGAGCAGATCTTTGTAGCCTCCTTTTCCAAGGAGACTAGAAAAACTTGTACAAAATTCACTGACTTTATCACAAGACAATATGGCAGAGTACAACTGAGAAAAATCCCAATGTCTTTTTCTGAGCTCTGCATATATGTTCATAGATGCATGCATGTACACAAACACACATCTATGCAAAAATACATGCCTACACATGTGTGCATGTGTGTGTGTGTGTGTGTGTGTGCGCACACACACACACACACACACACACACACACACAAGAACTCAGGAGAAAATATCACTTTCCACCTGGAGGAAAAATATCAAAGCTGCATAGATTCTATGTTGTGTTAAACTCACTTTTCCCAAGTATCTACCATTAAGTGCACACATAATACACATACAGGTAAGGAGTAGTGAAATTGAACAGGACTGTACCTCAAGCAATAGATTAATATACAACACTTAACAAAAGAGCCTAATGGAAGATGAACTGGAGGACAAATGTTTCTGGTTGAGATTGGTGTGTGAGTGAGGGAAGCAGAAGATGGTATGTGGCAGGCAGCCAAGAATTATGGTTTTCTACATCAACTTTAAAGAAAGTAGCTGAATGTATATAACTTAGAGTGCTCTTCCTTGCATATGTGCTTACCAATCAGTTAAGTAGTTGAATATCAGTTGAGACTTAGTTTGTAGTTTTAACAGAAGACAATTTATAGCAATAGGACTGTCCAACTAATTTGGTGGAAGAATCCAAGCTATGGAATATGGAATTTTCTGTATCAGTGCAATGTAGTGGTGTCCCGTGTCTGGAATGTGGAATGTTCTTTATCGTGGAATGTGGAAGTTTCTGTATCTGTAGATTGTGAAAGTTTCTCTCCCTGTGATTTGTGGAAGTTTCTGCATCCACAAATGTGTAAGGTTCTGTGTTTGTGGAAAGCAGATGGTTATATGTCTATGCAATGTGCAGTGTTCTGTACCAATGCTATATGGAGGGTTTTTTTGTTCACAGTATATAGAAGGTTCTATGTCTATAGAATAAGTCAACATGGGTCTCAGGATATATAGACAATGGCAATATATGTCTGCTTTTAATATTCAGAGAATATTGAAAAGCAATACATCTTGAATCTTTTTGCCTAACTACAAGAAAGAAAAGTGTAGCAATGTGTTTGTGTGAATCTCTGACTGTGAATTATTTTACTTCCATAGATTAACACTACTCCAAAATTCTATGCATTTATTTGAAATCACTCCACTAATTATATTATGGGGTTGTAGATGTATTTATCTTTATTATTCAGAATTATTAATGTATTAATACAGTTTAATGAGGATTGCTTGTCTGTTTCAGATATCACAGAAAGACTTAATAGAAAAATAAAGGAGAGGCAAATCCCATGTAATTTTTCACTAAGTAGATTCCTAGGAAAAATTAATTAATTCATGGGTGCTCAAGTGCTTGATGCCCTTTGCACAATGGTTCTCTCTCTCTCTCTTTCCCTCTCTCTCTTTCTCTTACATCTGGCTTCAGCAAACTATATCATATATGTTAAAAGTGGCTTGATGGTTGCTTCATTTTTTTTAAAACAGCTTCATTGAAATTGTGCAATACATATTTGTTTACACATTATGGCTATTTTGTTATGTATTTGCAAAGTTTAGTAGTCCTGACAAGGATTATTGAACTCCCAAAGGCTAAAATATCAGTCTGGCTTTTGCATGCTTGACAAGATTTTGACTAGATAATATCAAATCAAGTTCCATATGAGAATGTAAATCACAGTGGCTGTCCACAGTGAGTGTCCACAGTGGCTGGACAGAAGAAGAATAAAAAGACTTTAGCCTAAGTTGAGCTTCTAGTATCTTACTGGGGGTTAATGCATCAATGTCAGAGAAGATATCTATCTATCTATCTATCTATCTATCTATCTATCTATCTATCATCTATCTATCTATACACACACACATACACACACACACACACACTCACACGTAGGAATGTCAACTTGACACAGGCTTGAATCATTTAAAAAGAAGGATACTAAATTTCAAATATTCCTTCATAAGATCCACTTGTAAGGTCTTACATTAGTGACTGATGGGGGGTGACAAAATTCAGTGTAGGTGGTACCATTCCTGTGCTTGTGGTCCCAGATTGTTAAAAAAAAAATAGAGGCTAAGTAAGAAATGAGGAGCAACCCAGGAAGCCTCACACCTCACCTCTGTGACCTCAGCACCAGCTCCTGACTCCAGGTTCGAACTCTGCTTGAGTTCCTGTCCTGACTTTCCTCAATGATGAACAGTGATATGGGAGAAAACAACAAATGAACCCTTTCCTCCCCAAGTTGTTTTGGTCATGGTGTTTCATTACATTGATAGTAAACTTAAATAGGACATTCTGTATCTACTTATGTGTCTGCGTTCAAAATAAGAGCTTAAATGCTAGGAACCAGGCAGAAAGTCAAAACAACAACAACAAACAAAACAAAAACAAAAACAAAACAACAACAAAAAAACCAAACAGGTCTCTTACCTGGAGAAAAGTGCAGATGAGCAGATAAGCAAGGATATTGCTTCCCTTACACACTGCAGTGGGACCGATGGATCATGCATGTTCTCTTAAGTGATTTTTGTTGTTGTTGTTGTTTACAGAGGGGAAGTGAAAAATCCCTTCTTTAGATTAAAGGGGGAATTTTAGTGCAGGAGTTTGGACAGAGAAAGACCCTTTCAGAAAGGCAAACTCAAAAATGTTTATCCTCTGCTTAGAAAAATATAAATTCAGAAGCTTTTAGAAAACATTCCTGAGGTCATATGGTAATGCCCCCTTGATAAAGCTTCTAAATCCATATTGTAAACACTGATTATGGTCAGTTTAACATCAGGCAAACAGAAGTTTCCACAACGGCAGATACACACAATCCAGTTGTGAGTTGAATATAAATGAGCTACTGGTATTAACTGTATCATATGGTTTATCATATAGCTGTTATAATACAACTTGACCTTATTACTGAGAAGGATGATCTGTCTTCCCCTCCTTCAATTAATAATAAAACTTAAAAAAATATTCCTAATTTGAGTCAAATTGACCCACTTTTAACTAGTCATCAAATTTAAATATGAAGTTTTACTTTCCTGTTCTTTATTACAATGGAGATTTTAAAGGAGAGATGAACCAAGTAGGACCTGACAATATTCAATGTGTTCAAGTGTTTACATGGACTAACTTTGGAATATGCTTCTAATATTTAAGGCAAAAAAGTCAAACATATTTCATGGGAATGCCTAGTTTACCATTAGAAATGTCATTGACAGATTCCAACTGATGACATTGCCATTAAGCTAATTCTCCTCAGCCCTGTGGACATTCCGCTAGAAGGTTTGAAATAATGGAATTATATGTGATTAACAGGAGAAATTTCTGGTCAGTCCTGAGCTTGCGATTATAGCCATTTGGCAGTTTGTATCTTTATTGAGATATCCTGATTATGCCTAGACTCATTTACGTTACCCTGTTCCAGATTCAAAGTATCTCAGTTTTACAAATGACAAGATTGAGAACTAGAAAGTGTAAGTATTTTTCCTAAAAATATCTGGAAATCTGGGAATCAAGGTTATGTCTCTAAAACTTTGATGGTAAATTTACACCACACACACCTGAAGTCCTTACCGCAAAATAATCTTATGCTTTAATTTTTTTCAGGAAAAAAAATTTATAAGAATTTTTATCAATCACTCTTATTTCATGGTGTTGGATGGGTTGCATCTGCATTTAGCACTCTTTATACTTAACACTTGTATCCCTCCAAGGTCATCTAATTTTTCTTTCTACATTCTAGCCAAATAAACAATTTATAAACAGACATGATGACTAACTCTTTTTATTATTATGTGCTCTATTTCCTGCTATAGTCCTTCTAATTAGATCATTCAATCACCATGGTTTTAACATTTTTACAACTTAAGTTTTAAAGTGCTAGCTTTCCTAGCTTCTCTCTGTGTGTGTATGAGTGTGTGTGTGTGTGTGTGTGTACATCAGAACAAAAATGGTGCCAGTGGAGAGGAATCAAGGATCTTTAGAGAGAGTCATGTCAAGTTTCATAGAATATATGTGATATAAGAGTGAAGCTAGGGACTGGAGGGTATAAGCAACACCATTTGAAGATATATAACTCAGAAAGCTTATCTGGTTGAACTACAAACAGGGAAAACCTACACATATAGAATCAAGTTAAACCATATCAGAATAACCAAAGGAAAAGCACAGCAGCAGATATCTGAGATAAGGAGATTAATAATGGTGCTAAGGTATATAAGGCACAAATATCTTGTGGACTCCTATTTGTTTAACCAAACTGTCTTTGCAATATTGTACATTTTTTTATATTCTACCTCAATTTTCAAGTACAGATCTATTGCCTGTCATCCCTGGTATGCTTTACCTTGTAATAATCTGAGAATTAACTAAGAATGAACAATAGTAGTATGTTACAATATGTTAAAAGCTCAAAACTTTGATGAGGACTTCTTAATCAGAAGTCTAACAGTGTGAAGAGACATCATGACCATGGCAACTCTTATTTGAGAAAAACAAACAAACATTTAATTGGTGCTCTGTTACAGTTTCAGAGCTTTAGTCTGTTATCTACATAAGGGGAATGATTGCTGCATGTCAGCAGGCATGGTGCTGGAGACATAGATGAGAGTTCTACTTCTGGACCCAGAAAAATCGGGAAGAGAGAATGCCACTGTGCTTGGCTTGAGCTTTTGAAGGCCTCAAAGCTCACTCCTAGTGACTCTTCCTCCAACAAAACCAACAAAACGACACATCCTAATCTTTCCATAGAGTGCTGCTTGCTGTTGATAAAGCTTTCAAGTCTATGAACTCTTGGGGGTTGGGGGACATTCTCATTCAAACTACCACATCTTATAAACTTTCTGACTATGACTGTGAGTTCAACAATAATATGTCTTACTTTCCAGGGGGATGTGTGAAATGTGTGAATTAAAACCTCAAGCACGAGACCTTTTGCTTCTGTGACCTCCTTTTGCTGTCCCTCCTGCAGGCTCCCAGTGGCTACATCTTTCTTCCTTATGTTATTTTGTGAGATATAATTGTTAGAGAATACCTTCTCCCAGAGTCAGTGAAACTAATCACCAGAAAAGGCTTTCATGGCCATTTTAGTTCAATGTTTTAGCTAAAGAACTGATCTGTTTTCCTGCACATGTCAGAAGATGGAAAAGGTTCCCCCCTTTTTTTTCTTTCTCTTTTTTTATTAATCATTTTATTTGTTTACATTTCAAATAATATCCCCTTCCTACACTAACATGGCTGTTGTTATGAAAGAGGTGTTGTTCCTTCTTATTTCAGATTGAACTAATTTCTAGAAGTTCTTTTTATTTAACATGAATGTCCAAACCTATTTCTCTGTAGCCACTACCTTAGTCTTCATTCGTTTTTTGAAATAATAAAAAGATAAATCTCAATTTGTCTCTTCTTTGCAGACAAAATTTACTTTATAGGAAATTAAATCTTCATTCTATGTGCAAATCTACTCTTTATTACTGACATGATTCTCTTTCTCATGTATGCTTTCTGCACCTCTTATCTCAGAGACTAAATATGGCTTTGGGTCCTTTGTCATTTCTTTCTTTCTTTTAGATCTTACATAATATTGGAATATTGTGTCTTTGAATATGTTACTCAGAATGAGGCATTATACTCCAGATATTTTTGTTTAGCTATACTACAGTAGAAGAAAAGGATGTGATTCATTCTCATAGAATTTATGCTTCGCTTATTGGGACTGAAGATCTCATTATGTTTCAGACAGCACACACTACAGTTACTGCATATTGAACTCAACTTTATCAGCCCCCATGTCTTTCTTGTATAATCTTATCTTTTTTTTCAGTGCTATCATTTTGCATATAAATAATATAGGGGAGCTTGTTCCAACTTAATGCTTAGAAATGTTCTAAAATTTTAAACCTATAGATACATTTTATTAATATATAAAGGTGTTTTATAATTAGTTCCATTTCCAACACATCATGGTATTGTACAAAAACATAAACTGAAAATGTTTCAATTTACTTACTCCTGTTAAAGTCCTAGGGTGCTTTGCTTCACCAAGGATTAATTCATTGTCAAAAGGGAAGGGGCTACTTTGCTATAAATACCACCTTTGAATTAAAAAACTTTTAGCTTTAATTTATCTTTTGTTAACCAGAAACTTATGGTCAGTGGATATTAATAGTGCATTTTGCAATTTATTCTACTTAATTCATATGTAGTCTAACCTCACCTGCTGTGCTATAGGTTAGAGACTTAGAGAAAGCCACTCCATCAAAGCAACCCTGCTGTGATATTTCCAATCTTTAGAAGTTTAAAACATTTCTTCAATATCCATTCACAGGAGTCTGGTGTGAACATTTATTGATTTGTAGTAAGCTGGTATCCAAGAGAATTAGATTTCTACCATTGTATTATCAACTTGATTTTTAAAAAAAAAATATTAGAACTGAAGCAAGGGGGGAAATCAGTAAAGAGGATAACATTTGAAATGTAAGTAAATAAAATAAACAATAAACATTCAGATAGATTAAATAGAGATATAGATAGGTAATATACATGTAACCATTACATATATAACAACTAATTAATTTTAAAAAGAGGCCATAAATTTGAAAGAGCAAGCAGGGGTATATGGGAGAGTTCAGAAGGAAGGAAGAAGGAAATTATGTAATTATATAAATACTATCAAAAAATAAAAGAAATAACTTTAAAAAGCCTGTAACCTATCACAGGGGTATTCCTTAGTTAATGCAATAATTTTTATAAGAGTAAAAAAACAGTTTTAAAAACATGTTTGCTTATTGCTTCACATAACATTACATGGACTAATAACAAGCTTAAAGCATGGTGGAAAGAACAATGAAAACTGTGCACAGTGAATTCTGGCTCTGAATACAGAAAGAACTGAGGGCAGAAAAGTAAAAATGGGGAGACTCGTCTTGCAAAGATTATATGCCCCAGTACAGGGAATTGCCAAGGCCAGGAAGCAGGAGTGGGCAGGTTGGAGAGCATGGTGGGGGAGGGTATAAGGGACATTCAGAGAGGAAACTAGGAAAGAGGATAGCATTTGAAATGTAAATCAAGAAAATATCTAATAAAAATTAACATTAAAAAATGGGGAGATGAATTGCATGACTTTTGATGGGGTGAAATTTCATTATGAAAGCCCAGCAGCGCATATGTGCACAAGTTCATACACACAAATTCACAATACATACATACACATACACTACACATTAGGGAAGAGAGAGAGAGACAGAGAGAGAGAGACAGAGAGAGAGACAGAGAGAGACACACAAACACACACACATACACACACACACACACACAGAGAGAGAGAGAGAGAGAGAGAGAGAGAGAGAGAGAGAGAGAGAATATGTAAGGAATATTTCTCAGGATAATTTTTTACCCTTTTAAGATGTGTGTGCGCTGGGATCTAGATATTTGAGTCAAGTATTTGAATGAAATTTTGCATTTAAGAGGAAAAAATGTTAACAGGTTGATTTGAGGAAAATTAGAATCTCTAATTTATAATCAATGTGAAGTATATGAGTGATAGCTATGGTTCAAAGATTTATATTCACAATAGGCATAATATGTTTTACTTAGTGGAATAATCCCCAGAGCACTCTCTATTTCCTTACTGAGTTATACATTGGATACATTGCTTAATACAGTGGAGGTTAAAAGGATATGCTAATTGTGATGCCACTGAGAAATAATTTTGAGATCTTGGCCTTTTGATGGTGAAAGAAGGAAGACTACAAACATCTAAATTATAAAGTGAGAATTTTTCTTACAACAAATTTATTTATACATACACACACATCTATTCATGTAAATATTTTAAAGTTATGTTATAGATGTTAAATTTTTAAATTTAAAAAGAGAATACATATTGGATGGAACACAGAACCCCCAATGGAGGAGCTAGAGAAAGTATCCAAGGAGCTGAACGGGACACCAACCCTATAGGCGGAACAACAATATGAACTAACCAATACCCCCAGAACTCGTGTCTCTAGCTGCATATGTAGCAGAAGATGGCATAGTCAGTCATCATTGGGAAGAGAGACCCCTTGCTTGGTCTTGCAAACTTTATATGCCCCAGTACAGGGGAATGCCAGGTCCAAGAAGTGGGAGTGGGTAGGTAGGGGAGCAGGACGGGGGGGAGGGTATAAGGGACTTTCAGGATAGCATTTGAAATGTAAATGAAGAAGATATCTAATAAAAATTTTTGAAAAAAATAGAATACATAAAAAATTAGGTAGCACATTTTAGAGCAGTTCTGCGTGTCTGTCTCTTTCTTTTCTCTTATCCACATGAACAATAATTTTGTAATAGAGTTGATCCTTCAGTTCCGGCTCTAGGATAAATTAGACATGGGTAGTACTATTACTGACTTTTTTTGGATAGGACAGCAACAAAGGAATTGTCCATCACTGTTGTAAGCCACTGATTCATACAAGTCTGTCCCCTTTCTAAATGATCAACTTTCAGGATTCATAGATCTGTTCCAGAAGCCATACAGTATATAATGCACAGCAATTGCAACCCATATATAATATGGACATTTCCGTTGTAAACATCAATTATTGAATTAACAGGAAAGAGTGATTGCTTATGAGATCAAATGTATACTTGTTTGAAGAAGTAAAAGTGGAAAATTAAGGGTACATGTCATAAATTTACCACTTATGTAATACAACTGTGATAAAATTAAAATAGTACAATGGTTGATTTCTAACATAGAAAACTGTTTTAGCATGTTGAAAGGTTTTTCAGATATTAGGTATATTCTTTGTCATTGAATATGTTCTGAGTACAGGTTTCCCTACCTCTCCTCCTCCCAGTTCCTCCTCACCTCACCACCCATCCAGATCCATCCCTTTCGGCCTCTCATTAGAAAAGAACAGGTTTTAAGCTATAACAACGAAACAACAAACTAAAATAGAAGAGCAAACCAAATCCATAACACCAAAGTTGGACAAGGCAGAAAGAAAAGGGTCTAATAGAAGGCACCAGAATCAGAGACCCACTCTTTCACACACACTCAGGAACCACATTCAGAAACTAAACTGAAAACTATAACAGAAACCAGAAGACCTGAAGCGGACCTGTGTAGGCCCTATATATGCTGCTTCAGTCTCTGTGAGTTCATTTAAGCTTTAAATTTAACTGCCCTTATTTTCTGATGCCCTCTACCACCCCATATATATATATACATACCTTCTCTTCCATGGCAAGGACTCTGGGGTTGGGGGGGTATTTGGTGGAGGCCATTCTATTTTTAGCTGTGTTCCAATTCCCCTGCCCCCAATTAATGTCTGGCTGTGTCTCTGTATTTATTCCCATTTTCAGCAGGAGAAGCTTCCCTGATGATGGCCTAGCAAGGCACTGATCTGTGAGTATAACAAAATATCATTAGAAACGAATTTATCACTTCTTTTAAAGACCATAGTATTTAGTTTTATTCTAGGTTTCTTGGCTGTCAAATCAATGGGTTATGGCTACCCAAGCACTTCCTGGGTGTACTGGCTAGTTTTGTGTCAACTTGACACAGGCTGGATTTATCACAGAGAAAGGAGCTTCAGTTGGGGAAATGCCTCCTCCATGAGATCCAGCTGTAATGCATTTTCTCAATTAGTGATCAAGAGGGGAGGTCCCCTTGTGAGTAGTGCCATCTCTCGGCTGGTAGTCTTAGGTTCTATAAGAGAGCAGGCTGAGCAAGCCAGGGGAGGCAAGCCAGTAAGTAACATCCTTCCATGGCCACTGTACCAGCTCCTACTTCCTGACCTGCTTGAGTACCAGTCCTGATTTCCTTAGGTGATGAACAGCACTATGGAAGTGTAAGCTGAATAAACCCTTTCCTCCCCAACCTGCTTCTTAGTCATGATGTTTGTGCAGGAATAGAAACCCTGACTAAGACACTGGGTATAGGTTCTTATGGAGTGAAGCTTAAGTGTAATATGATATCAGTTAGTTCATACCACAAGCTTTGTGCCACCGTTGGTCTACATTCTAATTCTTAGAGTCTACTGATATTCAGTTCATTGACTAGTTCAGCTTCCACTGAGGAACTCAATCTCCAGGAAAGCACCAATGGCAATAATCCTTAATGACAACTGGCTTTTATGGAATTGAAGAATAATAACTTTCTGGGTTAATTTAAGTCACTAAGTTTATAGTTATATTTAAATTAGTAAAGGTTATTTATATACTATCTGAAAAATGACCAATTTTCCTCTTTTCCATCCCAGGAAGTTTACATCCCACTTTTGTGAATTGATGGATTGTTACTGTTTTTACATTGAGACACACTTTATTCAACCAGAGCTACTCTCATGGGCATGACTGGGAAGCTATCCCAAGGACTATCAATAACTCATCATTGGCTATATCACTGAAGACAATGACTTCCTTTTTCCCCAATAGCCTCCACTGTGATTGGCCACCTTATACAGGGTAGGAACCCATGAGCCTCTCTTCTATCTCTGACTGAATATTCATTGGCTCTGTCTTGTGCAAGGCTCTGAGTACATGAGTGCCACAGCCATAGCATGTCCATGAAACAGGTTCAAGGCTTCCCTTTCTATCTCCCTACTGTTACATTCCTTCTGTCCCTTCTATAAATTTCCTTAAGCCTTGGAGGCACCAGTATAAATGTCCTATCTAACCAGTTATGCATCAATGTTTTCATTGCTGTTGACTAAGAATAATAATATAATAATAATAATAATATTGTGAATGAGGTTGAACACTATATTAGTCTATGAGTAGAAACATAACTATTTAAGGTACAGGTTGACAACATGCCTATTTAGGAAAACAAAAGTAAGAAATTGACCCTAATGTCTATGTCCACCTAGTCTTGGCATGGTGTATGTGGCACCTTTTCTGGAAAGGTGTGAACAACCATCTACACACCACAGATAGAGAACCAATGTCGGAACAAAGTTAACATAGCAATGTAACCAAAGTCCAAGTTGGTGAACAAGTGAGTTTACTTTTGTTAATTACAGTGGATGAGGAGTTAATGATAGAAGCATGAAAGACTCAAGAACAAATCAACAGAATGCTCATCTCAACTGAGGTGTTGGATCACTTGCTGAAGCTGCATCTGTGGTATGCCCATTATGGCTTTATGTATGTTCGCAGATTGAATAGTCTCCTCTCCCTAGCCACTACTGCTACTGCTGCTGCTGCTGTTGGCTGCTGCTGCTTATCTGACCTTAGAGAGGGGCCTTGTTAACCTCACAAGCTCCAGCTTTTTTATAAGATTTGGTTACTTCCTGTTATAAGCTTCTCCCTTCCAGTAGGAAATCTTTTAATTGGGAGGAAATTGCTAGACAGCATTCAGTTAGAGAGTATAGTCATTATGGCATCATATAAACAGTGCAAGTTTGGATACTGATGCGTTATTTAGTTACATGGGAAATCTTTGGAAAGTCTGCCACCACATGCAATCAGTCATACCTAGTAAGATGGACTAATTCCACTATTTTCTAACCTGGATTCCTCTTTCCAGTTGTACTCATGCATTTGGAATATACATCAGAATTCAAACTATTCTTTGTTCTCTCCTTTGTAGAAGTGGCGTGTGTTCTGCTGCAGCTACACTCCAAGTCCCTTTGTGGTTGATAGAATTCAGCTTTTGAGTTCTTAGAAGAGAGCCATACCACTTTGCCTTGACTCCCACTCCTCTCAGCACACAGGCTTTCTTTCTTTCTTTATGATCAAAGGAGACGTTTTCATATTTTTCTCTGTCTGGAAAGTGAGAAGTGGGTTAATCATAGAATCTTAAAACAACAATGAGGCCCACAACTACATTGCTATTTATGTATGTGATAAGTATACATAAATACGTCCATATGTGAAAAAAAAGTCAAGCAGAAAAGAAACTATTGTTATTGCAATAATTTCTGTTCTGTAGATTTTAAAGTGTTATTTATACATTTGTTCAAGATGAAGTATTCACTTTTATAAAATAAACTTACAAACTAGTCTCTGAAAGGCCAAGTGAGATCTTTAAAGATATTGTTCTCTAGGGGTCATATTATTTTACTTTCCTATCCTGCTGCCTCACTGCCCTTTGTTTTACCTCAAAAGGCCCAAACTTTCCCCTAACTCATTCTGTACAGTGATCAGACTGAGATAAAAAGGTGTGTCCACAACTCTGTTGCTTATACAAATGATGTATCAGACCTCTCCTGCCAAATTCATTGAAAGCCCATAAATTTGCATATATTTTACTGATGTGACTTAATTAAGAAATGAGTTGAATTTTAATAAATTTTACGTTACAGGGCTTCATTAAAATGAAATATTTTTGGCCAACAGCCTTTCTGTCTCACTGGAATGCTTCTTTGCAATTCATGTGCTGCATATTTGGCTCCAATATTCCTAGTGACTTCAGCTCCATCTAAATTTGTTTTCCCTCTAGTAAATAGAATAGTTTACCATGCTAGATAATGGTTCTCCACTTACAAGATGGAAAGACATGGGATAGATTCTTAAGAGTTATTAGTCAGAGGAGCCTAAAGGGCCTCCAAAACAAAAAAAACTATTGCAGTCACAACTGGTTGTCTACCATAGCCAAATGACAAGATCTTATTGATGGATACACCCCATGTTTTTTCTGTAGGTTATTGAGAACTCAGACTCAAACACAGTGGGGAACTTTTACTCTCTTGGTAACTGACACAGTTCAGGAGACTCTGTCCAGGATGCTGGGAGAAGAAAAGACATCAGTCATCTTACCCAGCTCTGAACCCTACATGTTACAAAGTAACTTGCCAGGTATGAAGTGCTCACAGGTGTATTAGTTATATGACTGTTCTTTACAGCCATTTCTGATTAGATTTGAGGCCTTGTGCTGAGTGGGAATTTCATGCTTTGTTCTGTGATTCTAGTAAAAAAAAAAAATGACTAAGAGGTCATAGGCCATTTAAACCTGTTATTGTTATTTGGTTAAATGACCATGATGTCAATTTGTCCTCTAAAATGTTGTATTTATGCTCTTAAGTTATCAGCCATGGTCAGAGATGCTTATATTTGTAGTTGCCAGTTGTAAATGTTGAGGCACACCATTGGTCCAAGTACTGAACATAAGAAACTGAGTTCTCAGTCCTAAATAGGACACCTTTTCATCATACCCATTCATCATGGGAGTATCAAGAAGAGGGGACAGAAAAAACTTAAGAGCTAAAGCACAGGGTGGGGTGACATGAAATGCTGCCTTGTGTGCATGAATGACTTAGCTATTGTTTTTATAAACCAATAGCTGCTGTGGCTACCTGTACTGGGTCAAGCCAGCCAAAACTCTCACAGAGATGCAAAACTGCTCTCCAGGTCCCACACCTTAACGTAGAGCTTTGGCAACTGATAGTTACAGAGGAAAGAAGAACTATTTTTCTTTAAGGATGTAGCCATTTCTAGATTTTTGATGCTTCGCTGGATAGAGCTGGGTGTGTAAGAGTTGTGTTTAATTTCTTAAGTTTGCCAATAACCAAACTGTCCTTCAGAAAGTAAATCAATAAACAATACCTGTGTGTCAGAAAGACTGCCGCAATCCTTTATCTCACAAAGGCATCATTGTACTATGAGGACATATAGATATTGAATAATGGACAAATATCATCTGAACAATATTCTTCAACATAGAAAATCATGGAGAATGAATTTTATATGTACAAACTAACAGCTGCATACAGTATTTCTAGGTATATGCTTGATCTGAAGTTTTCCAGATGTATATTATAATATAAGAACATGATAAACTCAAATTTCTTCCTTTATCAGTTCCTTTGAATAATCTTATGACACATGGATGTTGAATGAAGGTTGTAGAAAGATGATAGTATTATGACCAGAAAAGGAGATGCAAATTGAAGCTGGATGAAATGCAAGCATGTGTACATGTGTGCGTGCATGTGTGTTTGTGTGTGATATTTCTTACAGAATATATTCTGATTATGATTTACCCTTCCCCAACACCTCCCAGATCCTTCCCATCTCTCCACCCACCCAAATCCATACAAATTCCTTTTCTCCCTCATTAAACACAAATAGCAATCTAAAATAATATAAAGTAAAAAACTAAAATCCTGAGTAGAAAAAGAAAATAGGAAAAAAAAAAAGAGCCAAAGAAAAAGCACAAAAAACCCACATAGACTCAAATACAGATGTTTTTAGAAAAAAAGTCCATAAATATACATCACAAATAATAATATGTAAACAAAAGTCCCATAAGGTAAAAAATACATGTCATATACATATAATACCATACATATAATATACATATACTCTATTAAATATATAATATATGTATAATCATGGACATATAAATATATCATAAACAACAAAAATGTATTAGAAATATATGTATAAATTGTATATACATGAATATTTATGTATACATATGAGTGTGTATATATATGCTCAGACAAAGCAAAATGAGACAAAAGACCTTCTAAAATGTCATTTAGTTTGTTTCATGTTGATCCTCTACTCCTAGGCAAGTGATTTCTACACCCAATGAGACTCCATTGGAGAAAACTAATATTTTCTTTGCAAACATTTATCATTTGGAGATAGCTTCTGTGTTAGAGACTGGGGCTTATGAATAGTTTCTTCTCAGAGTTGGCATCCTGTCTGCCTTAATCTTGTATAGTTCCTCTGTGGGCTACAATAGTCTCTATGGTTTCATATATGGATCTCTATCATGTGAATCCAGGATTAATCCTGTTGGTGGTCAAAGTTCTTGTGTCCATGGAGTCTTCTATCTTCTCTTGCTTTTACATATGTTCCTCAGAGTTTTCTGAACCATAGGGGGAGGGTTTTAATGGAGATATCCCATTTAAAACTGAGTATCCCAAGATATTTCACTCTCTTCACATTGACCAGTTTGTGTCTCTGTATTTTCTCCCAATTTTGCAGGAGGAACCTCTTCTGATGATGGCTGATGAAGATGAGTATAGGCTAACCTATGAGTGTGACAGAATGTAATAAGGAGCTTTCTTTTAAATTCATTTTAGTAGGACAGTAGCATTTATTTCTGTCTTATGTCCCTGGTCTATTCATCTCGGCTCTAGGATACCCAGGCATTGTTTGATATAGGCTCCATATTATGGAGTGTGTCTTATATCCAATCAAAAATTAGTTGCTTATCTCACAACTTTTGTGTCATTGTTGATATAGCATATCTTACAGGTAACATAGCATTGTAGATTGATGGATTTTAGCTGGTGTTTGTATTTCTCCCCTGGCACTTTTCATTACCATGAATTCTACTCAATAGAGGTAAAATTTCTAGGTAGGGACCAGCTTGACATCTCCCTGTTAAAGAACTTATATAGTTGAACTAAACAGAACCCCCAGAACTCACGCCAGGGCCAAGAAGTGGGAGTGGGTGGGCAGGGGAGCAGGAAGGGGGAGGAGGGAGGGGGGAGGGGGGAGGGAACTTTCGGAATAGCATTTGAAATGTAAATTAAGAAAATATCTAATAAAAAAAAAGAACTTATATAGTTGTCTTTAGTGACAGGGCTTTAAAGGGTTTGAAGAGAGCAACCAATATTATTGACAATCCTGTAGGTTGTTCAGGGGTTTCTGGGAGCCCCATTTGGCTAACAGCTTGATGAAATCTAACCAGTTCTCAGCACAGTGGGATTCATTTGGTGGTGAGCAGTGTCTAGTTAGGGTTTTGTCTTCCAGGTATTTATGATTCATTTAGACTATTTCACACTTGTATAAATTTTAAGGTACTTCTACTATACTATGTGTTCATACAACCCCTCAATTTACCCTTAGTTTTACCACTAGTCCTCCAAATTCCCTCAATTTTCTTCTTCTTCCACCCCTCCCATTTGATCTCCCCATCCCTAAATACCCTACTTCTCTTCTCTTCTATCCCTCTTAGTCCCTTAGCTAAAACTAACCTCTATGGTTATACTGATTCGAGCCTGGTTATTGAAACCTTACTGGCTACCATCCACATTGAAGGCAATACATACCATATTATACACCAAGATGGCCTTGACTACTATTTAAGTAGAGGAGATTAAGGCAAGACCTACAAAGATCCAGAGCAAGACTTAGTTAACAAAAATCCATATGTGAACAATAAGTTATTAGGTAAGAAGAGAGGTGATTGGAAAGAACCCTGGTAGCTTTGATGTTGAGTCTCAGTCTCAGTCTCTCTCTCTCTCTCTCTCTCTCTCTCTGTGTGTGTGTGTGTGTGTGTGTGTGTGTCTTTCTTCTCTCTACACTTCTCTTTCAGTCTTTCCTCTCCCATCCCCTATCTCTGTCTTTCCTTCTTTTCTTTTGCCAAGTTAAAAGACAAGCTACGTGTGTCAGAACTGTCCTGTAAAATGAGAAAAATAGTAGACCATGCAGAGAAATTTAGGGGAGAGTTCAGGCCTTTATGGACCACAACTCTAAGCTCTGTATTTAAACTGTACCCCTTTTGGTAGTGAGCATCATCAGTAAACACTTGATTTACTTTGTATTCTCTTCTTTCTGGCATTGCTTCATGGCAGGTTTATTGGGACTGTCATCAGGTCTGGTGCACTAAATGCTTAAGACAAGTTATCTAGACACGGAACACGCTTTTGTGCTCTTCTGCTGAAAAGGAACGGGAGGACTAGCCTGTGGAAATGAATATTCCTTCAAAGCTGTGTTGCCGAAGAGTGTGTGGAGGCAAGAAATAAACTCCAAGTCAACATGTGAATGGTGACAGATTGAAAGAGGGAAGGAAGTAAAGATTGATCCCCTGAGAACCAAAGGAAGAGGAAAACAGTCCCATGATGGAAGACTGGTGATGATTAGAGTACAAGAAAAATGAAAAGTCCAGCCTGTCCATAGTGTGCAAAACAGAATTGTAAGAGGGATATTGCTCCTTTCAGATGAGGATTAGTCATCCTCATTTCCTTTATTTATTATTAAAAGACTTTATGAAGTAGTGTGCTGGTACAGCTGGGAACAACCTTTCTAGTATCTTGAATTTGTTGAAAGGTGATTAAATGGGGAAGCTTTCAAAGAAGTGACAGCCAACAGCAACTTTATGACGAGGAACAGTATTTAAATATAATACTTTTTTCTTCTATTCTGTCTTAGCAGATCTCAATAAAGTGATCTGAATGCAATTGTTTCTATCACCATAGTGAACTCTATGAGGGTAAGAATGGTTAATTCACAGGTTTGGATCTATACTTAACTCAACACCAGACACAGTATTAATATCATAAATGTCTGAGAAACTGCAAATGTGTGTCCTTCTGACTAATACGAATAAAATGAAAATATCACTTATACCTTTTGTTTTGATTTTATTCAGTTAAGCACTTGATACCGCACCAAGGGCTTACTTCACTCTAGGAAGATAGATGCTCTATCACTGAATTAGATCCCAAGCTCCATATTAAGAAGGGAAAAAACAAACAAACAAACAAACAAACAACAACAACAACAACAACAAAAAACAGTTTCTTTGGGCTTCTTCCTTGCTCAGGGTTGAAGTGACGCATCATATCTAACGTAAGTTCTGTGTAAATGGAACTCTTTCTTAAGGTAGTAGGGTCAGAAACACATCATTTAGAAGAGCCTGCAGCAGGAGTTCTCAACCTTCTTAATGTTGAGACCCTTTGATAGAGCTTTTCCTGTTGTGATGACCCCTAACCATAAAATAAGTTTTGTTACTACTTTGTAACTGTAATTTTGCTATTGTTATGAATCAAAAAATAAATATCTGTGTTTTCTGGTGATCTTGGGTAAACCCATCTGAAAACATAATTCAACCACAAATGGGACACGACCCATAGGTTGAGAGCCTCTTATCTACCAAGACTTGAGTGCCACTTGAATTTCTTTGATTGAGTTCAGCATTCTTCCCAGGTTGACCACCCATGAAGGGAAAGAGGATCCCTTGTCAAAACGTGTTTCAAACCTCCTTTCTCACTCTCAAGGAATTGTTTGGCATGTAAGTTTTGCCTTTTCAGTTTTTATAAGCATTTAGAAATTCTGCTTTCAGAGTGTTTTAAAACAATACCTTGCAGTGTTTTTCTGCTGTAACCATATTCGTATCATTATTTAAAACATGAAGGAGATATTAGAAGCATAGTACTAAGACACTCCAGGACCAAAGTGGCTTCGTGGCAGGAGCTGCCAAACGATCCATTTAGTACACAAAATACAAAGGGAATGATGAAAAGAAACAATGTTCTTTAAATGTAGCATAGACAAACAAATTTCACATCAGCATTAGCAACTAATTACAGTATCCTTTGCTTGTTCTGTGTTGTATTAATCTGCTGGTGGTAAATTTGAACATGATTTGGGGCAGGATTTAAGTTAAGAGGTGAAGCAGCTGCTCGCTTGTTCCTTTAGTGACATTTGCAAATGCTTTTTACATAGTGACCTCTATTTTAAATTTATGTAGCCTGCTTAAATGTCAAACAAGCTAAGTGGTGCATTTCATTAATGAAAAATTAATGAAAGCCCTGGGTTGGCATGTAGTACTTGTTTATAATACATATAATTCATTAGGAAGACACCAGTCAAACAAGGGCTCTGGCATGGGTCTGGTGGCATTGTAAGTGGGTTTTATTCTCTTGCTTCCGGTTAATGAAAGTGCAAGGCTGGGAAAAAATACTCATAAAATAGATTTAATGAGTCTTTGGGGAAGTCTTACCAATAGAGTACACGAGTCATAAATATCACTTGCAAAGTCTATTTAGATCGAATTATTTAGGATTGGAAATGGTTATAATTTTATTCTATAATCAAAAAGTATCTCAGTGTTTATACTGAAAAGTTAATGCTAGGCAAAAGTCCCATAATTTTTTTTTGAGTCTTGTAATTAATTGTGTCCAATCTTGAACACATTGTTTCTGGATATTAGAAAACTAATTTATTTCTTCTCATGTAGAGGAGAACCACCTCTCTTGAGATTGGGTGCGATTATTTATTTTCCAAAATTGTTCCAACAGTTAATTCTGTTTGTTTATTGTTATAAAGATACCTCCACTGACCCTGGTAATCACAAATATGCTAGACAATTTAAAAAATCCCTTAAATGCAAAATCATGCTTTTCCAGAATCAGGTGCTACTCAGTATACACATAGCTGACATGTCACTGTTTTTCTGCTTCAATCCTTCCTCTTTTGACTCTTTAGTCTTTTCTTACCTTCCCTCTTGTTATTTCCCAGTGTTTATAGGCTTTCTGTTATTTGTGATTCATCATCATAGCCATTATAGTGAAACCAAACTTGATCACAGAGACTACATGAAGACAGGGAGGTTGTAGCAACACAATTTCTCAGGATATACAAATGGGATTGATATAGGTGGCTCCAAATTGCATCACTAATCAATGAGAAAAAAAGAACAATTGACTTTCTTTCCAGAAATTTTGCCAAAGGAATTTACATAAGAAAAGAAGGAATGTCACTCACAATCATAATTTTTATTTAGTTAGTTGAATCATATTAGCATAAGGTATTTATGAATTCAAGGTGTTTTTTGTTTGTTTGTTTGTTTGTATTTATAGTGAGTTTTCAAGGAAGTAACTAGAGGGAGTTTTATTTCAGCTGTATCTAATGCCATGAAATCCCAAAGAGTGACTGTTTGTTGAATATCATTCCTTTTGGAAGGAAGGCATTTCTAGAGTCAGACAACAAATAAATAACTGTATAAAAAAGAGGTTGAGGGAAAGAACATGCTGTGAATGGAACCAGAAATATAAGGAATCTCATCAGAATAGACGACATTTACACTTTTTCATGAGGAGTGTGAGAATGCAGACTTTGGAGAAGTGAATGAGAAGATGGGTAACAGGTAAAGACTAGCAACTCAGTCCCCAGAGCCAGACTTTATTTGTTTAGCATCAGCCACACCCATAGAATTTCCATAATTCTGGGGAAAATCCCTCAAAAAAGATTCATCTCAGTTTTTCCCCTTTAAAACCAAACATGATAAATATAATCCCTCAGTGTAGCTGAGAAGTTTAAATTAATGAACATTCCCAGTGTGTATGAATAAATGATATCCAGTGCCTTCTGTGGTCAGTGCACTGTTCATGACTGTTAAACATAATTGATAGGGTAAGTATGCACAGCTAAGAGATACTTTAGTGGACAGAAGCCTCTTAAAGTTTGAATGGAGATGAAGAATGATAAAGGCAAGGGAAGGCAAGAGCAGTCGAGAATATCTGCAAAGATGGTGGACAAAGATTAATTGGTAAAATAAATGATAAACATGCCATGGGGTTAATTTCTGTGATTAGAGTAATAATATTAATTTTGATAAAATTTCAAAATGGGAACATTTGAAGAAATTGACAAAGCAATGTCTTTTATGGAGAACGACTGTATTGCATGAAAAATTATATTCATCTTCATGCTACCATTCTCTTTTGGCATGTGCATTTTAAAATCCTTTGGTAGTTTAACACATGTGTACTAAAAATAATGTTCTGTAAACATAGGTACTTATAATAATGTTCTCAATATTGACTGCCCAGACAGTCATCAACTTCCCAGTTTTATCAAGAAAGGTTGTTATTTATTGTTGGTAGTTTTTGGTTCTAGTGTTTTGGGTTTTATTTTAATTGTTTTTTGTTTTGTTTGTTTGTTTGACAGAGTTGTGGACCAATAACAGGATCTTCAGCAGATTCTCAAGTGATTCATTACATGCAGCAAAGACCCATTGATGATGTGGCAGTTTAGTCATACTCTTTATGTTTTCTGCAACTTACAATTCTATTTCACTACTGCCCACCCAAAATTATGCATTGGTGAAGTTGCACTGACTGGAATTCTGAATTCCCACCACTCTGCATACACAATCTTCAGATTAAATTTTGATAATTAAGGAGTTCTTTTTTTGTAGACAATGATGCTTTATAAAGCCATAGCCCTGATAATATTGTGAATATGAGATCACCAGGCATGGCATTCCCAGTTTCTGGTACTTCCATGAGTTATGGATGAGTTGAATTTAAAGTAAAAGTCAGTGGAGTTTTATTTTTTTTTTATTTTTATGTTTAACACAAAGGCTTCTATAATTTGAGTTGAAATTGAACTTTTACGCTCAATATTCATCTCACAATAATTGTTGCAAAACAAACCAATGTTTTGAATATTTTGATTATGAGAGAATATTGAGTTTTATAAAAGAACATCATGAGATAGTAAAATCTTCAAGTTCAAAACTTACTATTCAGGTCAAAACTTGCTACATCCAACACAGGGAAGTATTCTTGAGCTGGAACAGATGTGTACACGTTTTCTGGACTGAATTGGTTAAAATCATTGAAAATTTTATCTGAATGCTGTTATATCAAGCTCAAATTTCAGATTATTGTAAATAAATACATTTTGTCATTTCTATAAGAGTAGATCTGAGTGCACCTGTCAATTGTGTGTGCATATATATATATATATATATATATATATATATATATATATATATATATCCAAATTGACTATAAGAACAATGAGATGAATCTTATTTTTTTCTTTTCTCATATTTCTTAATATGGTCTTTGCTAAAGATGGTACTGATGTTATTCAGATGGAACAGGGTTAATCTTTTAACCTATTTCAATTTCAGAGAGAATCAAGGCATTAATGGCCACAATGCTTCTTACCAGCCTTATTTTCTTAGCAAGATGCCACAGTTAATACGACCTGTGCAGTCTGATGAAGAATTTTAATGTGATCATCTTGCCAAGATGAAGTCAGCTCTTGCCACTACTTACGAAAAGGTCTTGGCCTTTAATACAGTATCGCTGAAAGCCAAGAGTGTCAGAGTGGCAGTTGCCAAGTTATATACTGTCTGTCACCATTGTGAGGCTGATAGCCATCCATGGATTCATTGAAACAAGAGAAGAGCGAGCAGGGTATCACCAGATGGGGCAGTCTGTCATTCCTCAACCTGTAGCAGACAGGATGAAGTTGCTTTATTTGAGTAGAAGGTGCCAAGTGCCATATCCTTTCAAAGGAGAGGCCAAGACCTGCCAATCATGACAATCGTTGTAGTGCAAAAGGTCAGATAGTCTTGTCTTTGAGAATCAGAAATGCCAACTCTCTGTCAATGATGAGGTCAAAAATATGTACTATATTACAAGCATGTGTGCCATGAACCTCAGACTTTCCAAAGGTCAATTCTAGTGCCAATCAGAAGTCATATCAGAATGCAAGTTCACTTCTGCTCAAACTTTCCTGAAACAACTATTAGTTTTTGTCTTTTCCCCCTTTCATTGAAAATAGAATCATTTTTCACATACTATATCGTGATTGCAGTTTTCTCTCCCTCTACTCCTCCTCGTTCCTCCTTACCTCCTCTCCTATCCAAATCCAGTCCCTTTCTATTTTTTCATTAGGAAACAAACTTCTAAAGTATAATAATATATGATTGAATTAATATGATATGATAAAACAAACACCTTAAAATTGGACCAAACAAGCATAAAGAATGAAAAGAGCATAAAAGAAGGCAACAGAATTATAGGACAATTCATGCACACATTCAGGAATCCCATATTTTCTCTAAACTATAATCCATAACATATATGCATAGGACCCACTGCAGACTCCTGCAGGCCCTGTGCATGCTGTGTCAGTCTCTATGAGTTCATATCAGCTTTTTACTTGTTGATTTAGAAGGTCTTACTTTCTTGGTATCCCCCATACCCTCTGGTTATTGCACACTTTATGCCTCCTCTTCTACAAGATCCCATATCCTTGGGGGAGGGATCTGAAGGACCCATCCAGTTGGCTTGGTTTTTTTTTAAACCTACTTAATTAGGTTTGTAAAAACCTAATTAATTATTAAATTATTTTATTTATTTATATCTCCAATGTTGCTTCCTGTCCCAGAACCCCCTCACAAAATTCTTCTCTCCATTCTTCCTTTTCCTTTGCCTCTGAGAGGATGCTACCTGCCACCGTGCATCCCTTTTCTGGAGCATCAAGTATCTACAGGATTAGGCACATAGTCTCCCACCAAGGCCAGACAAGGCATTCCTCTGCTTCATATGTGTTGGGGGCCTAGGACCGGCCCCTGTATGCTTTTTGGTTGGTGGCTTAGTCTCTGGGAGCTCTCAGAATCTGGGTTAGTTGAGAAGTTTGGTCTTGCTTTGGTGTTGTCATTCCCTTCAGATACTTTAATCCTTTTCTTAAATCTTTTATAGAGGCCCCTGACCTCAGTCCAATGGTTGGCTGTAAGTATCTGCATCTATCTCTGTCAGCTGTTAGTAGAACCTCTCAGAGGGCAGCCACCCTAGGCTTCTGTCTGCAAGCATAACATAGATCAGTAAGTGTCAGGGTTTGGTGCCCACCCATGGGATGGATCCAAAGTTAGGCCAGTCACTGACTGGCCTTTCTTTCAGTCTCCTATGTATTTTCCACTGCATTTCTTTAAGGAAGAAGCAAAATTTTGGGCCAAATTTTTTGAAGATGAGGTAATGACCCCATCCCTCCACAGGGGGCACTGTCTTTCTACTGGAGGTTGTTCCTTCAGGTTCCCTCCCTACTGTAGGCATTTCGGCTAAGGTCATCCTCACTGAATCCTGGGACTTTATCGCATCCATGTCTCTGGGGCTTCTTAGGGGTTCCCCACCCCCAACCCCTTAGCTGCACATTTACATGACTCTTACCAAATGCCAAGTATCCTCTCAAGTGTCTGCTCCAGCAAAATATCTCATGCTCTTTCACCAGGCAGCTTCCAGAAAGACTCCATATGTCTGCTCGCAGCAACACATCCTCTCCTAAGAAAATTTCCAGAAACTCAGTCTCCAAAGAAACCAGGAATTCCCACCTTATATCCCATTTTGTGCCTCGTATTCCGTGATCTCCAACTCTGCATAGCGTCTTGCAGTGGGTCTCTGTTTTTGTTCTCATCTGCTGCAGGAGGAAGCTTCTCAGAGTGATGGCTGAGCTAGACACTGATCTGTGATATAGCAGAATGTCATTAGGAGTCAGTTTTCTTGCTATTTTTTTTTTTAAACAGTAGTGTTTGGTTTTATTCTAGTGCTCTTGGCCTTAAGTCAGATATTTGTTGATTACCTCCACAAACTTTGCATTACCATTGTCTTATTACATTCTGAATGCCAGGAACCATTGCTGTTCCCAGGTTTTTCTGGTTAAGAACTCTAGAACTTTTACCAATTTGCTTAGAGTCTGCTCTCATTCGGTGAAACCAGACATTAATACATCTCCTAAACGACTACTTATTACAGGAAATGATAGATTATATTGGTGTGGAACTAATATTAAAACAGACAAATGGCATGCCTCCCTAAATCTGTGAGTCTGTGAATTTGAGGTGGGGCTTAAGAATAAATAAATAGGTTGCCAAATGACATCACTGATGTTGATCTGGGATACCAAGCATGGAGCATCCCTTTTCTACACATTCGCATACAAGGAAAGAAGATCTTTATGTACATAAAAGGAATAGCCTTACTTGTTGAGTTTTGTTTGTTCAACTTTTTTTTTTTTTTCATTTAAAATGCTTGGCTGCCTTTGTTAGCACTTTTTTTGATCAAAGAACTCCTTGTTTCTTTATAGCCAGATGTTTTCTCACACTAAGCTAAGGAAATTTCTTGATTCTTAAACACACACTGAAGCACAAACTCATGAAAGATTTGCACAGGAAAACAAACACTATTTTCTTATTCACTGGTGATAATATGGATGCAATAACAATACGAGAGGGAAAATGCCTTGGCTAAATAACAAGTACAGCAATGTGACATACTTTATGATGTACTTTATGATTTAATTTTAAATGGCTTCCAGCATTTAAAAATCTAACCTTCTTCTTCTCTGAACACTTGAGTATGCCTCTGTCCTAGACACATTAGTTGCCTCCTTGATATGCTAACTAATGTAACTAAAACATTCCCAAACTTTATAGAATTTGGAGCAAACACCTGATATTTTTTCCCCTTTTAACTGTATTCTACTCATATCTTCAAAATCTTATTCCATGGATGCTCCAGTCCTGGAAGATGGGTTTCCTGATTGAAACCTTCATCTGGTTATCTTATCTGTTAACAGGTTTATGAGGTTGCAAAATTTTATGTACAAAATTTATGTGCAAAAGTACCTTTTCTCTTGGACTTCTGTAGCATCAATAATAAACCTCAATCATCCCTTCTCATTATTGTAACATTCTCATATTTAATGACAATAAATGTTTTTTTTTAATATATTTAGTTGTCTAATACAAACATGATATCCCTCATGTTGAGGATACACTACATGAATAGAACTATTTATTACTCTCACATTATTATTGTCATTATGATAACCATGGGGTTATTATCCCATTCTGGTTTGTTGTGTAGTACATAGACATCATAGATGTCAGACAAGGCAGCCAGGATAGAAGAAATTATTTCTCAGACAGGTAATTACTTTAGGGATAGACTCTGAACCAGTTGTTTAGGACCAACATGAAGACCAAACTGCATGTCTGCTACATATGTTCCGGGGGCCAGTCCTTGTAGACTCTTTTGTTGGTGGTTCAGTCTCTCAAGATTCCCAATGGTGCAGGTTAATTGAGATCAACTCTGTTGATCTTCCTGTGAAGCTCTTAACTTTTTCGGGCCCTCAATCATTCTACCAACTCTTCTGTAACAGGGACCCTGGTGGGGGACCTAGTGGAAGGCATGGAGGAGAAGAGGGGGACTGCATGCTCTTTGGGGTCTGGGTTACTTCACTCAGGCAAAGTGGCAGAGCCTGGAGAATATCATCCAGAGTTCAAATGTCTAATGAATTCATCTTTTGTAAAGCTAAGGCATTTCTCCTTCATTAATTGGGTTCAGATGACATGTTTAATTCGAGTTGTCAAAGTTTTTGACTTTTCCCACATGCCCCAAACCCTCATTACTCTGTTAAACAACTTTTTTCCTAAAAATTCTGATTTCCCACGTAGTTTCATTTGCATACCCAAACTTTAATAGTGTTAATATTTTATTTTTCAGTGATTCCAATTTTCTTCAACAATTCAGGCTAAATAGCTATTATAAATTATTTGCATTTTTGTATTTTTCCCATTGTAAGCTCTCATCAAAATCCATATGATTATTTAATATCGGTTCCTTTCCCCCTAACCTACCCCATTTTCTGAGTACTAGAGTCATTTTTTCATGAATCATTGGTTCATTAAATATTTTTGATTCTAAGATGTTGAGTTTGCTATGGGCTGGAAGTACCTTATCACTCCTAGCTCTTAGACACCTTGCTTTTGTTCTATACATCCTGTTTATTGTATGTGTGTTGGGTTGCTTTTGTTTCTGCTCCTTTGCCTTGAGGAAAGCCTCACAAGAACAGAACAAAATTGATGACACTTGAAATTATGTGACATATCCTTACCAACTTTCAAGGTGAGCCTCTGTCCTTTGCCTTTCTGCTCTTGATGTCTCATCCCTAAGCTCAGCATTTAGTAAGAGCTCACGTGTTTCAAGATGTGTCTTTATCCTTTGCCCTGTCCTCCATCTTTATACACACATACAATTGTACTAAATATCTAGTTTGGCCTTTTTAGTTTTTAAAACCTGGTAAAACGATGACTGGTAATAATATTTTGAAATTTCTGGGATATTCTTTGTTTTTCATTTCTAACCATGTGATTTTGTGTAACCCTAAGCAATCTTCTATGAGAATTAGTTCTTTATAAAATTCAATATGACACATTTTACTTGTCTGTTTCCTTTTTGAAGGACACCCCATTTTTCTGCAATTATTTTTGGAATAGTCAGAGAGTGCACATCATTTGAAAGTTTTGTATATTTTTCCTCCTCATCCTGCTGTCTTTTTTTTTTCTTCTGATATGTTTCTCTCCAAATAAAGTCATTGTGTCACTGTTTTATTCATAGCAGAGGCTGTTATTGTTCCTCAACTTATCTCTCACCCGCTTGGGGGACGGCTTTACCTCTGGAGCTTCAAGTCAAGGGGAAAGCAGCAGTGGGGTGAAGGAAACGTTAATTTCTTAACTAATTTCACAGGAGAGACAAATGAGAGTGACTGACCATGGGCTGGTACAGAAAGGAAGAAGGCAGAAGATTCACTTTATCGGAATTCTTACTTTTCCCAAGCTATTGTATTTAAAGGAGAATCTGAGAGCATTTATATTTGTGTATTTTAAAATTGCTGGTGGAGCTGCTGTGTTTCCACTATCTTCTATTACACTTAATTCTATTCCTTCCATGTCCATATTTTAAATTTATTTGGTCTAATTATCTTATATGATAGATAAGAGGAATCTTATTATTCTTTTATAAACTGAGCTAACTTTCTCAATGTACTTTATTAGATATTTTTCTTTATGAATTAATATACACTGAATTCTGAAATAAGAACTCCTGTGTCTGCATTCTTTTCTATCTCTTCCTGTTCTATTCATCAATGATTTTCCATAAAGGCAATTTAAAATAATTCAATTTGTTATATGAACTAACCTGCGATAGAGAAAACTTATCTTTATGTTCTGTGGAAATCATGTATTATCACTATACTAAACATTTTTCTGTGATCAAAACATAAATTCATTTAATTTTTCTCTCAGCTTTTAAATGTAATTTTAACTGAAGTTGGACTTAATTTTATTGCCTTATTTGGATTGACTTGATATCTTTGCAATAAATCATACTAATAAAGCTACGATCAACCAGCTATAGTAAACCTTATGAAGAACAATAGCAAAAAATGCACATTTCTCTCTCTCTCTCTCTCTCTCTCTCTCTCTCTCTCTCTCTCTCTGTGTGTGTGTGTGTGTGTCTGTGTGTCTGTGTGTGTGTGTGTGTGTGTGTGTGTGTGTCAGTATGTCTCTGTGTATCTATTGTTGTGCATTGGAAGCTAGAGGTTAACATCAGATGTCTTTCTCTGTTATATTTCACCATGTATTTTTGAGACAGGGTCTCTCATTGCACATTCACCTCCCACCATTGTCTCGATGGGCTCCAGGGTTCCTCTAGTCTGTGCCCATCAGTACTGGGATCAGAGTTTTATTAATATTGTTGTTGTAGTTGTTATTCCATTATTTATATTTCAGATGTTTTCCTCCATCCTGGTCTCCCCTCCATGAATCCCCCACTCTGTCCCCTCCATTTTCCTCCTAAGAGGGTGTTCCACCACCTACCTAAGCACTCACACCTCACTCCTCTAGCATCCCCTTCTGTGAGGCATCAGACTTCTGCAGGACTAAGCGCCTCCCCTCCCACTGATGCCAGACAAATCCTCTGCTACATATATAGCAATCAGAGTTGCAGTGCCATATTATAGTTAGGGTGCTGGGTGTCTGAACTCAGGTCCTTATGCTTAGATACGCATGGACTTTACTCATTGAGCCATCTTCACAGGCCCCCATCTTCCTTATCAATCTATGTAAATTAGAGAATGCCTCTACATTCTTTCTTTCTATTTATTTACTTATTTTTTATTTTTTATTTTATTAGATATTTTATTAATTTACATTTCAAATGCTATCCTGAAAGTTCCCTATACCCTCCCCCTGCTCTGTGCCCCTACACCCACTCCCACTTCTTGGCCCTGGCATTCCCCTGTATTGGGGCATATAAAGTTTGCAATACCAAGGGGCCTTTCTTCCCAATGATGGCTGACTAGGCCATCTTCTGCTACATATGCAGCTAGAGACATGAGCCTGGATACATTCTTTCTCTTTAAAAATGTTGTATTTGTAGGTAGGTTGGCTTAATTTTAATTTTTTCTTTAATCTTCTTTCATACAATATATTCTGACTACACCCTCCCCTCCTCTCCTTCCTCAAAGTCCTTCTAACAACACCCTTCTTTCCAAATCCACTGCTCCTCAATTTCCCTTTGGAAAAATCACAGGTCTTTCAGTGCTATCAACTGAATATTGTATGACAGGAAGCAATAAGACTAGCCATAAACCCTCATATCAATGCTGGACAAGGCAACCCAGTAGAAAGAAGGATCCATAAGTGGACAATAGAATCAGAGGACCCTCACTCCCACTCTTAGGAGTCCCACAAGCATCTCAAGATAAATAACCAAAGCAAGTATGCAGAATCTAGAGGAGATTTATGTAGTCTCCTCATCAGCCTCTGTGCACCAATATGGGCCCTGCTCAGTTGATTCCATGGGCCATGTCTTCCAGGTGTCCTCGAACCCTCTGGCTCCTGTAAACCATCCTTCCCATCGTCTGTGAGGTTCCAACAGCTCTGACTAATATTTGGTTTTGAGTCTCTGCATCTGCTCCCATTAACAGCTGAAAGAAGCCTCCGATGACTTCTTAAGAATGAGAAAAAAAAAATCATTCTCATGCCTGAATTGTAATGCTTATCAAATAGTTTTCCTCCTAGGATAATTTCTTATGGCAATCTGCTATAAGTAATGATATCAAATTAGTAGTTCCCAGTGAGATGTATTTCTTTATGCACACAGTATTTACAATATGGCTTAAGAATAATCCACATATAAAATGTACTCTCCCAGGAATGAGTGGCAGATATTGTTGTACGTTCATTGTGCCTCCTGAGATTTCCGGCATATATTTTGTGTTCTCAAGTTGAATTAATTTTTTAAAATGTTATCTTCTAAATATAGTTTGCCTCAAGATTTGCATAATAGGAAAGATATGTGGTTTAAATTTCTTTGACAAATCCATCTCTTTTTTTCCTCTCTTTCACTCTAGCCTTCATTTTACCTTTTTTGTATGTTTAGATGGACTTTGTAACTATTTTTCAACTTCTAAAATCTTAGCAACCTCTTGAAGATCAATTTGAATCTGCTCTTCCCATAGAAGTCTTGACTATTTTGTATAGAAACAACTAGAGTGCACCATGAGTGTATGCAAGGCTCTATGATCCTGTAGGTTAAAAAAAAAAACTCACTCTTACTTTAATAAGTATGTATTGGGCTATTATATGTGCTCTGTACTGGAAATACAAAGATGAAAGTAAATGTTAAGCTTATTCCTAAGTGGACGGCACTCTAGGGGGAGAAATAGGAAAACTTACAAACAAGATACAAAGTCATAATAATCTCAATAATTTCAAAGCAGATGTAGCTGAAAATGTGTATGTTTTATAGGAAAATATTCAGAGAAAACTATACCCAAGTGAAAGAGGAGAGAAGGCATTTCAGACAGGATCCACTATATCTGTGAGAGCACCGAGGCATGAAATAGGGTGTTCTTTGCAAAAGTCTGGATAAGTCAAAAAGCTGGTTGTGTATACAGCATATGAAAAAAGGAAGAGAAGGCAAATACAGTGTGTGGGAGGTAGTATTTGATGTGCACACGGCACTCCTCTTTTACTGAGTTGTGCAGAACATGGCAAGTCTCCTTGAATTCTCCCTTTCAATGATGATGACCTTTGCAAGACATGATATGCACATAATAACACAGTCAAATTTATTTTTGCATGGGATTAAAATGACAGCACTGAGAATTATCTCCCAAATTAAGTAAGAGGGAGGGATGCCTGGATGCCACAAAGGTAGATAAACCAGGAGAACATCATGTAGACTGGACCAACATGGAGCCTAAGAAAAAGAACAGAGTGATGCTTTAATTAGTGAACCCAGGAAGACTTTTCTGACATTTTAGAGGAGAAATAAGTCTTCTCTTAGGTGCTCTTCAAAGTGACAGACTTACAGAAGAATGAGTTTTAGTAAAGTTAGTCAAATTTGGATTTTAAAATCTTAAAAGGCTGAGGGAGGGAGGTCACAATGCAGAGGACCACCAGACTATAAGTTACACATCACAGTGAATCACTGGACAACTGAAAACGAGACAGAGAGCATCTCAGAAGATGAAATATGAATGTTTAAGAAATATTTAGAAAAATTCTGAGCTGTCAGGGAATTGTAGATTAAAACCAACTTAAGATTTTTATCTTACTGCAATCAGAAGGACTAAAATTAAAAAAATAGAGAATTGAAGACAAATGCTGGTATGGGTGTGGGAGAAGGGGAACACTTACAGCTGCTCAGGGACAGGTGCAAATGAGTGTAGTAAGTCTATTTTTGTCATTGACACAGAATTGCTGTGTAGCTCACCTTCTCCTTGATCTCAGGCTTAATCCTCATACTTCAGCCTTCCAAATGATTGAGGTATGAGCTTGCTTCCACAAAGGTCCATGCATATATATATATATATATATATATATATATATATATATATATATATATGTGTGTGTGTGTGTGTGTGTGTGTGTGTGTGTGTGTGTATGTGCATGCATGAGTGTGTGTGTGTGTGTGTGTGTGTGTTTGTGATATATTTATGGAATATACATGATATATAAATAAGTGGTATATAAATGATATATCTTGTATATAACATAATATGTATAATTTAATCCTTCTCTGAACTCCTAAAGGATTGTTTCAGGAGCTTTATGGATTTTCTAGTCCTTATGAAACAAAACTCTTGAGAGCATATTTTGAATTTGATTTTCTATCAAATTCTGAGAAGCCAAAGCAGTACCTGTCTGAAAATATATTTTAAAATATTAAATAAATATAGTGAATGACATAAAATATATCAAGAAATTTGTCCCTATGGTATAGAATGCTATCTTTCTCACAGCCTGCTTATAAACAGTGCCCTTAAAATTTGATTACTTGCAAAGAGTGAAATTAATGAAATTAACCTTTTTGGTATATCATGATTTTCTGACCAAAACAAAACATTATCAAGAAAAATAGAAGACTCAGGGATTGTTTTATTGCAGCCTCTAAAATTTTGACTGCATATTTACAGTGGATGCAATAATTTTAGATGAAACTGGACCAAGAGTCTTAAAATAAAAATTATTAATTTTTGACTTATTAGAGTATAGTATTAAAATCTGGGTATGGTCATACATGACTATAAGTGCAGCATTCCAGTACTGAGACAAAATTTCTCTATGTTCTAGATTATGTTAGGAACTATAGGAGACCCTATTTAAAACAAACAATCAACCAACCAAACAAAAATATACTATGATAACAGATTAACAAATAAAAATAGCAGACTCTCTAAGACATGATCATGTGGACTCCTGCAATTTTACTGTTTGTATATCTTTCTTAATTTTCACTTTGTAGAGCATTTTATTCCTCATTGTAGTGTGGCCACTATTTTTGCTTCCAATTTTTGGAAATTGAGAGCAGATGGCCTTGATACAAGTGCAATAACCTATAAAAAATGATGTATACATAACCAAATGAACAGACTTTTGATGATACAATCAAATGCAACTCACATAAATGGAAGTAGCACATGTACAATTATATTTCCAATTATTTTACTGCATGAAAATTATACAGAAATGGAAGTAGTTCATAAAAAATATAACATTGCATTTTACCAGCCAAACTATTTAAATTTTTTTTTCTTTTATGTTCTCAGTGTCTATTGTCACAATCTGTTTCAGGAACATGTCTTTGCCATATGAGATTTAGGCCCAGAAGTGCACAAACACATGAATGGATAACTTAACAACCCCCGAGGAGAAAGTTGTCTGATCAGAACTCTCCTAAAACAGAAGAAAATCTCAAACTTGGTTTCTTCTTCTAAAGTATGTAAGCATGTGTGGTTAAAGTAAATGTAATAACCCCTCTCAAGCCTACACCTTATTGTATTCCAGGTGAAGTAATTTTAATTCAGTCTTGTTTAATATCCAAAGATGTTATTGGCTAGAATATTGTCCTATGAGACTTTGGGAAGGAAATGATTCAATGGTGAATACTTGCTTTCTGTAACCCTTCTCAGGAGTAAGAATAAGAGCTACAGTTGGTGAGTACTTGCACTTAAATCAAGGAAAATCCCTCCTTTGTTTTTTTTGAAAGAAGTTAAGCCTAAATGCTTTGTTAGCTGAACAGAACAGTAGAAATTCTCTGAAATATTAAACAGAAACAGTGTTTATTTAATATACTGGAAATTACACCTTTAGTTGTGAGGCCGATCATGGCCACAAATAATAAAACTTGCAATAGACAAAATTGAATTTTCAGATAATCTAGACAATGTGGCTTTCTAAACATAGGAAATTGAGGTTGTTCACATTGCTCATAAATGAAATCATGGTTCCATGGGAAGTCACCATGATGGAAATTAACGTGTGTCCTGGTGTTCACTCACTGCAGTGGGAGGTAGCATCGTGTTTACCATAATGAGGTTACTCCTGCTGAATAGAAAGTACCAAAGACTTTAAGGTTGACTTTGTTAGAAGCTCTCTTTATTTCAAATCTTTGACAAAGAGGCCAGGGATAAAGTAAAACATATTATTTCACAGAAAAAAAATCTAAAACAACAGACTACTACAGAATCTTTCTGGATTTAGCCTCTGAAGTTTGACTCTACTCTCCTTCTTTTATACATTTTCCAATTAGCATATGGAATAAAAGAAAAGATGCTTTCATCAGCATAGTTAGTAATGTTCAGTATATCTGGTTTCAGCTCTTATATTTTATCCTCTTCTTTGGCTCTTCTCTTTCCTACAAATCTCTATTACCCCTATGACCATGGAATACATCAGTAAGATATGTATTTGCTATAAGAACCAGAAGCATGGTTTTAACTAAACTCCAAAGTTGGGATTGAATCATTGATATTTTTCTCTTAGGCTATGGTTGAGTAGGATTTGTGTGTTCCTAGTTTTGAGTTGTGCTGCAGTGAAGGCTAAGAGAGGTGCCACCTAGTGTGGTCAGTGGGTAACACACAGAAGGTACGTGCAGGTTTGGGTATGTCTTACAAAACTGTGAGAGGCTCAGACCTAGTTCTAAGCTTTTTCTTTCCTAGAACCCTGCTGTGTGACAGCAATGTAAGTTAGACAATGTTTCTGCAACTGATTGCTCAATTTATAAAATGCAGCTATGCATATTTAAAAAAATGCCCTTTCGTTAATTGGAAATATGACTATGAAAGGCAGCCAAATAGTCTCTTCCTATAAGGAAACGACCACTGACTGCCAAACTCACAACAGAACTGTACTCGAGAATGACATTGTGTCAAGGGGGAGATAGCTAGATGATCCAAGAGGCTACTCAGCCTGAAAGAGTGATATGCCAGCCTCCTAAGAAAGGGCAGACCTGCCAAACTGAAACCAGGTCTGCCTTCTTGCCAAACAATCACAGTAACCTCTTGTAGTTAATACAGAAGAGAGATGGATATTTCTCATTGATAGGTTTTAATTTATCTAGATTTCAAAGAAAATACATCTGTTCTGTCAAAAAAAAAAACCTTTCTAAACTGAGAGTATATAATGTATGGATTTTGCTCTAATGGCAGTTACAATTCAATCCAGCATCCAAGGTCCATAATCTCTCACAGTGCCAAGCCTCAACTGCTTTCCAAGACTCCTTCATGCCTTTAAAATCTGTGCCACCTAGGTGAATCTAGCTGCCAGCAAGAGGTCTGTCTCTGGAACAAAGCTTCTTTGTTGTCTCATGAAACACTTTCCAAAATATTTAACCTCAGTGATGCTGGCCTCTTCTTAATCACCACTAATTGTGTTGCTCCAGCTAAGACCTATCATTTGTCCCAGTAACCCCTTCTTCTCTTGACTGAGCATAGGGTCCCTAATGGAGGAGTTTGACAAAGGACTAAAGGAGATGAAGGGATGTGCACCATCAAAAGAGGAACAACCTACCAGATCTCCCAGGGACTAAACTACCAACCAAAGAATACAAATTGAGGAATCCATGGTTCCAACTTCATATGTAGCAGAGGATGGCCTTATCTGGCATCAATGGGAGGGGAGTCTCTTGGTCCTGTGATGGCTTGATGCCTCAGCATAGGGGAATGCTAGGGTGGTGAGGTGGGAGTGGCGGGTGGGGACACCCTCATAGAAGCAGGGAGGAGGGGGATGAGATAGGGGGTTTCTGACTAGAAACCTGGAATGGAGATTATATTTGTAATGTAAATAAATAAAATAACCAATAAAAATTAAAATAAGGAAAGAAAAAGAAAGAGCCAAGTGACTGAAGCTGACAATTTATGCTGCTTACTGGGGCTGAAGTATGGTACCCTCTTTCTTTTACATTGTCACCAGTTTTCTGTTTTCAATGATTTCCTTTAAGGCCTAAACTTAGCTGTTCTGGATCTTGCTCTGGAGACTGACTTTGAACTCAGATATCTGCATGTCTCTGTTT
>LR750407.1:263192-528470 GCA_902729485.2 Mus minutoides | reverse complement strand
CAGTGATAAAAATACTGACAAGATAGATCAGGTAGAGGAAGATTGTTAGTTGAAAGGGGTTTAAGGAGTCCAGGAGGTAGGGTATTTGTAGGCACAGGTGCTTTCAGACTTATGCACTGCAGTGTTAAGTAAATAAATCTATGATAGAGTACACAATTAGAAAAGCGTAATTTCAAGCAAGTGAATGTTAGAGCATTAAAGCTTAAGACAGGCACAATTTGAGGAGCGACCCAAATGATTTTGTTGGGTTATTATAAAGTCCTTTCTGCTGAGGACATGGCTGAAGGAGAAGGCCTTAGAGAGGCATACTTTGGAAAGACTTGATTTAAAGGGCATTGGCAAAGAACTCGGGCTTAAGACTCTGCCTGGGATGCCAGGACAGAAGTGAAGCTTCCTTTGCTCTGGTAAACAGGCTCCTGTGGAATGATAATGGGCTACCCAGGTGGTTACGGCTATTGTGTGGAAGCCCAGTTTTGTGGAGGAGAGTATGGTCCAAATTCTAATAGCATCCTGAAGCCAATCTCCAGGCCTTGTGATGTAGCTCTGGAATGTGGTGAGACAGCTGTGGTGGCTGAGGACTGACAATCATAGAGAATGCTATGTAGGGGGAAGTCTGGGTCTTCTGAGGCTGACATTTAATATTTGACCCAAGGCAAGTGACTTCCTGATTTACACTCTCCAGTTCTTTGTTCATCTAAAAGAGCCTCTGAAATTTTATTTGTAATTCTGTCTGCATGAAAGTAGGAGAGAGAAATGCAACTGTCCTATTCTCAGATGAGTTCATAACTCACAAAACGTCAGTAGTGTGACTAGGTCATCTCTGAGGGTCCCTTTATCATTTACTATTTTTAAGGGATAGATTATCGTTTCGTCAGACTAACATTTCTTGGAGGTTCAGAGCCTCCAAAAATTGTTAACTTTAGAAATAATGCTTGATACTTTTAAATGCCCTGTTCATGTATTTATATTTCTATGCTGCTTATAGTCACCTGTTCTTCACCCTCATGTCACATCTTTTGCCTGCTCCTGTCCTGAGAACTGGAATTGCCTTTACCCTCTCTTTTAACCTTCTACTCCCTTAAACCTTCTTTGTGTGTCTCCAGGGAAGCAGGATGCTAGGTGGTGTGTGTTGTGGGATTGAGAAGGTGGGAAGAAGGGGAAAAGAAAGGCTAGCTGTGGTGCTTTCCTTCCGCTTGACTTGCTTTCTAATCCCCCTTGCCAGGAAGGAAAAGCATAGCCGTCTTCTTCCCAACGAGATACTATCCATCCACGTGGGACTTGGGCATGAATCACTTGGCGCTTTCTTCACATACAGGAGCACAGGGCTCCTGGTCCTCAGTGTTTGAAATAATGCAACATTATGTAAATGAGCTGATGCCCACTTGAGTTGGACATTCTGTTGTCTTTTGTCAACATGCACCAAGGAGCCCTTGAAGATCTCCCTCTCGAATGTTCCCAGAGGTAGCTGCTAGTGTTGGAGAGGGTTTCCCCTTGGCTATCAGCATCCTGATGTAAAGGTCTGTCTCTTACCCAGTGTCATCTCAGGTCCTCCCTTCACCAAAGGCTTATAGCCTTTTTATCTGACAGGCGTGTTCTTGTAAGTAAGTACAGGATGGACTTGCAAGAACACATGCTTAATTATAGGCCAAATGGAAGAGCTATGAATGGAAGAGCCTGTAAGTCCTGATAATTTAGGTTTTGTCACTGGTTTTGGTTTTTTTTCTTTTTAAAGATTTATTTTATTTATTATATGTGAGTACACTGTAGCTGTCTTCAGACACTCCAGAAGAGGGAGCCAGATCTCGTTACGGATGGTTGTGAGCCACCATGTGGTTGCTGGGATTTGAACTTATCACCTTCGGAAGAGCAGTCGGGTGCTCTTACCCGCTGAGCCATCTCACCAGCCCCTGGTTTTTGGTTTTAGATACATTTGATAGGGTAACTAGACTTTCACGGGCTTGTTGAACACCTATCTCCTTTTTGATTTAGCTCTATAATTTTTAAATTCTAAACACATCAATTTTTGTAAACTTAGTTATAGTAAGGCTAGTTTACTTGGGATTTTAAGTATATATGGGACCCTGAGGGTTATTAAATTTGCCTCTGAAAGAGCACTGCAGAATAAGAATTCATAATCAGCGATAAGTGCAGTGGATTCGATGGGGACACAAAGGGAAGAATATGGTCTTTCCTAGTAACCTCCTGATGTAAAGGTCTGTCTCCTACCCCGTGTCAACTCAAGCCCTCCTTTCATCAAAGCCTTATAGCTAAGCAAGAGTCAGGAACATGTCTTTTGAAGGGCTGTCAAAATCCTTAAACCTAAAGCATGTATTCAGTGCCTGTAGGGTTAGTCTGTAGATAGATACGGCCCTTCGACTTAGTGTAAGTAGCTATTATGTGTGTTTTTGTTGGGTTAACCTGATAGTATTTACTGCTGAGATTATTGAATGTTGTGGTAGCTAACTGCTCTCAAGAGTGTGAAATGCTTAGTGGGTGCATATGGAATAATGGATTTATTATGCCTGAAGACTTGTTAGTGCCTGGAGGTGAGCTTGAGATGCTTTCCTCGAAGAAAATGACATCTAACATTACACAAACTGCTGTGTGCTCCATCCATAGGGTACTCAGATGAAAGACGTTTTCACAAAACACCTACAATTTAAGTTGAATTTTGAAGCCTAATTAATAGTTTTCTAGACTAGAGAGAAGGGGAAATAGGAAAGGGAGGGGAGAGTAAAGAAAGATGACTGTGCCAGCCAGAATAAATAACATATAAGGAAAGAGCCCTGCTTAGAAAGCTGACTGATGCTGCTCCTCCTGGAGTGTACCAGGGGTCACAGGTAAGCGTTAGAAGGTGACATTAGAAAAATAGCTTGAGGCTGGATTGGAAAGATTGCTACCCTTTAGGAGCCTCTGGTCCTTGGAGACTGATGTTCTTGTCTTCTATGTTCTTTTCCATTCTGTTCTTTTTTTTTTTTTTTTCACTTTTAGAGAAATCCCATAAACATGAGCAATCTGTAAAGCTATGACTGAGATGAGCATGAGTCAAAACTAAGTTGTTTTTTCATGTTCATCTGCTCTTATTTTTCAGTAGCAACCACTGTTCATATTGTATAAAGACCGGCATATTTGTCATGTACTGTTGTCTACATAAAATCATACTTGAGACTTAGTCTATGCAATGCTTTTTATTTTTTTAAAGCTTAGAAAGAAGAATGCTTTGAAAAGATTGCTGTAGCTTCNCACATGAACTTTTCAGTGAGGGAAGAGGAGATGAGAACACAGACAAGCACCAGGAAATACAGATTTATGTAGACTGTTTGCTCCTGTTGCTTGCCGAAGCAGAGGATCCCTGGGAGCTATGCATATTTCAGTACTGTGTCCTTTATTCCAGGGTGCCCAAACTTCCCAAGTACAGTGCATGCTCCCCTTGACAGACTGGGGTTTCATCGTGTGGAGGATTAAGAACCCTGCTGGTAGTTCAGCCTCATCTAACTTCCATTTCGTCGTCTTCATCCTAACACCAGCAGTTTTGTTTCAGTTTATAAAACAGATTTCCTTCCCAGACAGAGTTCAGAGGGGAACCCTGAGGATGTGAGGAGCTCAGGGAACGTGTGTTGTTAACCTGGGTGCAGCTTCTTGAGGGTGCAGCTTCCTAGCCTCAGGCCCAGAGGGCAACAGCAAACCCTTCCCCTTCTGTGTGGATGTTGATAATATATGCAGGAAATGGCCACCATAGCTTTCTCTCCGGAATGTCTACAGCCTAAAGACTGCTCCGCTACAGATACAGCTTGCCTGTTGAGATTAGCTAAATCTGTTTCCTTGATCCATCATAAGCCCTGCCTCCCTGTTCAACACTATACAGTGATCATCCAGGGAGCTGCATTTTCTCCATCAGATCCCAGCCCACCTGACTTCAGTATTTCTGTCTGCCCAGCAAGGTCCAGATCCCAGGGAACCACCCAAGGACTTGGAGGCATGCACTACTGGGGCCTCCTAGCAGGTTTTACTTTTTTTTTTTTTTTCTTGCTTCCCTACTCACTTTTTGCCCTATTTTCTGAATATTATAACTCACTTGTAATAGGAGCACTTTGTGTCGGAGTTTGGTGTGCTTTAGGCTGCAGTACTCTGTTTGCCTTTCAGGTGTTTTGAACTAACTTTGACACTGAGGGAGCACAGCCATGGGACCACGAAAGAAAAGTGCTAAAGTGTGTGTGATGGGCAGTGAGGTCGCCGAGGAAATGACAGCCGATGAAGAGAAGGACTACATGAACCAGCTGTCACATGAAGTGCTCTGTCATATTTTCAGGTGGGATTTCGTTTGGATTACTTTTATGTTTCTACAATGTAAAAGTAAAGTCCAGCTTGTCTTATGAAACTTTTTCCCTTTATTTTACCATATATGTATTAGTATTTTGCTAGCATATCTGTTTGTGTGCCATGCAGTGTGTATGTGTGCCATGTGTGTGCCTAGTGCCTGCCAAATCAAAAGAGGGTGTTGGATCCCCTGAATCTGGAGTTGGATGGGATGCACTGGTGGCAGAGACTTGGACCTGGTCCTGCCAGAGCAGCAAGTGCTCTTAACTGATGGGCTGTGTCCAAGCCTCCAAAACACTGTAAAGTTAGATTTCTACTCAAACCGTATTTTTTTTTTTTTTTTTTTTTTTTGGTTTTTCAAGACAGGGTTTCTCTGTGTAGCCCTGGCTGTCCTGGAACTCACTTTGTAGACCAGGCTGGCCTCGAACTCAGAAATCCGCCTGCCTCTGCCTCCCAAGTGATTAAACCAAGAAAGAAAATATTTTATTCCAGTGTTTGTTCTTTTTATTCATTATCTTTATCCATACCATTCAACGACTAGAATACTTCTCTGGAGTTAGAGACCCAAGTTAGTGTACTGGTCTACACCTATGGACAATGATTTGGACAGAGGTGTTTTAGGATTCGGTGGCCAGTGTTCTCAAAGCACTCATTACATTGTAAGACATGGATGTGTGGTTTAATGATCCTGTATTTTGTTCTCCAGACTTTATGTTGCAGCAATACTTTGAGTTACCATGTTAGTCTTTGCTTTCTATTATTCCATCAGTGGTACATGGGACACAGTACTTACAATTTCCCTTGTCTTGCATAGGCTTCATTTCTGGTTTGTCTTTTTTTCCATGCTTATAATTAAATTTTCTAAGCCTCTAGGATTTTTTTTTTTTAATTAGACATTATCATTAGACTAGATTATTCACTCAGAAAAACATCCTACCTATTAAAAGTTCTCAGAAATGTGTTGAATTTTTGACATTATCAATATTTTCAAATTATGAGGTTTTTAAGTAATATTAAGTTATTATTTTTTTAAAATTTTTTAAAAGATGTATTTATTTATTTATTATATGTAAGTACACTGTAGCTGTCTTCAGACACACCAGAAGAGGGCATCAGATCTCATTACAGATGGTTGTGAGCCACCATGTGGTTGCTGGGATTTGAACTCTGGACCTTCGGAAGAGCAGTCGGCGCTCTTAACCGCTGAGTCATCTCGCCAGCCCCCAATATTAAGTTATTTTAAGGAGTCATGAGCACTTCATTTTTGTAATATACTGTTGGAATTTTTCATCCTTTGTAGCTTTTATCTTCTGTGGCACAGTGTAGTCTTTGATAGTTAACATCTGAGAATAAAGGGCCCAATTAAAACAGTAGGTATCTTTTCTACCATAGGAAAATGATGTTAAAATGTGCTAGAAAAAAGTATGTGGAAATGCCAAAAGTTTCAGTAAAGGCAACTAACAGTACCCAATGTTCAAATACTTTTTAAAATATAGTAAATAAAATGTAGTTAGGTTCAGAGCTGAAGAGACTAGCAGGAGTTGGGCAGAACAGACCAACTGGGGGCTGCATGTGTGTATTCAGATTCATGAAGCCGTCTGGTTTAAACACTTGATTTTCACATCATTGTGGAAAAGATATATAGAAAAACTAAAAGCTTGTCACTATCTCAGATTCTATAGCTTTATTATAAATGGGGAGAGTTAAACGTTAAATTTCTGAAGCATAGTTATAATCGTTAGATGGTGATTGATGGTCACTACATGCTATACATTACCCTGATTGATCATGCCAACACCATAAAAATGCACAAAAGTTATGCCTAACAGATAATTTCAAGTGTTTGGATATATTGTGGACATATTGGACCATATTTTACTTGAAAGCAGGTGCTAGTTTATAGTTGAGTGGATTATTCAAATGTAAAGATGAGAATCAGGCAAAGGGGTCTTGTATTGTTTCTAATAAACTTGATCACATTAACTGAATGCAGAAACTCTGAGCTGCCCTGAGTTCGTGGTCTGGATTTTTCTAGAATGAATAGGTTAAGTTTTATTTTTAGGCTCCTAAATTTTTTATCTGAAGACTCCTGTAATTGTGTGGTCTCCCTTTGTTTACTCTTTTCTAAAATGTACTTATGTACTTTTATAATATGGTTTTTATTAACTTATAGAAAAATTAGGTTTCATTAAGCTATTTTTCACATAAAATTTGTTTTTGTTGGGCTGGTGAGATGGCTCAGCGGGTAAGAGCACCCGACTGCTCTTCCAAAGGTGATAAGTTCAAATCCCAGCAACCACATGGTGGCTCACAACCATCCTTAATGAGATCTGGTGCCCTCTTCTGGAATGCCTGAAGACAGCTACAGTGTACTTACATATAATAAATAAAATAAATCTTTAAAAAAAAAAAATTTGTTTTTGTTATGTGTCCATCTCCTGCCTCCCCCGCCCCACTTCCTGTGTGCCCTTTTAATGCTGGTTTTTAAAACCACATCTATCATAGAAAAACATATTTCTACTTCCTAGAGAAAGTTTGATGAAAAAAATCATCCTGATTTCTTTTTAAATGTTACTCAGAATTATAAAACCAACTCAGGCAAATATTTTGGATAATAGTAAAACTATTGGAATAATGTAAAACTTGGTTTAGAAAGCAAATTCAGTGTTTTTCATTGCTTATATAATGTGTAGTCATATATCTTCTGAAAATTGTTTTAAGCTCTAGAGAGTAACAGTAATGTTTTTGGTGAAAATTTAATTTAAATTTATTCTCTTTATTTAAATAGCTTCGAGGAAGGGCTGGTGGTAGGAACACAGCACAGCAGAAAGATAGTGAGCATGCACACGGACACTTGGCTGTTGGAATTAGAGTCAGCCTGCAGTCTGTGGGCATTGCTGCTCTCCCACATACCTAGCTGTAGGAATTCCATCAGCTTAGCTTTTCTAGCCAGCATCACTACATTTAAAATGGCCCAATAATAGCCCTACCCTATGAGTGAAGCTCACAGCAGATGAGGAAGATACCCTCAGCAGGACTTTGAAGATGATTTAGTTAAGGAATTTGTTATATGTTGTAGGTTGCGTTGAAGGAACAAGTAAAGAATGGCTGCAGGAAGTAGCTCTGCTTCTCCTGCCTTCTCCTTGACACAGGAGCTGTTAGCTAGAGGACCAGGGACAGGGTGGCACCGCAAGGGTAGTGTGTCCAAAAGACAACTAGGTGCTCTCCTTGGCATACAGTTGTGACACTGTACCCACTGGGTAAAAGGCAGCTTCCACTTGACAGTCTAGGTGTGTATGGAGGGTTTTTAAGGACAAAGATGAGGCTTTCTGCTATTTAAAAATAGATGTTGTTGTCATTAGAAACTAGATAGAAATAGGTTGGCTGTTAGTTTCAAGAAGGAGATAAGATTGGGGAGAGTCAGCTGCTGGGTAGAGCGTCTCAGAGGACAGCCATGCTAGACTCCTGTATGCAAGGATAATAGGATCATTAATAGCATCAGGAATTGGTGCTTGACCATGGGATGAGTCTCAAGTTGGGCAGGTTATTGGTTGGCCATTCCCTCAGTCTCTGCTCCATCCCCTGTGCCTGTATTTCTTGTAAACAGGATAAATTTTGGATTGAAAGTTTTGTGGGCGGGTTGGTATCTCTGTATTGTTCCACTGGGGTTCCTGCCTGGCTACAGGAGGTGGCCTTTTCAAGTTCCGTATCCCCAGTGTAGTTAGGTGATTAGTCACTGATTCTTGGCTACTTCCCTTATCCCAGGTCTCTGTCTGGTCCTGAAGATGCCCTTACCTCTCCACTCCCACCAGTTGCAGATTCCATTCATTCTCATGACCATCTCTCCTGTCCCTCCCCACATTAACCCTCCCCACCCCACCTCCCATTCCCAGTTCCCTCCCTCCATCTGCCTCAGTGGATGGAACTTGGGGACTCTTACTGAAGAATGGGAAGAATTGCAGGCCCCCAAGGAGGATAGGATCTTCACAGGAAGACCAATAGAGTCAACTAACCTGGACCCTTAGGGCTCTCAAGAGACTGAACCACAAAAACCAGAGAGTATACACGGGCTGGACCTAGGCCTCCTCGCACATACACTGCAGATGTGCAACTTAGTCTTCGTGTGGATCCTGAAGAACTGGAGCGGAGACTATCCCAAAAGCTGTTGCCTGTCTGTGAGATATGTTCTAGCTGGGCTGCCTTGTCTGGCCTCAGAGGGAGAGGAGAGTGCCAGGGTTGGGAGGGTGGGGGGATAGATACCCAGGGAGGCCCCCACCCACTCAGAGGAGAAGGGGAGGTGGAATGGGGGGAAGGATTGTGGCTGGGGGTGGTCTGGAGGAGGGTAGTGAGAGGGATATAAAGTGAGTTAGTTTAAAAAATTAAATAAAATATTAAAAAAAGAAAATTGAGGAAAGGCTGTAGCAACACGTATAGCAGTGCATGTGAAACGATGCATGCCATAAGTCAGCACACATACATGTGCTTGATTGGAGAAAGGCATTTCAAGGAGCAGTGCAAGCTGGGAGGGAACTGTAGGGAATGTGCTGTGACAATGACCCGGGATGCTGGCTATCATCCCTTTCTGTATGTCTCTCCTTCCTTCCCTTGTCTGCCTTGAAATGCACTGAGGGTTTGGTTTGGTTTGTTCTCTTCTTTGCGCTGTTTTTGCCTTTTGGTATGTTCCTTTTTATTTTTATTTACATATTTTGTCCTTGAACATGTATGGGAAGTGTTATAGGTTTATCACTGTGGCGTGGATGGGAAGTGTTACAGGTTTGTCACTGGCGTGGATGGGAAGTGTTACAGGTTTGTCACTGTGGCGTGGGGAGAGTTCAGTACCTTGAACCTTGAGTGCTCAGTACCTGCTGGCCTCCCTGTACTCACTTAGAGGCCGACGGGGGCTGGAGCGTGGGCTCAGGCTGGAGCGTGGGCTCAGGTGCAGAGCACGTGTTGCTCTTGCAGCGGGTGCAGCTTTGATTGCTAGCACCCATGTGGGAGCTCACAGCCATGTGTAACTCAAGTCCCAGGCAACCAACACCCTCTTCTGACCTCCAGGGTCACCAGGAGTACATGTTCTACACATACATACATGCAGACAAAACATTAAACATGGAATAATAAAACAAATTAACAACAAAAAAAAATGTGAGCTGAATGAATGACTGAGTGCTGTGAATGTTCCTAGGACCTCATGTCATTTAGAGGGTCGGAACAGGAGAGAGGGAGAAGACCTGCATGCATAGTTGATTAATATTTCTCTCCATTACAAAGGTACCTGCCACTACAGGATATCATGTGCATGGAATGCCTTTCTCGGAAGCTAAAGGAAGCAGTTACTCTGTATCTGAGAGTTGTGAGAGTGGTGGATCTCTGTGCAGGGCGGTGGTGGGAATACATGCCAAGTGGTAAGTACACAGAGGTTTTAAGGTACATTTGAGCCCTATTAGAAAAAAATGGCATCCATAGAATGTGACCCTTTTTTTTTAAGGTAATAGATTTATGACAAAAGCAGTGGGTGCTGTTTGGAGGGGAGGCAGAAGGAGGGTCTAGCAGTAGGAAGGAAAACAAAAGATGAAGGGTATCCGTGATGCACATGTCATGGCAAGCTCTCACTAAAATAATATAGAAAGGGCTGCCTTCTCTTAACAGTTGCCTGCTAGTTAGTATGCTTGTCTGTCGTTTATTAACTAGCCTTTTAAAATCGTGCTTTTAAAAAATAACATTCAAATCATGAGACTTTGAACATGGATTGAGGCTGAGGCAGATAAACTCAGCAGCAATAGAACATCAAAGAAGTTCTTACCAGAAGCACAGAAGTGGGGGCTGAAGAGATACCTGGACGGACAGGACAGGTTACCTCTGGAGCTCTGTAATGTGCGGCTTGTGGTGCTGGGGCCCTTTTCAAGAGATTTCAGCATACATATTCTTGAACATTGCAATACTAGGCTGTAACTTAGTTTAAAGGAGACAAAACACAGTTGTCTTTAGTCACTTTGGAAGCAGTGTGAAGGGAAAGTGTCCATTTAACTCTAGAGAGTGATGATTTGAGGTAGGCAAGAAATCAGGCAGGGCAGCGTGAGAATAATCTCATTCAGGGTTAGATTTGCTTTAACAAAGATTGCAAACAGGGTTCTGGAGGACAGCAGGGGTCTCATGTGCTCCAAGCTTAGCTTTAACATCAGGGCACTTAGCAAATTTGGAAGAATCTGTGAGCACATGGCCAGTTTTCAGACTAATAAATACCTGTAGCCCAAAGCTTTTCATCTCTGCAGTGAATATGAAAGGAAGTGGAGCAGCAGTCTGTAGGAGGAGATCACATTAAATGTATTTAATGCTGCACTGGCCTGTTCTCTAAAGTTTAAACCCCAGATCATTTTTTAGGACTCGTTCTTAACTATATAACTGCAGCTGGCTGGAATGCACCATATAGATCATACTGACCTTAAATTCACAGAGATCCACTCCCATGCTGAGATTAAATACATGTGCTAACGTGCCCAGCTGAAGCCCTGAATATTGACAAAGTACCTGGTAGCTCATATGTGTGAACTCTTTTGAGTCATATTCCATCTTTGTTAAGTTTCCCCATTTATGCTTGGCTCTTACCATTTGTGATTTTATAGTTAGCAACTCTGGATTAGCTCTATACAAATAGAACTTTAAAAAAAAGAAAGCTTTAGTTCTTTGGTTAGTTGGAAACTTAATATTTTGTTATCAGTGGGCAGACAATTGGCTGTCAGATCTTTTGAGACTCCAGTTATAGAAAACATGTCATGCCTACAACTTGTCTCCATACGGAATCAAAATCTCCTGTTGTGAAGGTTTGCCTGTCTCTGTTTGCACTCTGTTAATTTCTGCTATAGAGCACAGCTGGCCTTCCAGATACACAGTTTTTGTTTGTTTGTTTGTTTGTTTTGTTTTTTGTTTGTTTGTTTGTTTTTACCATCTCAGCATCTGCTCACATTCAATTGTTATTATTTTCTTAGCCAACTTCCTTTTGTCTTTTTTTTTTTTTAAGAACTGTCTGAAATAATGGGGAATAATAATAGTTAAACATATAAAAAGAACAATTGCAAGGAAACGGTTAGAACAGGGTGAACCTAGTTTGCAGGTAGCATTTGTGACTCATTTTCCACGTAACGAGACTGGCGTATCTTCTGTTGGAGTGGTTTCTTCAGCTGAGGCATTAGCTTCATAGAACTTTCATGGGGAACTTTTTCTGTTTGGATTTTTGTTGAAACTTGTAAGTATATAGTACATATTTATGAAGCTGTTGTAAATGCTCTGACCTCCTCAGGCTTCACAGATTCCAGTTTTCTAACCCTTTTGAAGAAGATGCCAGATGTTGAACAGCTGTATGGCCTTCACCCTAGATACCTCGAGAGGCGGAGAGTGAGGGGCCAGGAGGCTTTCAGCATCCCAGGAGTCTTGGAAGCTTTGCAAGCGTGCCCAAACTTGGTGGTAAGTGTGCTGCTAGAGCACTTTAATAACACCAGCTGATTGATGAGATAGTGGATCACAAGGACTGTGGGGCTCACTTACTCACATGCAGCCTGCACATATAACACATTGTGTCTTAAGTTCCATTTCATAGTTAGTATCTTGTACAGAAAGAGACACTTGGGATTCAAAATGAAAGCCTTCCTTATGCTTGCCATGGTGCTATTTTCTAGGGTGTAGAAACATCTCATTTGGAGTTGGTAGAATCCATTTGGACATATATGCCGCATGTTCATATTTTGGGGAAATTTCGTAATCGTAACGGAGCATTTCCAATTCCTCCTGAAAATAAACTGAAAATCCCCATAGGAGCCAAAATCCAAACTTTGCATTTAGTTGGTGAGTACCTGCTTTCTAGTTCACTTGTCATGCCTTGAAACACTGTATAAGTGAATATTCACTGAAACAGTTGTAAAATTTTAAATATCATTTTATTGGTTGGTTGTAGAATGAGAAATGCTTGTGAGACTGGTATAAAAGCTCAGAATCTCCATTACTTAAAGATCTCTCAGGGGCAGCTGTTGCTTTTCAGGCAGTCAGTTGCTGTGCTGAAGACAGTTTTGAAGGTTTTATCTTTGTGTTTTCGCATCAAGCTAGCACTCTGCCTTTAACTCTGATTATGCCCTGTAGAGGAGAGATCTCAAGCACAACTTTTTGAGAGGAGGAATTTTATTTAATATTTGTTGTGTTTGTGTGTATGATGTGTGTGCCACAGTGCACATGTGGAGATTAAAGTGTATATAGTCAGTTCTCTCTTTCCATCTATAAATGATGGAACTAGGTCGTCATTTCCTGCACAACACAAGCGCTTTTATCTACTAAGCCATGGGTAATGTTTTATCTACTAAGCTGTTTGGCTCATTCTTAGAGAAACTAAGGAATTAAACTTTTAATTTACTTAAATTCCTTGTTATTAAAAAAGAACTGAGGCAGGATCTTCTGTGTAGCTCAGGTTGGCCATGAGCTCTGTATCCATCGTTGCCTTTCCAGCTCCTGAGTGTTGCCATGGCAGTGTGCATCACCACACCCAGTTAGTTCACTTACGTTCGAGTGGACAGATCTAGCTAGTGCCTACTAAACCTCAGTCTGGAACATTACAAAACCCTAGGTAATTGTTCTTCAGTCTAGAGTCACTTCCCTTTTTCCTCTCCTATGCGGTGATGGGGTGATGGAGTGAGTGGTCATTTCCCGAGATTGCTGTGTGTGCATGATTATATTGTGTTTTCGTATGGGCAGGCTCTGCAAAATTACATCACAGGAATCTCAACAGGGGAAAATATTTGATCAAGATTAACTTTTCATCCTTGGCTTAATCTGCTAAGAGACAATGTGACATTTTATTTTTTTATTTATTTAGAGACAGAATTTTATGTAGCTCAGGCTGGCCTCAAACTTACTAGATAGATAAGGGTGACCCTGAATTTCTGCTCCATCTGCCTCTTTTCCAAGTGCTTGGATTATAGGCATGTAGTACCATGCCCAGTTTTATATAGTGTCAGACAAAGATGAAATACAGGTAGGTCTTTATGCATGTTAAGGAAGTGCTCTTAAGAGCTGAGCCATATCCTCAGCCCAATTATTTTCACTTTCACACTTTTTTAAGTTTTATATTTTATTTTTAAGCTTATCATTTTATTATTCTATTAGTATTTATGTTGAATATATGCTCAAAGATTACTCCAGATATTGGGGATATTCTGAGGACCTAGAAATTTCTGAAATAGGATCAGATAGTCATAGGAGGACTTGGTAGAGTATACAGGATAGGGCTTAGGTCATATATGTGACTACAAAAGGCTATTAGAGGCCTCTCTCATTTGTAAGATTGTGGAGTGAGTCTGAGCAAGGATTGGAATATTTGGATTTTTACGTGATAAAGAGATTTTACTTCTGAGGTTATAAAGTAATCTCAAGATAGAAGATTTTTTATCTTCACATTTTCCATAATGCCTGTATCAGTTAATTGGAATTATAAGTAATTGGAATTATAAGTTTCCCTGAAATGCATTATGTGGTTGACTCACAGCTCTGTACTAATTGTATGGTGGGGATGTGAAGACATGCATATTAATTATCCTTTGTTTATAGGCTAAGTTTGGCAGGAGGTGGGACTGAGCATCAGATGCCTGTCTATGAGTCTTTCTTGCCTCGCCCTTTGACTCACATTGCCAACAGGCACCTTTGTGATAGACACAAGGTGGATTCTGTACCTCTCTTGGTCTGGTTTTCTTCCTTTGGTCTTACCCCCATTTTTATTTTCCATCTATTGCTCTATAGTGTGTTTACATAGCAGTAACTAAAGTAAACTGCCATTTTGAGAAGACAGGCTGAGGAGCAGGTTTCTGAAGCTCTCTCTTTCCTTTAGAATTTGCAAGTATCACTTTCTTCTTCCATAAATGCTGATACCTCCCATTGGACACCCTTCCCTTTCCACACTGAGTTCTCTCTATATAAGATTCACCAAAGATATAATATATCCCTCACAATTTGAGATAGTAAAACGAATAGCTGTCTGACTTTTCCCAAAGCTTCTTCCACATATTTACAGATGCCTAAAATTCCTTTAATTGTGTAAATGACATCAAGGTGTATCTTGTCTACCACAGACCATAATATGAAAACTTACTTGGCCTTACTTACTTTGTGCTGAAACATTTCTTCTTACTGATGGGGGAGTAGTTAGAAGTGATTGGCAGCCCTGCGTTATTGTGTTAACTCACCTCTGTCTTCACAGTTAGGCTTTGAGAACCTTAGTTTTACTTTGAGTCTTACAAGGTATGGCTATGAGATAGATGTGTGTTTTAAACACAGAAATAGATTTTAAGTCCCATTCTTTATATACAGTTTGCATGAAAGTTCTTTAATAACCTGTTTTAAATGAACCAAATCAGGTAGACTTTAATTGTGTAATTGGTTCTGATAGAAATCTCCTTGAATGATAGACTGTACATTGAAAACTGGACTCTAGCACACTGTATGCAGATTACAGCGTATGTTTGTCTTCCTTGTTCTTTTGTGTGTGTGCTCTAGGTGTCAATGTTCCTGAAATCCCTTGTATCCCTATGCTAAGGCACCTGTACATGAAGTGGGTGAGACTCACTAAACCGCAGCCGTTTAAAGATTTCCTTTGCATCAGCTTGCGAACTTTTGTCATGAGGAACTGTGCAGGTAATCCTATACAGTTATGGGCGGATTGAGCATACACTGTCGGAAAATGTCACAGTGATCGCTGCTTTTGTACTGAAAATTGTGTTATTACTATCTACATTTTTTGACTCATACAATTTGTGAATGTAGCAATTCTTTTGTTTTAGTTGAAATACAGCGTTAGCAAAAACAAAAAACAACAGACTAGCTTAGTGTTTTATAAGCTTAACTTTTAGTCCATTGGATTGTTTTTATACATTTCAGTCTTTTTAATTTCTGATTTTCTAAGTATTAAGAACAGTTATTTCACATTAAGCATTGTTTTCATGATGTTCCTCAGCTAAGCAAAGCCTTTAGCACTGTAGTCTGTGGTCCGCACTGCCAAGGGTAACTTCTTGCTAGACTTCTCCCAATCTGTGTCTTAATGTAGTAAGACATGTGTGCTGTCTGCACGGCTGTGCAAGTTCTTACCCTGTATTGTTGTTGCCCACGGTTGTTGTCTTACCCTGAGACGTGTAAGTCCTCTTCCAAGTTTATTTGTGGTCTTCAGAGTCGGCTTTTCTTGGCATCTTTCTCTTCTCTTTGTTCCTTTTTATGGAGGTTTTTATCCTTTCAGGATTATTTATATTCTGTTTCTCTATTAGAAATCTTAATGGACAGGGCCATGCTTTTGTGGTCTTCGCTTGTCTCTAACATACTCTTGGACATAAAGAGATGCTAAATGGTAAAGCCACTCATTTGAGTGAAGGATCAAATTTTCTTCTTGAGGTTTTTGTTCTATTTGTTGTTTTGAAATGAAAATTATTGACTTAAGTATATTTTCAAAACATACTGCATATCTCAACAGTTTTGAACATTCTTATGCTGAACAAGTTTATGGTTAGCAGACTAGCTCATGCATTGAGAAAAGCTTGGAGGCCAGACAGCCACCAATAGTCTGTCATTTATAAGTTATTCAATCTCTGTTTTGAAAAAGTCATCTTTTAAAATAGTTTACTATATTAAGATTTTTTGTTGTTTACTTATTCCAGGACCAACAAACTCCTTGAAATACGTGCCCTTGGTAACAGGTCTGGCATCTGCCCGGAATCTGGAACACTTGGAAATGGTTCGAGTCCCTTTCCTAGGAGGTCTCATCCAACATGTGGTTGAAGACAGCTGGAGATCAGGTATCCATTTCTTTTAGTTACAAAACAGTTTTTAAAGTTGTCTTCTAGTTTTTCTTTTGGCTTTGTTTTGTTGTCTCTTAATTTTTTTTTTTTTAAATAATATTGGTAATTGTCTTTGCCTTCTTTATATGGTGTATTTGAAGAAGGTAAGTATCCATGAGCACAGGCTAATATTCTTTGCCTTTTTATGCATCTTAAACCTTCTCAACATAGAGTGATGAGGCAGGTTTTCTGGTTTGTTATTTATTACTTGGTAAATGAATAATACCTTCTTTTATTGAGCTCATTTTTATAACTGCTGAGCCAGTGACCCTTTGAGGAGAGTTACTGCATGACTTGAACGTCTTAGGACTCCAAAAGAGCTCAGGCTTTAGAAATGCTGTTGTGTCTGGTATTTATTATAGTGTATAGAAGTTTCCATGCCTGTTCCTGAACACTAGCTGCATCTGTCAGATAATAACTCTTCATATCCCTTAGCTGCAGGGGAGAGGGAGCTAACAGTTTGCTAATCATTTCATTGGTAAGAAAATATTGGCATAGATATATAGTACTTAAAACTAGAAATGCAGTTAATACAAATTATTAATAAAGATGGAAAAGAAAGTAAAATGAAAAAAAATTAATAGACCGGAAACACTGATAACGTGAAGGCGAGGTTAATACTGCCGAAGCATGTTGTAGACATGTTATCACATGTCAAGCCGGGATGAGATCCCTGAATTGCACTGAATCAGAGATGCTAATAGACTCCCTCCAGACCAGCAGGTTGCATTTATTTTTATTTCAATAAATAAGATAAAAGTCAAAAGAGTAAAGAAGACTACAGTGTCCGTCCATTAGAGAGGAGGCCTGAAAAGAGCTGACAGACACTGTATCTCATTGATTAAGACATGACGAAGAGTGAAAGGCAGTCTGTACAGAGTGGGAGGGAGTAGGAGGAGATCTGGAGTATGGATCTTTTACAGCGGGCTTGCATTAAGAATATATAAAGAATTCTTGAAATTAAGAAACACGCAAGCATCCCAGTAGGAAAATGGAAAGAGCTAATACATAACCTTCACATAGGACTTTATCCACACGATGGGTAAATGTGAATAAAAGATAAACTTTCACAAGACTTAGGAAGTACAAATTAAAGCTAATGTGTGCCATGTGTGACATTATTAATATGAAAGACATGTTGGCTGGGTCATGCACCATCAGGACAATGCTGAGAGTATAAGCTGATACTTCTATACTTAGGAAATATTGTTAGACGTACTCTGCTAGCATTGACAATGCACACATTTGTCTTCTTGACTTTAAACCCAACAGAAAAGAATTTATCTTTACCCAGAAATGCATGTGAGATATGTTTATAGAAGCATTTTTGCTAATAGGCTCCCAAATAAGACAACCAGACATTGATTATCCATAAGAGATAATTAAAGTGTGGCATATTCACATGCTGCTCTGCACAGTGCAAAGGATCAAACTGAGAGCCACCCATAGCAGTATAGTTGAATCACATAGCTGCATTTGGTCAAGGAAGCCAGACATAAAAGTATACATACCTAGTGACTTTGTGTTCAAGTGAAATCATTTTTGCTATACATTAATGATTTTTGTTGCCCTTCCTTTTGGTGTGATACCTTTCAAAAAAGGAATAAGGGCTGCAGAAGTGCCTCTGTGGGTAAAGCACTTGATATATGACCAAGCCCAGCACTCAAAAGACTTACATAGGCCATATGCATCTGTAACCCTGGCACTAGAAGGAGGAGGCAGATGATGGCCAGCCAGGGAAGCCACAATGACAAGTTCCAGTTTAAGGAAAGCATAAGGTGACAAGGAATAAAGGAACCTCTGGTTCCCTTGTGGGTGTGTGCACTGGTACATGTACACAGGAAATTAATTGATTAGTTACAACAAAATTTGAAAAGTCAAACATGAAAACGAGTTAAAGCAGTGCTGTCTTGTTCTATGATACACTGGAGGTTCAGGATTTGACCAGGAGGGGGCAGTCTTTCAGTCTTTCTGTAGTTACTCATGGGTTTTCAGCATTTTCTTTGTCCTAAGTCTTGAAGTGTTCAGATGCTCCAAGAATGTTTCCAGAATGTGTATCTGTTTTGTGAAGTAACTGCTAGGAATAATTCACCTTGAGGTAATTTGATCGTAGCCACAAAGCATTTAAACAGGAATTGCTTTCTAAGGCATGTATAACTCCCATACCAAAAGTTCTGCAGTCAGAGAAATGTTCCTTTTTGTTTATTTTCTTTAATTAGGTGGTTTTAGGAACTTGCACACTATTGTCTTAGGAGCGTGCAAGAATGCCCTGGAAGTAGACCTTGGCTACCTCATCATCACTGCTGCACGGAGGTGGGTCCTAACGCCACCTTACAGTTTCTTCTACACTTACAAGGTTTAGAAAACCTGGGGGCTAATGTATCTATCTATACATGCTTGTGTTTAAAATTTGATTATGTCTCACTTGGATCTAATATACAAAGGAACTACTTAAGTAGCAGGTGGTATCACTTCATGTTTGATGTCAGAGCTGGAGCCCTTTGGACTGAATTCTAGTGGGTCAGCCATAGAAGGGCATATAGTATCATTGCATAGGAAAGCAGTGTCTGAGTGTAGTGTGCATAGACGTTGATGACATTGGTAACTGAAGCCCTCTCCAGCCATTCTCCATCTGTATTTAGTTTTCTGAATTGTTTTAGTTGATGATATACTGCCTAGTCAGAAATCTGTCTTAAATCAGCCTTTGCAATGTTGCATGTCCATAATCTTTTAAATGTGTCTTCATATCATTTTGTACTACATTAGCAGTTTCCTACCTCTTAGTGATCTATCTCTATGTATATTTTTACATTTTCCTTAAGTTGAAATCTTTTATTAGTTTATTAAAAAATTTTACCAGTATATACCAATAATAGACTATTAAAACAAAAACAAAAGAGTGTTTCTAAATTTAACTTACTTGTTTTTATGTACCACAGATGTGTATTCTTTATTAAAGTAAAGTGGGCAGGTTCTAGGGTTCTTACTGTATGATTTATTGTTTCTAATTGAATAGCTAAGTGCACTGCCTAGCGTGAGGCTGCACTTGAAAAGAGAAATCTCAGGGCTTTTGTTTGGTTGGTTGATTTTTGTTGTTGTTGTTGTATGTTTTTTAATGGAAAGAGAAAAGTTCTTGACACCTGTGGTAACTTTTGTAAAATTATAAAGTTGTTTCTAAGTTCTGTTATAGTCCATTGTTTCCCGTTAACATGTTTTTCTGTTTGTAGGTTACATGAAGTTCGCATCCAGCCTTCTTTAACCAAAGATGGTGTCTTTTCTGCCCTAAAGATGGCAGAATTGGAGTTTCCCCAGTTTGAAACCCTTCATCTGGGATACGTAGATGAGTTCTTGCTACAGAGTAAGACATGCTTTATTTCCTGGATGTGCTGTGGAAAGCATGTTGGATATACTGCAATCTGGATATTCTCCGTCTTTATTTTCTTGACTATAAACCGACCTAGTCGGTTAAGTGCTTGCATGTATTGAAGAAGAGTTGTTTTACATCCATGTACTGACTTCCTTTTCCATGTGGCCACTGGTGTGAGCATGCTGTTGTAGCTGGAGTGATTAACCCTGGGTGAAGAAAACCTTTATCTGGGCTTGCAGTTGTCTTTACTCTGCCTGTTTCTTTCTGACTCAGCTTCATTTTCTCAGAATGTCTTTCATAGTTCCTTTTGTTGGATGTGATCTGTCACCCACCGTTCCTGGAGCTTTGATGGTTTCCTCAGCTGTGGCCCCATTCTTTGCTCATAGTTTGCATTTCCATAATAAGGCAGCTGGGGTTCTGGACTTTGCAGATACTGTGAGCACACAGTGCTCAGTATCCATTTGACGGTAATTGATGCTGGCTCAATAACATTTTGGGTATGCAGTCACAATTAGGAACTCATCCCTTAGAGTTGAATTCAAGTCAGTCAGATTTATTATTCCAACTTTTTTCCACATGACATTTGTAATATAGTTAAAATTTACAACAATGTGTTTTCATTTTATCAAGAATTTATAAACATTCTTGAATATCCACTGTCATCCCAGATGGTTGTGTTTCCTTTGAATCTAATTTGCATTATAGAACATGAAAGGTAAAACACTGTTGACTAAGACAGCCTAGGACAGTCCTGGACAGAACCCATGACTCCCTTTCTTGTTCATTTCAGAGGGTTACAATATGGCAGCTGTGCTTTTCCTTCATTTCTTTTCCTCCTCCTTTGTCTTTGAACTTCTCGTTAGTTTACATGCAAGATTCTATTAAAAAAATCATTTGTAGACAATTTAATACCAGAACCACTTTTAATCTATATAGCTTGAAAACTATGAGGTTTTATCTGAACATCATTAAGAGGCTAAGATAGTAGAATGGTTTCATAGAAAATTGATCCTTTTCTTATCCAGCTTTCTGGTTATGAAAGAAGCTGCTTGTATTTTGTTTCTGTGCCATTGGTGTGTAGATGCCCTAATGTCAGAATGTGTTCTTTATAGGACTTTTTGCTCCAAAGATCTCAGCTTAACAACGTCCCTATCCTCAGGCTAGCTGCCCTTAGGACTCCTGAAGGGTAACCTGTTGTGAAAACCCCACTTGCAGGGATAGGTGGGTGCTTCCTGTATTTACACCAGTTCTGCCCTATTATATTTCTCTTACCTCACCATGTGTTTTCAGTAGGATATAAACACTACAACTTAACTACCATTATTTCATACTTAGTAGGCTCTTGGTGTCAGTCTTTTTATAAGCCCTTCCTTTCTAAGACTATTCAGCCTGCCTATACGTGGACTCTTTCTCCAGAGACTGCCAGGGAGTCTGTAAGGATAAGTGTTAGGTTACAGGCCACCTTAGGAAGGGTGGATAAAAGCTAGGGAACTGGGTCAATGGGTATAGTGATTGCCAAGCTAGCATGAGGACTTGCATTTCCCAGAACTGACATAAAAGTAGATGTGCTAACACTTGTCTCAAGAATCCCAGTTATAACACCAGCTTTCCGTTAGACAGGTGGGGGTATACACAGGCGAGTCCCTGGATATTCTCAGGACAGCTAGCCTGCCTTTGCATCAGAACAGGAAGTCCTTTCTCAATATAGAAGACAAAGACCAACACCAGAGACATAGACCACACACAGATGTACCCATACACACAAGGCAAACACTAAAGACGAAGAAGTAGTCAGTGCTCATTCTTACTCTTTCATTTCATCTGCTGACATAGTAATTCATATATTGAAGCAGGAAGGTTGAAGGAATGGGATCCTCTTGTGGAACTCAAGTCACTCTTTTGGTCTGACAAAATAGCTAAGTAGAAACATCATCTTTGTCCTCTAGCAGATCAGGGCGATGAGTACTAACAGACTGCTGCTGTGATCTAGAAATAAAGATGGCTGGAATCAGGGACCCGAGGAACACTTGGAGAAGGATTCTTAGTTAAAGCATTTGTTCTCTCACAGCTTTGTGGGAAGCTGGTCAATGTGGAAACTCAGGAATATACACTGAAGTTCTAGAATGAGAGAGAGGATGAGGGAGAGAGAGAGAATTGAGAGTTACCCTGTTGTTAGTCATAAGGTTATATAGTAAGATACTTAAGTACTTCCCCACTTTTCTCTTTAATGGCTCTGAGAAGACATTGAAAAAGATGATAAATACAGCCAAGTTTGGTGGCACAGAGCTGAAGGAAGAATTATAAATGCAAGCTTATCCCTTGGTAAATAACAAGCTAGACAGCATCTTAGGCTCTGTGAGACCATCTCCAAAGTATAATAGCAGCAGAAACATTATATATTTATAGCAGTCTTTAATATTTGAAATATTCAGTAAGTAATGGTTTTTACCTTCAGCTGCCCTGTAAGCTAAAGAAGAGAAAAGGAATAGAAATGAACTCCTGATATCAGGATTTTAAGAATTAAAGCCAGTAGAAAGCCCCAGGAGCAGGAATGGATTGCATTAAAGACAAGGCATGCATTTGTCCTTTTACAGTGGAGCATTTATGTGGATACCTAGTAAATAGAGTCAGTATGAGATTTCACTCATCATAAGGGAAAACTCGGTCTTTAAGTTCAAAAAGTAGCAAGGAGGTTAATGTTTAGGATGGTATAAGATGACTTCTGTAAGAATGCTAGCAGATACTGATGCTGGGTAGTTATAGAGTGTAAACTATGTGGGAAGTAAATGGTGGTGCTCGGGGTGGTTCAGTTACTTTCAAGAAGGGAAACCAGGAAAGGGGATAACATTTAAAATGTAAATAAAGAAAATATCCAATAAAAGAAAAGAAAAAAAATAGGCTATGCATGGTAGTTAGACTCTTAGTACCACCCTACATACTGAGAATATAATTGAAGTTAACAGACAATCCTTCAAAGAGCTCTTAAGTTTAAGTAACTGTCTTGGAGAGTGAGGACCGGCCATGTGGAAGAGAGAATGTCGATATGCAAGAGATGACGTGATTTAGGATGATTTACATATGGCCAGTGGAATGTGTCTGAGTTCCAATTTACCTATGCTGTGGGCTCCAGAGTGAGTTTCCATGGAGTTTCCCATTGGAGTTCAAAAACTTGATCCTTATAATATTCACATATACTTTATTGTATATGAGAGAGATTCATTTTCATGGGTTTGGTTTTCTTTTTAAAAGATAAAATTAAAACTTCATAGTTGTATGAACCAATACATCTCTCAGTTATACTTTTTCCTCTTTCTTAACAGTTGAAGATTTATCTATTAGCTATTCCTGATTTTTAACACAAATTCTTGTTTGTATGAGAATGATACTATATATTCTGAACACTCACCCAGAATCTGAAGCCTGCCTGATGATGGCCATTGGTAGGAGAGTTTAATCACATGAAAGAATAAGGTGCAGAGCTGTCAGCACTCCATGACACAGAGACTCTCTTTGACATTGATTTCTTTCTAGGCAGAATGGCGAATGCAGATTTGGTGAAGTATGGCTTGGCGGATGTGGTAGAAAATCCTGGTATCATTACCGATATAGGGATGAAGGCAGTCAATGAAGTGTTTTCCTGTATCAAATATCTGGCAATTTATAACTGTCCTCATCTGCACAACCCATACAATTGGATCTCAGGTACTGTAAACTTGGAAATACCACTATGGTTTTTTTGGCAGTGAAATAATGTTTTCTTTAATGTGACATGATTATATTCCTAATGTAGATATTTTATATACATATTACTTTATGAGAAATGTTTGTAGAAGTTCTGAGACCCATTATTCACTGAGCTGGAAAAATTCTTCAGTTTTTAAAGCTCTTAGCATAAACTTTGCACTGCTCCAGTAATAGATTTCAGTGCCCTGGTTTCGCATGCACGTCTTTCCACAGAAGATAGAGTCACAGCCCAGAATCTAGACTATTGTTTCCTTGAGAAGATGGCACATTATCTGGAAAGACAAACTACAGGCATATTTCTAAACTCTTCCTTACGTGACTTCTGAAACTAACCTGAGTGAAAGGTTTTATTGACCAGAAGTCCTATTCCGTCTCAATTCTCCTGCCTACCCTTATCATGTATACAAGTGAATTCCATACTTGATCTTTTTCCTTATGGCACAAGTTTATCTTCTCTAAAAGAGTAATGCTGTTTATAGCCGTTAACTGTCTGTGCTCACAAGGCTTTAAGTAGATTAGCAATTTGAGGATGAGTTTCTTGTGATGCCTACGTTAACCACACCAAGACCCTTGCACTTCTTAATGAGCCCTTGGCCTCTGCTGTCAGAGCCATTGCCACCATCTGCACCTCACGCCAGAGTCACTCGCAGGACTGCTCAGTGCTCTTGAGCCTCTTCTGAGATGGCCACAGGGGCTGTACCTCACCTATCAGTGGACCACATGTTACTGGAACTTAGGAATTTTAGTATATAGCAGGTATAGATCACTTTAAAAAATAACATTTATTGGGTTTTTGGTTTGTTTTTCTTAAATACAGAAGAGTATAAAGAAGAAAACAAAAAATGGCTTATAATCCCATCATTCAGAACTCCTGTTAACACTTAAATTAAAGTAATACATGCACTTGATAAATTTCAGACAGTGCAGAAAGGTACAAAATGAAAAGTCTCCTCTTCTCAAGGTAACCATCATCAACAGTTTCTTATATATTCTTCTGGACAAATTACTTTGTGCATATTACATCCTATACATTTATAGCATTTAAAGTGATTTATAGACAGACAGATCTTCCTGTGTGTACACTGTCCTGTGCCTTATTTTTCGTACTAAGTATGTTTGGGAGAGCTGTCCATCTCAGCAAGCATATAGTTCTTCTCATTCTGTCAAAGTAGGTGCATCTGTTCGACTAAGTGAATGTGCCATGCTTGCTTTACCCAGTGTCCTGTTGCTTAAAGGCATGTAGGCTGATGAAGGGAGGACATTTAACTCAGGCCACCCCAGTCTCACCTCAGTGTTTGCTGTGCCATGTAGTTCTCACAGTGAAATTATCTATGGAAGCATCGTAGTAAGGAGTCATCAAGCCTTAAAGACCAGGAAGCAAGAGAAAGATACTCAGGAAAAGGACTGCAAGGAAAGTCTTTTGTGATCTGATGCAAAGCTTCATCAGTTACTTGAGGACATTCTGTTATGTCACTTTCAACAGACCACTCTAGGTGGATGCGGCTGGTTGATATCAACCTCGTTCGGTGCCATGCTTTGAAGCTGGATTCTTTTGGCCAGTTTGTTGAATTATTGCCCAGCCTGGAGTTTATTTCCCTGGACCAGATGTTCCGTGAGCCACCCAAGGTAAATCACAGTGGAGAGTTTTTGTATTGTGTTCTTTTCAGTCTGTATTGATATGGGAAAGAAAGGAAAACAGACTGGTGTTTGCTTCTTATTAATAAATGTGCCGTTATGCTGTTATGTAGTTGTAACTTTTTAAAGTTCCATCTTCAGTGAAGGTATAATGTTTATACTAATGAGTGGCCTCTTGTTATTATCAGTGAATGTTAATTAAGGGCTCTTAGAGAAGGGAAAGGAAGAACGAGGATGCTGCCTCCTTTTTGTAGATTAAGAGTAAGATGGAGGTGAAGCTGCAATCTGAGTTAGGGCAGAGGCTTCTCCTAAAGTCCTTGGGAACTAGTCAGCAGGAACTCAGGTCTGAGGAACTAGTCAGCAGGAGCTCAGGTCTGAGGAACTAGTCAGCAGGAGCTCAGGTCTGAGGAACTAGTCAGCAGGAGCTCAGGTCTGAGGAACTAGTCAGCAGGAGCTCAGGTCTGAGGAACTAGTCAGCAGGAGCTCAGGTCTGAGGAACTAGTCAGCAGGAGCTCAGGTCTGAGGAACTAGTCAGCAGGAGCTCAGGTCTGAGGAGTGGGTGATTACTCTGGAAATGCTTTGCTTTTCTGCCATCTCCTCGTAAGTTACATCTGTGGTGCTGCGGCTCTGGTCCTACTCTTGGCAGCCTGTTAGGATTGGAAAAGCCTAGGACTTGAGGTCCCAGAACCTGTTTTCAGTTCCCAGCTGGTTGTGCACTGTCACACAGATCTCTCCCAGTATGCTCCTGGTGTTCACCAGTCAGGCTAGTAATGCTTCATTGCTTGAAATGTTGTGAACCTTGAATGATCCTTTTATATGTATTTTAAAACATTTCTTAAGTTGTCCTTTTAAATACTAGTCCTTTTGTAAAGATGAAATGAAAGGTTACTAGTGAGGTATTGTGTGGAGTATCCCAAATCAAGAAGCACGTGGTGTGTTTGTCTAGGGCTGTGCTCGAGTTGGTCTGAGCGCAGGAACTGGAATTGGGGTTTCCTCAGCGCTTGTCAGCAACCAGAATTCCAACAATGACAATGACAATAATGCTCCGAATAACAATGCCAACCTCCATGATAACAATCACCATCACCCAGATGATTCGGATGACGACAATGACTTTCGTCCAGACCTACAAGCAGGAGAGGCACAATTTGCAGCCGATGGTAACTCAGATCTTTCATGCGCTCCAGATACAAATGAATTTTGCTTTGGCTTGTCTGGCCCCATCTTTCTTGTTTGAGCTTGTCACTCTTTGTCTCCATACACAGAATCTATAAGAAAATTCAGAGACCGGGAAGGGTGATAGATTCTGGGCATTAGGGTACCTTGGTAGCATTAGAGGCCTGATTTAACCGAGTTTTAACTCTGGGGTCTGTGGCAAAGCAGCCTCTCACACTATTGAAACGAGAAAGAAATGAGCACCAGCTGTAGACATGGACAAACAGAAAATCTTCACAGCCTTGCAGCAGAGAGAGCACATGTCCTAATTCCAATTGATAAAATCTCAGCTCTGCAATTACCTGCCCGATGTTCTTGGCCAGCTGCTGTATGCCAACCCATGTGCCAAGAGGTTCCTTCTACATACCCTTCTAATGAGAAAGGAGGCTCTGAGGTGCTCTCCTTAGTGTAAGCGTGTTCTAGCTTCTCAGTTGATTTCTCAAAACTAGAAACGTAATACCTGTAGCCATCTCTGTCTTTCTCTTGTCTGTGCCCATAGATATTGTAACTTAAGAAATAGGATGTCCTGTTCCTGTGGGAAGACTTGCCAGTGAAGGCATCTTGTGAACACTGAAGAACACCCAGCATTTAGATGCCATTAAAGTATTATGAACTATATGTAGTTGATTAATGTTTTTTGCCATGCATTAATCAATAGATGACAGCCTAAGATCACGAATGTCCCCAAGAAAGGTAGAATTTGAGTTTGCATGCTCAGGATAGCCTGGATAAGACAGCAGGTAATCCAAGGCTCAGTGTTCATAAGATGATGATCACTGTCATCAAGCAGATACATTAATGGAGACAGCATCCAGCCAGCTATCCCCTTCAGGGAGGAATACAGTCTTTTGTCTCAACTGTGACTTTTTCCCTGCTTTTATCTTACATTGGTTGATGAAAAAATCTTTTTCTATCTGTGATTTCCTTTTCTGTTGATTAGCTGGCCACTTCTTTGTCTCTCTACTGAAGCAGTTAGAGGCTGCTCTTGTAAAAGCAGGCCTCACCATGACAGGGTGTTCTGTCCTCAGCACTGTCAGTCTTACACGCATTGTAGATATTTGTGTTTTCTTTAGTTTTTACTTTATTTTTATTTAAGCATTGAATGAGATGGAAGACATGGTCCAGGAGGATGGAGAGCTGGTAGCTGAGAGTGGAAATGGTGTGCCAGCTCACAGTCGGGAAGGTCTTCCTGTGGATGCTGATGAGGAGCAAGCAGGTAATCGTGCCAGTCTTTGTACATCCATCCTTAGGACCGCAGAGTCAAGTGTAATGGACTAGCTCTTTGCTTTATGATGGGAGGTTGGAATGCAGCACTGTCCTTCCTGCTTTGCTGTCACGGTACCTCACTACACATGCAGTCACTTACCCAGCAGGCTTACTGGGTGTGAGCTTGCCAGGCTTGTACAGTGTGATGAGGAAAGGCAGACACCAGGTCCCTTGCAGCTTGCATATTATTGGTTGTACTAATGTCAGTCACTTGTCAGGATCAGGTCAGAAGAGCAGGAGGTCTGAAGTTGTGCTTTACACGGGCACCTGTCCACTACCAAAGAGAACACGAGGTCGTCAAGTTAGGCCAGCACTCCCCGCTAGCTCCATGCATTCTGAGCTTTATCTTCTGTGCTTTGCCTTATTTGCAACATTGGGAAACTGTAACTTAGTCTTTAAAATGCTGCAACTGTTCCTTAGTTATATTAGGATGGCCTATTATGCTTTCTGAAATAGTGAAGTTGGGTGTACTGGCTAGTTTTGTGTCAACTTGACACAGGCTGAAGTTATCACAAAGGAGCTTCAGTTGGGGAAATGTCTCCATGACATCCAGCTGCAAGGCATTTTCTCTATTAGTGATCAAGTGGGGAGGGCCCCTTGTGGGTGGGGCCATCTCTGGGCTGGCAGTCTTGGTTCTATAAGAGAGCAGGCTGAGCAAGCCAGGGGAAGCAAGCCAGTAAAGAACATCCCTCTATGGCCTCTGCATCAGCTCCTGCTTCCTGACCTGCTTGAGTTCCAGTCCTGCATTCTTTAGTGATAAACAGCTGTATGGAAGTGTAAGCTGAATAAGCCCTTTCCTCCCCAACTTGCTCCTTGGTCATGATGTTTTGTCCAGGAATAGAAACCCTGACTAAGACATTGGGACAGATGCTTTAATCTGCTTCTAGTTGTCATCCTAGTCATAATGTTGTCATAATGGCTTTAGCTTGTTAAATGCTGTCACAGAATCTCACCTGAGTATTTGTTTGACGACAATAAGTGATAGAGGCCCCTGGCAAAAGCATCTCTGAGACCCCAGATCTCTGAAATAGTACTTTCTGTGAGAGGTTTTCTTGTGTTTTTTGTTTTTAGGGCCTAGTGGTCTACAACGCGTGGTAAAACCTACACCAATTGCTGATCACGATTCAGAGAGTGATGATGAAGAAGACAGTCTGGAACTCCAAGAAGTCTGGGCTCCTAAGAATGGCGCCCGGCGTTACTCAGAACGGGAAGAAAAGACCGGAGATTCAGGACAGTCCAGGGAGACGGCAGGTGAGAGGATGCCCGACTCTGGCTTGCAGTGGGAGACTGCAGAAATGCTCCACTGGGTCTCCATGATATGTGTGCACTGCAACTTACACATCTAGGAAGCAAGGAAGGCAAAGGCTCAGCCGCAGTGGGCCCTATTGCCACAGGGGAGGGGGGCGGAAAGGAGCAGAGCATGAGGAGTCTCAGTGGCCACTCAACAGCCAATCCATCGATCCTCTGTCCCCTTGTAGTCTGGATCCAGTGGCTGCTGCAGTGCTTGAGGGAGTCCTGAAGTACAGGAAAGCAGGGTTTCCCTTTGTTATGTGGGGTTTTGGGTGGTGCTAAGGTTTTGGATCTAGGCCTTTAGCATGTAAGGCAAGCACTCTGCCATTGAGCTATATCTCCAGCTCCCTAAAATATGTTGTTTTTTAATAATTCCTGGCTTCCCTTTCATCACAGGCAACAGTATATTCTATTTGCCATACTAAGAAACCATAGTTGTTCTCCCTCTCTCTCTCTTTCTCTCTTTCTCTCTCTCTCTCTCTCTCTCTCTCTCTCTCTCTCTCTCTCTCTCTCTCTCTCTCTCTCTCTGGTTCACAGTCCTTCCTTGCCCAGCTTTTCCTCAGTTCTCAGAACCCTGTGCTCAGGACTTTTAGCAATGGATACTTCTTTCAAACTCTTTTGATTTTCACTAACTGTGCGCTCTTTTCCTCTTTACTCCTTAATGTGTTTAAATGTTCAGTACGCAGTTAACACTGTGCCTGAATCATATATAATCTTTATTTTGGAAAGCTCAGGTTTTTTGGACTCACAGTAATTTACTAACCACCGGCTGATTATTCAATTTTAGTTTACTCTTTTTAAAATTCAAATAATATACTGTGGCCGAAAAGAAGCTTCAAGGAGACTGAAATGTAGCAGGAGTGGGGCCAGCTGACTAAGAATTTTTCTTAGAAAATTCAATTTCTAAATCAGGCAACTAAAGTCTGTGCTGGCCAGAAGCCAGCCTTCTTTGCTTATTCTGTATTCTATATTCATTGAGCCTTGCTGTGCTGTAGTGACCTTGTCGGTGCTATGAAGGGTCGGGTTCCGGCTATCCCGAAGAGCCTTTAGTCCAGTTGAAGTCCGGTAGAAAACTTAGATGACAGTGTTTCAGGACTTCCTGTAGTGGCCTTAGGGTGGGCACAGCCAGGGGCTGCACAGCACCCCAGGCCCTTTGGCGCTGAGGTGGGCCTGTGTTGAGGGAGACGTTGGGACCAGGTGAAGGGTGCAGGTAGAAGGGGCCGGAAGGGAAGTTACTTTCAAATCAGACCATGGAGGCTTTGGTGGGCAAGCTGGAGAGAAGCACTAGAGATGGGTGCAGAGCTTTGTAGCAGGGAAGGAGACAGTCAGGTGACTATAGTCTCCTGTTGGAGAGTTACTCTCGCCTTTTGTCCAGAGTTTGTACTGAAATCTTTTCTTTTCTTCGGGTCATTCTCCTTTTTCTGTAAGCAGTAAGTGGAAAAGGCAAGACTCCACTTCGAAAGAGGTACAACAACTCCCACCAGATGGGCCAGGCGAAGCCGTTTCCCCTGGAGGAGAGCAGCTGTGAGAAGGGCTGTCAGGTCACCAGTGAGCAAATCAAAGCCGATATGAAAGCAGCTAGGGATGTCTCTGAAAAGAAAAAATCCAAGGATGTCTATCCCAGCTGCAGCAGCAGCAGCAGCACAGCCGCCAGCACAGCGGGAAACGCCAGCTCACCCAGCACTGCTTCCCAGAGCCCGGACTTTGTAAGGACGGTGACCAGCAGCGGCTCTTCCGAGCCGAGCCCTCCAGAAGTGGATGTATCCAGGCAGTGTGCCTGTTCCCCTGATGGGTCAGAGGACTCTGAGGCCATGGAGGAGGGAGATGCAGAGAGCTCTGTCTGCCCCAGATGCTGCTGTCTCAGGCCCCAGGAGTCTCAAAGGAGAACTGGCAGGTGTTCTGATGAGGAGCGTCCTTCAACCAGCCGAGCCTGTGTTGTGAATGGCGCGGATGGTACGAGATCCGCCTTTTCCTTTAGGACTCTGCCACAAGGGGGGTCTTCAGGCCCAGCACATGATGAGAGGACTAATGGGAGTGGCTGTGGGGCTACAGGTGAGGACAGGAGGGGGAGCTCCCAGCCTGAGAGTTGTGACGTGCAGTCTAATGAAGACTACCCTCGGAGGCCCCTAACCAGGGCCAGGAGCAGACTGTCCCATGTACCGCTGATATCTGAGTCAGGTATGACAATGCTCCCAGGATTAGCCACTGCAGGGCAGGGCTAGAGAATGGCCCGAGCTTGTTTCATGAGTTTCCTTATAAAAAGCTAATTGATGGTAAATGATACTCTATTTGGGAGTTCTGTGGATCATAGAAACTTTTAAATAATTTTTAAAAAGTGTTTTGGTGGAAACAGATGTAGAATACTTTGAATCCAGAAAATTGAGAATCATTTCACCTTTAAGAAAAGTTAAACCCTGTGTATTTGCCCTGAATGCAATTCTGATTCTGATGCCTGAGCCCGCATAGGCATAGGAGTGTTGGTCCACCCATGCTTAGGCTGCCTCGGGAAGACTGTGTGCCTAAGGGAAGGTAGGAGCACGGGGTAGCTGGGCTGATGACGTTTCCTGTGCTCTCTGGGCCTGCCTCTGGGTTTTAGTGGTTGGTTTTTGTTTTGTTCTTTCCTGAACTGTTTTGCTTCCAGCTAGGTTTAGCAGGAGTTAAAGAGGTAAGTAAGTAAGTAAGTTTTCCTCAGATGATTTGGGTGAAGGTACACACATGCACATACACACACACACTTAATTTATATTTCTCTTCTAAGATGATCCCTCTTGCTTTTATTAAATTACTAATATACACCAGCAGATAGGAATGGATTTTAATTTTCTCTAAGCATCTCAGTTTTAAAATCTTAAAACCAGTCCCACAACAGAGGCATGGCCTACTTTTTCATGTACTAAACACACTTAATTTATGAGGTATTAAGCTCACAAAAGCAAGCTTTCTAAGTGTAAGACAACCTATGTGATTTAAATTCATTTAAAACAAATTGTATTTGAAGATACAGTGTGCTCTTTAAGCTCTCATCTGTTATATAATAAAAATACTTTTCCCAGCTTGAATTTTAGATGTTTTATGATAGTCTTAAAAAAACATATAGGAAAAAAAAATGTATAACATGACCATTTTGAAGTTTGCAGCTAGCTCAGTAGCATTGATAGTCACACTTGCACCTGACACCAACATTCAACTTCTTTATCATCCTGAATCTGAACTTCAGCCCTGTACCTACTCTGACACTTTAGTTGCCTGGTTTTGGGCTTTGTGAAGTCAGATGTACAAGCTTTCCTTACTCTGTAAAAGGCCTGCCCTCATATGATTTAGAGAAACGGTCTCAGCTAATCATTTTATTAAATGCCTCTGTTTATTGTTTATGTCCTCTTTAGTTATGTCAGAGTTTGTAATAACTTTAAGTTGACTGATGAAAACATCTTTCCACACTGAGTCCTATTTGAGAACTATTATGTATGTCGGGTTGTTTTTCAGTTGATTTTAGAACTTTTTTTTAACATGAACCATTTATATTAATTGCTATTCTTTGAGGTTCTTTGGGGGGGAGTTGGGGGGCTCTTATTCCTTTTTTCTGTTTTAATCTCATCTGTCACATGGTCTGACTTTTTCAGAGGTTAAATAATTCCCTGGATAAAAGCAAGAAAAATTTCACTTTAACATTTTTCTACTGTTTTCCTCATTTTTATTTTTCTGTTTGAGATAACTTTTTTTTAGTGCATAAATTAGTTCTGGACATTTTTAGAACATCATGCAACTGTCCAATTTACTTTTAAGAAGTTTTTCTGGGAAGATAAGAAATCAAAACTTTCTAAAAGTATTTTATTTATGAAACACGTATCACAGAATACCTAATGTGGTGTGAAAGAGGAGCATTTATTAAAATGGTTCTCATCGTTGCTGAGCTCTGTCCTTGGTACTCCGAGGCTGGTCTGATCTGCTTTTTTCCAGAGCGCCTTTAACACCCACACTTGTAATGCTGTGTTCTGTTGTCTGTCTGCGCAGTAGAGCAGGGAGCGCACACAGCAGGGACATTGTTTGCCTTTCTCTTCCCGGTCTCTTGCACTGTCTTAGGCATAGTGTGAGGCCGAGTGAGTGATGTGAACTTAGTAAGTGTAGTCGCCATGAGGTACGTTGATGCTCGAGAGTACAGAATCATTAGAAGTCGTCCCTGACAGGAAGGAAGACATAAGAAGAATAGGGGTAGGAAGTTCCTTTTTTCTTGAACGTGTGGAAATGTTTGCTCAAAATCATCTACGAATAAACTATTGCTTCATTTCTATAGCTTTTGTAGAAAACACAAACCAAGTCCGTCTGAGTGGAGAGCAGGGAGCATAGCCAGAACATGGGCAGCAAAGGGGGGAGAGAGAGCAGGTCATAAAAGGAGAAGGCTGAAGGCCATTGGCTGCTGGATGATTGAAGCAGGCCTCTTTGGTTTGTTTGCACTTTGATGATGGCGTTAGGAGTTCTAAGAGGTCTGTGAATCCTGGTGGTGGTATGATGAATCCTGGTGGTGGTATGATGAATCCTGGTGGTGGTATGATGAATCCTGGTGGTGGTATGATGAATCCTGGTGGTGGTATGATGAATCCTGGTGGTGGTATGATGTGCTACCTTTAGCTGCCCTTTGGTCATGGAGATAAGTTTTGCCAGAAGTTTCTTCAAGATACGGTTGGATGAATAAAACCACCTCTCATTTTGCCTTCAACAAAACATCTCCTTTTAGATGTTTGGAATAGTAGAATTCTGCAGGTTCCAACCAAGAAAACTGTGGTAGGTTAAAAATAACATACTGACTAGTTCTAAGATGTCAAATCCTGAGTCTTTGATATCCATTGGTGGGATCTATGCATGTAGGAGTGATGGTTGATGAATTAGCATCAGGGCTGTCTGTATTCACTGTTTGCACATTGCTAACATACTATTATATGTCAAAAATGAGATTTTCAACATAGATTTAATAGAGTGTGTGGGTTTATGTTTAGACCTTGCTTTTAAATAAAATTCTATTTGTTTTTATAATTAGTAGAATAAAATTGAAGTTAAACCTCTCTGGAAAATATTGTAGGCCTGATAACCTAGTGACTAGAACCAGTTTGAGTGGATTGAGTCTTAGTATGTACTTAACATCTCGGCAAGCTAGTTTACCTTCCTTACTTAAAAATAAGTTATGTTACAGTGCTGTTGTAAAAAGTTCAGTGAGTTAATAAAGGAAAACACTTAGAGCAGTACATGGCACAGGGAGGGGAGTGCTTAGGACCTGCGGTGCCGAGTGCCAAGGTTCTCAGTCAGTCTTCATTTTACTAAATGGTGGCTGGCATTAAAAGAACAGTTGTTCCCTCTAAGTTAACTTTTACTTAGGCATATGGGGAAATACAGAACAGTACATACTAGTTAGAGGTCCACACCAATTTGTAAGAACCAAGTGATGATTGACTACAACCAAGATAGGACATCTTTCAAACCCTGAAGGCACAAAAGATGTTCTGAGCAAAACCAGGTAGAGTGATGAATGGCTTCAGACATAGGTAATGGAGACAGTTGAGGCCTGCGGAGTGGAATAATACAGTTCCTGTGAGGCATTTACTCCAGTGTCAGGATTGACACATACTCGCTAAGCAGCAGCCATTGGGAAGGTTTTGTAGTAACAAGTAATGAGTTTAATTCCCTAGAGGTATCTATAATGGGCTGAGTCACAGGCTAAAGCCCAGACCATGGATACGATTTGGGAGTTGCATGCAGAATGGGATGCTCTCGGTAGGAGGGGTGATTGTGGCTTGGAACAGTCTTTTTCAGAAACATCACCTAACTTTTTCAACAACCAAATTGAGATTCGGGAGTTAGGATAAAGCTTTCAGATGTGACTGAGTATGGATACAATTTGGATTTTTTTTTTCATAGAAGTTGCCAAAACAAAGCCATGCCATGCCATGAAACGAAAGCGAACTGCAGATAAGTCTACCAGCACCAGTGACCCTGTGATTGAGGATGACCATGTACAGGTAAAGGAGAAAGCTCAGTTATCACCATCCAGCCCAGCTCATGCAAAGAAATGGAAGTTTTAGCTTTCTGTACTGTCCATGTTCTAAAGAGAAAATTTGGTTAATAGCCTCTAGGTTGTCACAATGAAAACTTTACCCTTAAAGAAAGCAAAGCATTGGGAAGGTTCCACTCCCTTGTAACTCCTAAACTTATCATCGTAGGTTCTTGTACTAAAATCCAAAAATCTTGTTGGAGTCACAATGACCAATTGTGGAATCACAGATCTAGTACTGAAAGACTGCCCCAAGATGATGTTCATCCATGGTATGTATCTGGGGTTGTATTTATATAAAAGCATCATGAAATCATTAGAGAATTAAGGCCAGACTAGTTGAAGCAAGCTGCAACTCCAGCTACTCAGGAGACTGCAGCTAGAGGATTACAAATTTAAGGTCAACTTGTGCCTCATAGCAAGATTTAATCACAAAATTTAAAAGTTTAAGAATGAAACTGTGCATATGTGTTTGTGTAGCAACTGGAGATGTAGCTCAGTGTAGAATGTTTGCTGCTTCTCATGTGTGCCATCCTAGGTTCAAACCTCAGTGGGGTCAAGCAAGCCAAAGTGAGTTCTCCTATACGGCAGTGACACTGTTACTTTTCACAGGAATGTTTTGTGCTGTCTTTAAGTTGGTCTTTGTTGTATGGTTCTCTCGGAATCATAGGGAGGTCCACCTGCCGGAGTCCTTTTGTGTGCAGCCTCCCCTTGCAAGTTAACTGCCCATGGCGTGCCAGAGCGGCTTGATGGCAGGAGAGGCTCAGTCAGCTGCACCCCAGCTTAGCTCTGGGCATGAGCAGTGTACAGGGGTGGGGAGAAAGTAGCTGCCCCCCCCCCCCCATGTGCTTTGCTGCTCTGTGCTCAGTTTTGTGCTCGAAAAATTCTTAGTTCCGGCCTCGTTGTTGCTGTTCCCAGCCCATTCTCCAGGCCAGCGCACACAGTTCTGTTTCTACCATATCCTCTCACTTAATACACTCCTGCATACCTTCCCTGTCCTTTTTTACAGGCCTGTCTCAAATATAGGCTGTTCTGGTTGAGATTTTAAAGTTTGAGGTGTTTATTATATCCATTTATATTGAGTTTTTAAATTTAAAATTAAAATTTATATCCCTATTTAAAAAAAAATAATCTAGGCTGGGGTTGTGGCATACACCTTTGATCCAAAATAACCCGGAGGCAAAAATGGGTTTGAAGCCTGCCTGGTCTACACAGCGAGTTCCAGGCCAGCCAGGGCTACACAGGGAGATCATGCATCATGTGTTTAGAAAAAAAAAGAAAAATCAAGATCTGCCATATTCCCTTCCTTAAATGAATTTCATGTTGTCTGTTCATTTTCTGAAGTAGGTAGAGTATACATAATTTTGGCTATATCATATGGCATTTGGCATTTGTTTTTGTTAAAGGCAGTGTGTATATATGTGTGTGTGTATGTGTGTGTGTGTGTGTGTGTGTGTGTGTGTGTGTACACAGCATGGCACAGGGTGTGACTACTAGAAAACACCTTATACAACCAGGCATGACTAACATGACTCACTGTAATGTTAGCACTTAAGAGGCTGAAGCAGGAGGATTGCTGTGAACCCCGTGTCAGCCTGGGCCACAGAGTAAAACCTTTTTTTCAGGGAGGGAACCATTTCATAGATACAACTTTCCGCTATGTTAGTATTGCAGAAATATTGTTAAAACAAATTATTTTCATTTTCCATTTCCTGTGGTACTGATGATAAGCAAAGAAATTCCATGAATTCCATTAAAAGGCACCTTCCAAACCTACCATAAAACTGAGAGAATAGAAAAAGAACAGATCAGACCTCTCCTAAATTCTGTAAGATGTCAAACTGTTTAGGCTGCAAAATTTTGAATTCTTTTGTTTGTTTTATTTCAACCAACAAGTTTTTCCCCCTAGAATATCTAATCAAGTCACTACCTCCTTTTTGAGTTTCTTGAAACAGAAAGCTCTGAAAGGTGCACAGCAGGCTTGTGCTCCTGACTGTCGCTCAGGACTCCGCCCTCCCATGCTCCATTAGCTGTCCCTTCCTGTCAGCAGTGAAGCACTTCTTAGAGTGTCACTGGCTCTACTGCTGGCCCTTACCCATGATTCTCCTCTATCTTCCTAACCTACTGATGGGTCGCTCATGTGTCCTCAGATCCGCTTTCTGCCCTTGAAACCAAGTTGTTCAGTTGAACTTGTCCCGAGACACAGGGTCTTAGATATGTAATTCCATCTCTAGACAACAGCTAAGTCAATAGCAGATGAGGTGCCAAAATGAGATTAGATTATTCCTTAACTGTGTCTGATTTTACCGCACAGAGCCATCCGGTCTGTATCACCATCGGATACTCTCTCTTTTGTCTTTATTTCTATTGAATTCCCTCTTTCTCTGCATGACAGAGCCTGAAGACGGGCTGCTGGCACTGTTTAGATATGGAAGTTAGTTCCAGGGTACAGTGCTCTGGAAGGTGATGATACTTGCATTGAGGATCTTTTAGAAGATGCCTTTGTGAAAAGTTTAAAAGGTTGAGCAATTCAGCCTTGTGGCTTTATAATCACATCCATTTAATTCTCTCTGAAGTTGAACTAGGCAATTTAAACCAAGGAAGAAGCAGACTGGGGTGCAGTTGCTAATTTAGTAAAGTGTGGTGAGTAGCAGACACTTTGCTCTGACTTCTGTCTGCTGGGTTGAACTGGAAGAAGAATCATGTTTTAGATAACCATTCAGTAGATCTTGCCATAGTACTAAAATGGATAGCCAAAGATTTTAAAAACCACAAATTTCTGTGCTTTTCTCAAATACTGTTTCTATATTGTTGCAGGAATTAAAATTAACTGTTCAATTCCTATGTCAAGGTAGTAGCTGTGTCTACAAGCACAGTGCCTGTGCTATTATTTTTCCAGAGATGCTTCCAGAATATGTTTTCACTCTAATATAAATTATTTATAGAGCTTATTGTTTTATTCTGTAGCTACCAGGTGCAGGGTACTGAAGCATTTAAAGGTAGAAAATGCACCGATTGTAAACCGATTTGACTATGCACAGTGCAAGAAACTAAATATGGACCAGGTACTAGACCAAATACTGAGGATGCCTCCGGAGAGGAACCGCATCATCTACCTGCGCCCAATGCAGCAGGTAACAAGCTCTGCTTTTTAGGATAAGATCCACATCATGCTAATGTTTGTTTATTTGGTCTGTTTTGTTCAACTCTCAGTAATGATTCTTTAAAATCTCTGGAGTTTTTCTAACCGAGCCATATTGTCCTGTCAGTATTGCTTTTTAGAACTTTTCTACTAGATCTTTAGGTATTGTTAGTATTTACACAGTACTCATTCAGCAAGCGAGAAGTTGACTGTTGACTAAGAATATGTGCTCAGATCACAGACTTCCTGGTTCAGATTCTGCTTTGACATAGAGCAAGTTCTTTAACTTTTGTCTCTCAATTTCTTATATGTAAAATTAGAATTATACTTACAGTTTTGTGCTCTCTCTCTCTCTCTCTCTCTCTCTCTCTCTCTATATATATATATATATATATATATATATATATATATATTATATACTAGGACAGTTGCTGGTATTTCATAAGCAATAGTATAACTGTAATAAGTTAAGTATATATGTAGGATAGTGCTTGTTGCTAAAAGGAAATATTAAACATCTCCTGGATTCTTTAAAATCAGTTCATCAAATTCTTAATACTCAAAACTGGTTCCCTGCTTACAAATAGACTTCCTCTAGGAAGTTTACCTTTCTCTAAAGGAGTTAAGCTCATGCCCTACTGAAAGCAAGAAGATACTGCAGAGCTAGAGGGGAAAGGCATCCATGAGAGAGTCCTGGCAATGCAGAATACAGAAGGAGGCATGAAACACACTGTCCTTAAAACCTAGCCGTTGTTCTGCTAGGACTGACTTTCCACACTCAGTTCTGTGGTACAGCCTGTGATGACACCAGTTAAGGCCATCTTAGAAGATGTGGAGTGGCTGGAGATGAGTTCCTGCTTTGGCCCCCTCTGACTTAACAGCTCCTTTAAAAGCAGTTAGGAGGGAATGGCCGAGTCAGCCGTGTAGGGAATTTGCTGTCTTCATGCAAACACAGCAGGCTGTGCTCTGGGACAGAGGTTGTTATTCCATTTCACACCTGCCAGGGGGGTTCAAAATGGAAGCTCTTCAGGGTCTTGGAGACAGGTGTCTCAGCCTTAATCGTAGCCCAAAGACCTTTTTCTGGTGTTGTCTCCAGGTAGACACACTAACTCTGGAGCAGAAGCTCTTCAGCGGCCCCTACCCCTATCACATCTGCATCATCCATGAGTTCAGCAATCCTCCCAACGTGCGGAACAAGGTGCGCATCCGCAATTGGATGGACACAATAGCCAACATCAATCAGTAAGTGGCTCAGTGAGCCCGAGTCCTTTTTCGTTGTCTCTCCAGTTGGCGGCGCTTCCTAGGGTCAGACCCTGGTTCTTTATGTTAAATGATTGCATTGTAAAAAACTGATGAAGAAAATGTCACACTTCTAAAAGCATGCATGTATTCGTGAAACATTTTATTCAAACTCAGAGGAGAAATTATAGACACTACATGCATGTTTCACCTTATCTCTTGGGCTGTGGAGGATGGAAAAGAAATCAAGTTAATAGCAGTTTTGAGACAGATGCTTCACTTTTCAGAAAAGTGGTTTATTCTTTTGTCATACAAACACTGTACTAATTATCCTCAACATAGAATCCATTTGCTCAAAGACTTCCTGTTTTCTTAAGATGATTTGAAAGATAATAAAGACTGTATCTTATACCTGATTAGACTCTTTCTCCAGTTGGGGTGACTGGAGCTGTCAGATATCTGTCCTGCCCGAGATGGTCAGGAGAGTCTAACCTGAGTAGCCCAGACAGGTGCTTTTACCCAGCATTTTTGGTCATGGTCTATTTACTTGATTTTTTTTTTTTCTGTTGCCTCCAGAGAGCTCATTAAATATGAATTCTTCCTGGAAGCCACTCGGACTGAAGAGGATTTAAAGAAGTACCCTAAGTATCCCTGGGGGAGAGAAATCTACACTTTAGAGGGTAAGATTTACCTAGACTGTAGGGCTAAATTGTAAGCTGTGAACTAGAAGGGAGAGCATGCTGGAGTGGGGGGTTATGGAGGGTCTTAGCAGTCATCAGGTGAATGAGAGGTTTGCATCCCTGCAAGACGCAGAGAGTGGATACGTATTGGTGTGTCTGTGTATCTTTACCATCCCTAGAATAATCAGAATCTGTTGACACACAAAGGTGAATGAAGATGAAGAGGTACAGTTAGAAGTGACTTTGAAGGCCGCTGACTCAGGCTCTGTATCTAGCTGTACCTGCTTGAGGGCAGTTTCCTGCAGTCAGCATCCCCATACTAATGGGACTTTCTCACCTGTGCTCATTTCAGGTGTTGTGGACGGAGCGCCATATTCCATGATTTCCGACTTCCCTTGGCTGAGGTCACTGCGGGCTGCAGAGCCCAACAGCTTTGCCAGATACGATTTTGAAGATGATGAAGAGAGTAATTATGACCTGATTTGACTTGTGTTCTCTAGATTGAATCTACTATACTATGTTAAATAGTTAACATTTTGTTTATAAATTAAGAATGATGCAGAGTTTTGGTTTAGTTTCCCTTAATATTTTAAGATGTCCTGAAAAAGGCCTGGCTACAACACTGTGGTTCTAATACGTGTACATGAGATACATAATGGGTCTAACATGTCTACACAGTGGGTCTAATATGTCTTCATGATGAGAATTCCTTCATATTTTCCTATTTTTTTCTGGTACATATATGTATGTGTGGAGATTTAGCTTTGGACTCTGAAAAGCACACGAGCCAATTATAAAACTATTTATGACTTTGCTTGTTGACATTTCTACAGATTCTCATGTATGTAGCCCGAGACTTGCCTTGAACACCTAATCCCAGTTGCTAGGCTTGTATTTGACATGCCTGAAAATCACTGATCTTTGCTGAAGAATTACAAACAATGATATTTCAGAGTTGCTCAGTTGTACTAATTATTTGCCTGTTTCTTAGGAGTACTGTTTTAATTCGTAACAGCTTATTGTGATTTAAAGAAAGAAATTAGGGATGCTTTTAATATACTTTTTTGAAGTGTTAGCATATTTGTATATTGTTTTATAGATAAAGCTTTGAAACAAATATTTCTAAGGAGGTAAATTTTTAAACTACTTGATTTATGCATAATTTATGCCATGGTACATGATTTTTACTTGGAGACTTTGATGATCTCTGCTATCCTTGGCATCAGATATGATATAAAACTGCAATCATGAAGACAAATTTTACGAACTATTCTTGCATCAGCAACAGGACATAATAGTATATAATAGTGTTTCATGGACCAAGGGATTCTAATCACCATTACTTTCTCTCCTTTCTTCCCATTTCCCAGGTACCATCTATGCTCCTCGAAGGAAAGGACAGTTGTCTGCAGACATTTGTATGGAGACAATAGGAGAGGAGATCTCAGAGATGCGCCAGATGAAGAGGGGCGTATTTCAGCGAGTAGTGGCGATTTTTATCCACTACTGTGATGTCAATGGAGAGCCAGTTGAAGACGACTACATTTAAATAGACCTTTCCTGGCTCTCCTGGCCCAGAGCGGCCAAGAGTCTACACAGGAACCTTGGGCTTGGAATTGGGAGGCCCTGGCTCAGTTTGTTATATAGGAAATATATAAGGAACATGGAAATTGTATACAAAGATTTATATATAGAAGAAATATACAAAGATACTTCCAAATGTAACATCTTTATATCCTATGTTTATACATCTTAATTTAAAGACGTTGTCATTTGAAGGCAGGCAAATCATTTAGCAGTGGTTGTGTTCTTTTCCTGACTTAGTTCTCGTGTCAGGCGACTGAGCCCATTGCCTCTGCTCCTCACCACGCCCTTCAGTCTGTGCCTTTTTCTTCTCCAGCAGAGCTGTTTGAGTCACCCTGCTAAAGAGTGTTGTATCTTGTGTGTTTTTGTTACCATGATGCCAACTAAACCCTTAGTCAGAGAAGATTATGTTTCTGTACTAAGATGTAGTTCTTCTTTTCTTGTGTTTATGTTTGGCATATTCATTTACATGAAAAGATTGACAAACTTAAATAAATTTGAAGGGCAAATAGAGAGTTTCCAGAACATTTCTAGTTATTTATTTCCACATTCAATTGTGTATGTGCTTTATCTGGAACATAAAAATAAACATTTAGTAAAAACTTGATTCTTGCCATGGACTTGAAACTTGCTATTTACAGTAGCAAATACTCCACAGAAAAGCAGTATATAGCTGAGTCTAACCAGTGTCCACCCTCTGATCCGTTTTAGCCATGTGGCCATTAGATGCAGTGCACACATGACTGTGACAGGATGCTGGGACAATAACTCCGGCTACTTCAGGAGCTGCCTGCCTTCCTCTCTAGGCCAGACGCTGCCCTGCAGCAGTGATGTTGTAGTTGGCTCTCAGGGCCTCACTGTGGCTTTGCCATTTGACACATCAGTGACCTTAACAGGCTAAAGACAAAAAGAATTACGGTCTGTAGGAAAGTGTCAGATCTTTCAGGATTTGTACAACCCCCTTCCCTTTCTCGGAATTGAGGCTAAGATAGAAGAAACTCACGTGGGGGAGCTTAGTGCTGGCCGGGTCGGACAGGGATTTGGGCTTCTGACCCTAACTGTACTGACTTGCTGATGACAGAAAAGCAAGAGCGTTGGTGACTTCCTAACACTGGACTCTTGAGTGGCAGGTACCTGAGTCCAAAGTCTACTTCAAGGCTAGATTCTTAAACTACAAGATTTTTAAAAATCTTAACTGTAAGATCGTTCATCTTTTTCCTGGCACTGTTTTTTTAGCTCACTGTTTAAACTCGTTCGCTGTTGAAATTACAACTGCTCAGTGAGAGGCAAAAAGTAAATGCAGAATAATAACCTGCAGTCCCCAGCAAGACTCAACCTATATCCCTAGGCAGGAACTCAGCCAGGCAATGCTCACGTCAGCCACAGTCGACTGCTGCTCTTTACTTGCTTGCCCATCCTATCACAAACTCATTAAACACAACAGGGGCTCCAAGATCATTTGTAAAGACTCCAAAGGTAGAGACACCAGAAAACAAGACTGGAGGCTCCCCTCTCTCATAGGCACTCAGTAAATGTACAGGAACAAACAAAATCTACAAAAGGCAGATTGCTTTATAGCAAGACCTGCAAACTGCGTGGGCTATATAGTATTTTGTGTTCAGTGGGCCACAGACATCCTGTACTGTGTGAAAGACGTGAAGAACACAAATCAACATGGCTATTTTATTTTATGACAAAACTTTATTTATAGACAGAAATTTGAATTTCACATAATACATCACGATATACGACTCCTGAACTTATACCCAGACATAGTGAAAAATAAAACTTCTGAAGGCTTACAGACCACATCTTGGCTGGTTTGTCCACCCCTGATGGAGAGCTGAGGTCTCCATTTGGTTATGTCACCAGCTTTGTGGTACAATAGCCTGCTTTTAAACGGCCTTAAATAGTTCACAGATGACCTCTGACTGAGTGTCAGTATCAGAAAGAACCACGGATCTCATGCTGCCTGGTGTGTGGGTCTAATACTTTAAACGACAGCTAATGTGATGCTTGAAGTGACTGGGTACATGGAGTCCGAAGTCCTGGGTTCAGATTCTAACTTCTTCAGACAACAGCTGTGACCGGGAGACAGTTACAAACCCTGTGCTGCAGCCTCATTTTTCCTCATGTGTAAAGTGATTGATAGTTACCCACCCCCATCAGGCAATGCTGAAGGTCCGATGAGATCATCCAGTATAATAATCCCAGGTTTATTATAAAAGGTTTGTTCAGTTTTCTGCTCGTGTGTGTGTGTGTGTGTGTGTGTGTGTGTGTGTGTGTGTGTGTGTTTTGCTAGTTTATATTCATGGTTTTTTTTCTCCCCTAATAGTCCCATGATGTCTCTTAAACCATATCCTAGGACAGTGATTATGCAAACTAGTCAGGCCACAGAGGCATTAAGAGCCTTTGAGGGTTGATTACTCAATACCTCCTAAGCTTGTCACAACACTAACACATGTACATCCAGTCAAAAGCAGATGTTTAGGGATTACTGGAAGCAGAGTCTGACTCCAAAGATATGTCAGTCCCTCCAAGAGGAAGGAAGGAAGCTGGACGTTACCCACTGTGGGGCTGCCTTTTTCCAACAGGACAACTGCTGTCTGCGCTGCTGCTTCATTCTGAACCCAGTTCGTGCCCCTGACCTTGTGGAAGACATTGGATGCAGTGAAGAGTGGAATCACTCACCCTGCAAGGCTTACAGCGTGAAGCACACAAGTGCTGATGGCAACGGATGTCTGGGGTTTCCTATTGAAGGGCAAGTAGCAGATTACATACAGGATCACCTTATTCATATAGAACAGCAAACAAAACCACAAAGTACTGAACTGCATATGCCAAGTGATAACAACACCCCCCCCCCACACACACACACCTTGGGAGTGAAGTGGGAGTGAGCTGGGGTCAAGAGTATTTACTGTATCTGTGTTATGGGGACTTTTTACAGTGGAAGTGGATTGCCTAAATTTCTCATTTTATAGAGGCCATAATTTATGTAGGAGGGAAACAAGCACTGTACTTACGATAGGAGGACCCGACGTGTTTTCCATCCGGCTTCTGCCATATGTCTTTGGGGAAATAAGTCACTTGCTGTGACAAAGTCTTGCCTACAAAATTGAATCAATAATTCTCCCCCTGCCCCCAAGCTGTTGTGAGGCTCTGAGACAGAGCAGACTGTAAAGTGTTTAAAGGGGTGAATGGATACTCACTGGGAAAATTGGGCTTGGGCCCAAATAGAGTTTCAGTTCAACCAAAAAATAAGGAGAATTCAAATTGCCTTCCGCAGGGCAACCCTGACAGTTGGCAAGATTCAGGGCTCATCCATTTGTCTCTCAGTCTGCTGTTAGCTATTCAGTAACCTCAGGCTCCGAGTCCCGGAGATCCTGAAAGATCATTGCATGGGGCCTTCCTGCTGCTCTGTCGTGGGCCAGTATACCCCCAACATTGAATTATGGAAATGGAGCGCAGGAGAAAAGAGGGCAAGTGAACGACGGCAGAACTCAGACCAGAACAGGCACAGGTCTGGGTTATCAATGTGGGAGAGAAAGTACTTAGACCATGCGAGCAAAGAGCTTGTCCCCTGCTGGCTCCTAGCATGGCCCAGTAGAGAGCATGCATCCTACCATTGACCACCACTGAGAATGCTTTAGATGGTGGCACTTTAGAATCGGAAGGCCTGGGCCTACATTCCACATGCGTACTTGTCAGGTCTGACACAACATGATACCTCTGCTGAGGTTTGCTCATTTTCAAGGAGGGAGCCATTTTGGTACTTGTAAGAAAGGTTTTTATGAGGAAATCCATGGAAAGTGCTAACCAAATGCTTGACAGAAAGAAGCATATTAGATGTCATCTTCTCTTACTGTTCTCTTATTACTATTCATTAAGTTCAAAGGAGCTAAAATAAAAAGGAGAGGAGATACTTAACCTGAATTAAATATAATACTAATAAAAATATCAAGCAGATGGTTTTTCCTTCTGTCTTTGTTTCCAAAACTATGGAATGTTACTTGTATTAAGTGAATTTCTACAGTTTGCAATTCATTCTTTAAATCTCTTTCTCAATACTTCCAACTTGTACAGAGGAGCTAGGTAGACTGCTGACAGGTTTATCTTTCTGGCATGTGCAGAGGCAGGGGACACTCTCCAAGTATTGACATCTGGTTAGAATTTAGGGAGTTTGGTTTTATTTTCATTAGTTTATCTCTATGGCTACTTTCTATTTACAGTACATAAAACTGACTTTCTATTTTTGGATCTGATAAAATTGTCTCCTTCTAAACCTAAATGTTGGTGAATGAAATACTGATGGTATATAATTAGCAGTACAAAGCAAAGCATGTATTTAGCAAAACTTGTAACAGTGGCCCTTGGGATCTACATTGGAAGGAACCACCTGGCTCAGAGACCATCTGCATTTTGGAGAAGAGAGTGAGGCAGGTCCCACTTGGGGCCAGCACAACTGTGTGCCTGACCCAGATCTTCAAGTCTGCCCCTGCACTGTTTACACTCAAATCAAATACTTAGTCTTAGTTTCCTAGACTTTCTGGAAATAGAACAACTTTTGGCCAAAAGAGCCAAGCGCCCTGGCCTTTGTTTTCCTCCTAGGTCCAGTATTTTGGCACAGATTTTGACCACAGCACATTGAAGTAGTAGAGAATAATAGAGAAAAACAGAGAAAAGCACCGTCCATCTCTCACTAAGAGAGCCACGATACTACAGAAATAGCACAGCACCAAGAAGACATTTTGTTCTCACTTGAATATTGAAGGTGATTTTGTTGTCTTCACTCTCTGGCCCCTCAATGAGTCTCCTCCCTCCCCCGCCCCCAGTGTCCTACCCTCCCCCATTTCCCAGATAGTTATTTGCTTCCAGACAGAGCAAGTTGGCAGCAGGAAATAAAAATATTTGTGGGAGAAGGTGGAATCTCAGTTTTTTGTTTTTTGTTTCTATCAATACATCATTGGTTTTATTTCTTTTACTTTCTAGTTGCTAATGGAGAGGGTTGGTGACATAGACCAGTAGGTGGTTCTTCAGTGACAGTGGTCTAATTGAGATGGCTAGATGAGAAGATAGGAAATCTGGAGTTGGGAGGTATCGCACACGCTATATATTAAGCTGAGCTAGTCTATGAAGAAGTACAGCATCTTATATACTGTTTGCAGAAGGAGAATGGCCAAGGTCAGTAGCAAGCTAAATCAGAAAACTCTAAAATAGAACACAGAATACTTGAGACACTGCTGCCTTAGGACTGATTACCACAGCCCTTCAGAAGGGCAAGCTGGGTTCCCAGGAACTGAAATCTTAACTTCTTCAAAGTCCAGGCCTTAGACTGGACCTTACCAAGTCTGCTCTAGGACAAGGGCAAAGAACTAACATTCCCTTTCATGAGTGCCTCTGAACCTTGAACCAGTCTGGCTCCCAACAGGTTGGGGTGGGATCTTCAGAACCTGGCATTCCTACAGACTGCAAAGTCAAATGGAGAGAAAGCACAGTGAACCTATTTCTCCTAGGTGTGGACACAGACTTCATTAAGCATTCAAGTGGTTGCTAAAACTCCATAGGCTTCCTGAAAGGGGATGGTCATGGAAAGAAGGCAAATTTAGGTCTCCCTGAACCCTGGACAGCCATGTGCCTTCTGAGTCTTCCACACTCATGCTGCATTATCTGGATTTCTGGAAGCCATGCATGGACCCAGTGCTAGGGTAGCAGCTCTGCAGATGGAATGAATCCAGTCTTGTGACTTTGAATTTGGGTTATCCCCATGTCTTGCCATTTCTGGTCCCTTTAATGTTTCATGGAAAGACAGAAAGGGACTCAGCTCTAAGAGGTTTGCTAGTTTTCAGTATAGGAGGACTCAGCTCTAAGAGGTTTTCTAGGAGAGTCCCAATAAGGGTGGTGACTATCTTGAATTTGCCAAGGGCTGTGGAGTGTCTTGGGATATGAGAGTTCTGATGTTAAACCTAGATAGGTGGTCACTTCATCCCTTTTTGGGGGATACCTACCCTTTTTCACTCTATCTGAAGATGGAGAAAAGAAGGACAGAGAGTGAGTTCTTCCTTCATAGATTAAGCAAGGAAACAATTGTGACCTGCCATCCCAGGAAGTAGAAGGCAAGTAGAACTTGGTGTAGTATCTCATTGTGATCTAAACACTTGAGGGATGGAGGTAGGAAGATCAGGAGTCCAGTTCAGCCTCAGCTACACAGTGAGTTTGAGGACAGGACAGGCTATGAGAAACTTTGTCTCAAAAAGGTAAAAGAAAGGGAGGAAGGGATAAGGATGGATGTTGGGGAGAGAGAAGAAGGAGAAAGAATGAGGTGTTAAAACAGGGCAAGAAAAACTTTTGGTTGCTGCTTCTGACACATCCTGACCTAGCAGTGCACAGCATAAGGATGCCAGGTCATGTTCACCTTCTCGGTTCCCTCTCTTTCACCAGCAGTAAATCAAACTGGTCTTTGTCAGGAGAGAGAGAGAGAGAGAGAGAGAGAGAGAGAGAGAGAGAGAGAGAGAGAGAGAGAGAGAGAGAGGAAGAAGAAGAAGAAGAAGAAGAAGAAGAAGAAGAAGAAGAAGAAGAAGAAGAAGAAGAAGAAGAAGAAGAGAAGAAAGAAGAGGAGGAGGAGGGGGAGGAGGGAGGGAGGGAGGGAGGGAGGAAGGAAGGAAGGAAGGAAGGAAGGAAGGAAGGAAGGAAGGAAGGAAGGAAGGAAGGAAGAAGCTGTCTTTAGAGTATCAAGTCTTCTCTCTCTTGAAGGAATAACTTACCAAGACGAAGAAGGTGATGGTTGTTTAGCATAGGAAAGAAAACATCTTCTTGGAGTTTGCAAAATGTGTTGAAAATGGGTCTGCAGTAGCTTTCAGGCAGGCAGGGGTCAATGACAGTTCCAGATACAGAAAGATCAGTTTATTCTTTGCTCAAAACAGGAAATAGCCTAGGACCAACCATTGGGTTATTCATCACAGGACCTGATCATTCCTAAAAGGCCATTCATGGGATCAATTGAGGTTCCCTTCTTAACTCTTTTTTATTTTCATTTGTTTCATGTTATATATGCGTACATGTGTGCCCGAGTGTATGTATGTGCACCATGTGTGTTCAGGAGTCTGTGGCAGTCAGAAAAGCCATCAAATCCCCTGGAGCTGGAGTTATAGATGGTTGGGAGACACCATATGAATGTTGGGAGCCAAATCTGTGTCTTCTGGCAGAACAATATGTGCTCTTAAACACTGAGCCATCTCTCCAGCCCCATACCTCCACCCCTTAATTCTTGAATCATAAAACTGTTAATTGTTAATATCTATAGCTAACAGGGTCCTAGGCCACTGTCATGGAAGAAAAGTAGATGGAGATTCATTCTAAATAAACCAATCGCTGACTGGTCAGTGCCAATGGGAAAAATGGCAACTTTACACACACATGAACAGACACACACACACACACACACACACACACACACACACACACGCAAGCACACATGCACCCTCACACACACCAGCTCTATAGAGGCTTCTTGGTCATAGATTCAAAGGCAGAACCTAAGCAGAGTCTTTGAAATCTATCCTCAAGGGAGAACTATTACCTCACGTGGTATGCTATAATTGAGAAAGTGATGGGGGGAGGGTGATGGTGGAGGGAGAGGGAGAAGGAGAGGAAAAGGAAGAGGGAGAGGGAGAGATGTTAATGGTTGTAAACCAAAAATCCTGATGCCTCCCATGTCAGTACTTCAGAGCTTCCAGACAGACATCTGGAGTCCACCAAAGTATGTTAAGAGGATGTCCAGTGGGAAGAGGAAGTGGAAGGAGCTCAACGAAGAGAGACCAACTGCACTGCCCCTACAGAAGCCAGACAGCAGGACTTGTGTGCCGATGAATGACAGGACTTCCACACAATTAGAGCATCCCCACCACATTAGGAGGTAGTGCGCTCCTGTCCCTGGAGAGATGTGAGCAGAGACTGACCACATGTCAGTATGCAATGAGAGAAGCCACTTGGGCTCCGGGTAAGACGCTGGGTCTGATGACATCTGAAATCCCCACACAGTTCTGACATCCTTGATGTGCTGGGTTCAGGTCCCACTCAGTGCTGTCTTCTGTGTACCTTCACTGGAGCCTGCTTCCCCGTGCTTCACTGGCGATGCTCAGGGTCAGGAGTGATTCCAGAGTAACCTGTTCATGCAGACACAGATGGGGATGGATGGCTAAATGGAAAGCCATGTCTCTTCAATCAAAAGCATGATTCCAGGGACTCCGGGTCATTGTGTATGGGCAATTTCTCCAGTTCCTGGTGATGCCCACTGTGCAAAACTGTATACCTAAAGAGGAAAAAAAAAGGAGTGAGAATTCACCGGGCATCCTTCAAAGGCATCTCTACTCTCCACCCCCTATCTTGCATGTGTTTGAGGAGATACAGAGGTGGGAATGGAGTGGAATGGAACTTTACAGAGAGGGAGAGACCAAAGAACTCACCTAGATTGTGTAGGTAGGAAAATGGAGTCCTAGGGAAAACAGGCCTAGGATGTGAGAGAGTTGACGACAGAGCTAAAACAAGGACCCGGATTTTGTTTTCCAAGGTGTTTCCTGTGCCACTGGTCAGAATAGACATGCGAACAACTGCAAACTGGCCCTGAGTAAACCCTTCCAGGAGTTTTCCAATGCCTGTGTTAATATGTTCATCTACTGTGGTTTCTAAAATTCAGACTACACCCTGCAACCTGGATTGAAGGGAAAAATACATCCACCTGGCATGGTGAGTGACTGTCCTCCAAGCAACTGCCATCTTAGGGCCTTTATCTGTGCTCNCATGCGAACAACTGCAAACTGGCCCTGAGTAAACCCTTCCAGGAGTTTTCCAATGCCTGTGTTAATATGTTCATCTACTGTGGTTTCTAAAATTCAGACTACACCCTGCAACCTGGATTGAAGGGAAAAATACATCCACCTGGCATGGTGAGTGACTGTCCTCCAAGCAACTGCCATCTTAGGGCCTTTATCTGTGCTCTCTTTGGGGAAAAAAAAATCATCCCATCTGGGATTATTGACAATTTATACCCTCCCCTTCCTAAGTATCCAGCTGCCTCTGTACCAACTGATAACTGTGCATGGCTGAGGTGGAGCATGTGGAGTGGGAGTGGGGGGTGGGAGAAGAAGTGGCCACACTCTTGCAAGTACACCCCCCCATCTATGCTCTGTAAGAAAGCCCAATATAATCAATCATTGGTTCCCCAGAATTAACTTTGGTGGAATTGTGCCTCAGTATGTTATTGGGACATTAGGAGAAAGGGTAGACATTGCTATGTTCCCCACTAGGAAGGACTTTTAGCAACTACAGGAATAAATACATTTCGGGTAGAAGAGAGAGCACACATATGGTCCTACAGCTGACTATGAGCAGCTGAGCATCCCTCCCAGTACCCAGGGACAGTGGACTCCGTGTTGTGCTACAATGCTTTGCACCTTCAGTACACGCTGCTGTACAGGTTTGTGCAGATGTTGCTAAGCTCATCTTGGCTGCAGTTTGGAAAAACAGGAAGGAACAGAGCAGGGCATGGGGCAAAGGAGGAGCAGAGGGATGGAGGGAGATGGTACCCAGGACCAACACTGGGGTGAGGCAACCATACAGATCCCTGTGAGGTCCTCTGGCTTTTTACTCCCTGGGGAGGCATTTGAGCAAAGCACTGGTCCAAATGACCTTGGAATAGGCTTGTTCTGGCCCAATGCTCTCTTGAGAGTATACTCATACTTTGCTTAATGACAGATATACATCCTGGCGAGTGTATTATTAGGCTATGTAATAATTGTGAAAACATCATAGAAGGCATCTACATGAGACTACATACTGTACCTTACAACACTCTGAATTCTATGGTACAGCCATTGACTGGGCTAAAATCCTGTGCAGAATGCACTGAGCACTAATATACAGGGAGTACAAGGTCAGCAGGAAATGAGAATTTTCCAGCTTCAGTACTCCGTGGGAGTACTATGCCATACATATGACTCATCAGCCACTGAAATGCCATTCTATGGCTCGTGACAGTTGAGAGAAGGATGCTGGACAGCAAGATGACTTAATGTTTGGCAGCAGCAACTCGGGGGAGAGAAGGAAGATGGTGCTGTGACCCAGGCAATGAGAAGCAATCAGATTCTGGATACAGAGACATTAGCCTCAGCAGTATGTAACTTTCCATCTTGCTGGATTTACTCTCATCTAGAAATGCTGTGCTGTGCAACACGATAAGGCTTCCAGTGGATCCTGACAGACTCAGCATCCAATCAGGCTCTGCCAGTCACTGACTAGGTGACATTTGGTGAATTGTTTCCCGTCACTACGCATCTCCTTTCTCCTGTGCAGTGGAGGGTAGGATATATTCCTCACAGTATCACTGCATAGAGAAGGAAGTACAAAGTGTAGGACTGGCATGTTCCAGAGGCTCAGTATGCAAAGTTAACACACTCCCAAATACATCTTCTCCTCCATATCTCATAAAGTCAAGAGTATGCCATGTTGGTGGCCATATATACACAGCTCCAAAGGGTTGAAGCATTTTCCTCCTTTATTTCCTTTGTTGGGAACACCTAGAAGACCTCAAGGCCTAGAAAATTCCTTGTTTTGCTTTTTCTCCCATCATTATGAAAACTGCACACCTGATTTACAAGCACACACGACCTGGGAAAAGTTACTGCTGTGGAGCCACATGGAGGCAGCTGTCTACTTTGCATTGATTTATTCAAACATGACAGGAGCCACATTAGGTTTGGTGATTATCTGAATCTACAATTTGTTTGCTGAGCAATTCATATCAAACTAGGAGCAGCCTGAATAGAGCAATAATTAATAGCATAACCGAGCTCCTTCTCCAAGCCTAGGTTGGCACCACTGGGGAAAAGCTTAGATTTTATAACGTAGGGCCTCAGGCCTCCTCTGGGCAACAGCACTAGCTTGCCCTCACTGGGGATGCTTGCAAAATAAGAAGCAGCTCTGTATAAACTGATCAAACCTCAGGCATGTCTGAGCCCTTGGAATTACTTGGAATCTGACATACCTCAGGGGGTGGGGCTATTTTTTTCTGTGTTTTTGAAGGAATGAGATTTTCAAATGCTAGACAGTTACTAATCCAGCTACTCATTTTCAAGTATACCCTGTGTACCCACGGTGACTCAGGCCCTGTGCCAGGCGTGGGAGAACCGAGATGAAGACCTGACACAGTCTCTGGCATAAAGAGTTTACGGCATGCTGTGAGACCTAAGGTCATGTGGGAACCTATGAACACGTGGAACATTAGAGGCAGACAGGAATCGGCAACACTGAGAGCACATGAGGAGGACATGAACCCAGTCAGCGTGTTGGCCTAGAGTGATCGGGAAAGTGACAGGAGGGGAGAACCTCAAGGCAGGGAAGGGGTCACCAGACCAAGGGTGATGGGGCAGAATGGAGGAAGAGGGTGTTCCTGGACCAAAAGGAAGAGACCCAGGATGACGCTAAGGGCTATTGTCCTTACCCTGATAGCAACCAGGAACCAGACAAGGGTGGAACCAGCGGGGAGAACCTCATGTTTTATAGGGTCACTAGCATGTGGTATGAGTGAAGCTGGATTGTGACACAGTAGCACATTAGGAGCTATATTAGCTTTCTGTTGCTGCTGTAACAAATTACCCCAAACAGAGAAGCTTGAACTAATATAAACTTAATATGTCTTACAGGTTCTAGAGCTCATCAGTCTGAAATGGGCCTCACCAGAAGCTGTCCACATGCTGGGGCTGATAGTGTCACAGCATTAACTTTTACTTTTACTGTCAGGTTCTTCCTTCTCTGACTTTGGTCCTCTTGCCCCTTCCTTATTAAAACAAACCAAACTAACCAACCAAACAAACAAAGCCGTGCACAGCAATCCAGAGAGTCCTGAGAATCCAGCCCATATCAAGACAACACTGAGCTCAATCATATCACAATCAACCTTTTGCCACATGACATAACATTTGTGGGTATCGGGGAACAGGGTGTGGACCTCATTGAGTAGGCATTATTTCGCCCAACATGGCTCTTGAGCTGTCTGTAGACCAGTCTGTGGCTCAAGAGATGTAGAGTGGTAGGGTGGTAGAGTGGTAGAGTGGTAGAGATGTAGAGTGGTAGAGTGGTAGAGTGGTAGAGTGGTAGAGTGGTAGAGATGTAGAGTGGTAGAGTGGTAGAGTGGTAGAGTGGTAGAGTGGTAGAGTGGTAGAGTGGCTGTGGCAGGTGTTTGGGAAGAAGTCTTAGTCTAGATATATGGTGAAGGAAAAAGAACTAGAATCCAGAACATTTTGCATTTTTAGTGTGCCCCAACCTCATTTTCAACATTCAATATATAGCTCACGAAGTATGAAAAAAAATCTTAGCATCTATGGAAATATTTACTAAGTTGGTAATAAATAAATGTCGCCTGGCATTTGGACTGGTTACAAAGGATAGTGGCAATTAGTCTCCTATTGGTCCTCCCCCGGGCTTCATTCACAGGTCTACCTTTGCCCACAGCTCTGCATCTGGATATAGCACTGCATCCACCAGTGTTCAATGAGCAGTGCTATATCCTCCTGGGTTGGGGCTGGGTAGAGCAATCTACTCCACACGACCTCAGAAATAGTTTGGATGTGGCTATTTCTGGTTTTTGGCCTTTCTCTACAAAGGAGACTGGTAAGGCTTCTTAGCACCAAGAATCATGGGAGGGGAGATGCCTATGGAACCTTCTAGAGGAAATTCTGGGGAGTGTTTTATACCCAACATTTGCTACCTATGCTTTCTATATACAAAGGTCAGTTATTGGGCAGGGGCATGTAACTCAGTGGCAGAGTCTTGTCTAGCATCAGGAGGGCTCTAGTCCCGATCCCCAGCCCTGAAAACAACAACAACAACAACAACAGCAACAACAACAACAACAACAACAACAACAACAACCAACAGTCAGTCCATGATTTCTGCTCTCCAGAAGCTTGAACCGAGTTAACAATGTCGTTTTCTTTTCTTCTTTTAAAGATTTATTTATTCATTTTGTGTATATGAGTACACTGCTGCTGTCTTCAGACACACCAGAAGAGGGCATAGGATCCCATTACAGATGGTTGTGAGCCACCATATGGTTGCTGGGAATTGAACTCAGGACCTCTGGAAGAGCAGTCAGTGCTCTTAACCACGGAGCCATCTCTTTAGCCCCAACAACATAGTTTTTAAAACAGAAATTTCTTGTCTTCCTAGCTTTTTCCCTGAGGAAATGCCAAGGTTTGATTCGCATACCCCTGTCCTAAGATATACCAATAGGGAGTGGAGACTTTCCTCAGGGAGGGGTCTGCAGAGGGAGCAGTCCCTGAGCTGACTGCGTGAGATGTATCCTGACAGAAATAAAACTGTAAAAAAAGCCAACAGCAAAGCAACGTAGGCAAATTAGCACATTTTAGAAAAAGAGTATTTCAAATTTCTCCCTAGGCCATTATTTTTGAACATGATAATTTAACTGAAATGTAAAATGACAACATTGAACAAAGTTGTTTTCAAACTGACATACTACTAGGTAAATAAAAATAAAGTCTAGATATCCATTGAAAGTACTGATTAACAGCAATTATCTAGTTTTGATAAATGTACCATAGTTATATGAAATGTTAACATAAGGGGCCAATGTACCAAAGCAAGACAGTTTCTAAACTATTTCTATTCTCTATGGGCATTAAGTTGTTTGAAAAAATTTAAAAGTGTTTATAAAACTTGGGGAAAATGCTCTGCTTGGCTTACATGTAGTGGTTCTATCCTAAAAAGTGAAAAGTTTCAGAAATTTAAACAAACAAACAAACAAACAAACAAATTCCTACACTCTTCCTAGAAATGTAAGTAACTGAACTGAGGTCACAGGGCCAAATCCCAAGTGCACAAGACAGAGGTGTGGGGTATTCTCAAAGAAACTGTTATGAGTGGTGGTGTGTTTTATAAAAGGATAAAGGAGAGAAGGAGTATGTTTAGTGGAGGTGTGGTAAGGTGAGGGGAAGGGGGTGTCCCTGGGGGGCCATGCTGATGCATCCCTTCCTCTTGAGGGACCAGCCACAGGACTGTATAGTATAGAATAGTTTATTCAAGGCATGGGGAGGAGAGTTGAGAGGATAGTAGAGACAGAGAAAGAGAGAGAGAGAGAGAGAGAGAGAGAGAGAGAGAGAGAGAGAGNGAGGAGGAAGGGGCTAGAGAACAGAGCAAGAGCAAGCAGACAAGAGAGAGGAGGGCAAGCAGCCCCTCTTATAGTGAGTCAGGCATACCTGGCTATTGCCAGGTAACTGTGGTGTGGAGCCTAGACAAAATGCTAACAGGTGGGAAGTCCTAACTATAGCTCACAGATTGATGGAGGCTCAGAGTGGCATCTGACGGAGACAAACTCCAGGAGTTCCAGCTGTGGGGGCTCCCACAGCTTTGTGATTTTTACCTTCTGGAGATTCAGCCAGGTTCTCACAGAAACAGAAAAATCAACTCCACTTCAGACAAGGAAAGAGAGCAGGAAATCTCAAATACTCACAGTTTTGTTTTTGTTGTTGTTTGAATAAGGTTAGCATGGTGGGGGGTGGGGGGGAAACAAGCCGCCTAAGTGAGCCACGGAGGAGGGGATGGATAGACTCCTGTCAATTCAGGCAACAGTTCTATGGAATAGAGTGGGGGAGGGGCTGAGAAATGCATGTGTTCACTTTCTGGAAGTACAGTCTCCCTAAATGACGGACTTCTAGACAAAATCTTTCTGACTCCAGAGAACAGAATATAATTCAAAAAATTGAAAAGTAGGACTACATGAAATTATGATGCTTCAGCAAAGCAAGGAAATAATTTCCAGAGTCACCAGATGGACTACAGAATGGGAAAAAATTCATTATGGGTTACACAGTTAGTGAGATGTTCATGTAAAACACTGTAAACATTCAACACCAGTACCCCCCAAATCATCCAATCGGTAAGTAGGAATCTCTAAAAAAAAAAAAAAAAGAGATACACGTGATTAACAAGTTCTTGAAAAGGTGTTCAACATCTTTAGCTATCAGGGAGATGCAAATTCAAAGTACCTTGAGATTCCATGTCACCTGAATTCGAATGGTGGTTTCAAGTGACAACAAATGCTACTGAAGATGTGGAGAAAGAAACTGCCACTCACAGCTGTGCATGTAAAATTGTGGGGGCACTGTGAGAAATTTTATAGGCTTTCCTAGACACAACTGGGAATATAGAATTACCCTATCACCCAGCTATTACATTCCTCGTGTATCCAGGAAGAAAGCCCAGGAAATCTAAACTGGAACATCCACATTTACTGCTATGTTGTGTACAACAGCTAAATAATGTAACCTGCTTAAATGCTTGTAAACAGCAGAATAAAGTCTCACACACACACACACACACACACACACACACACACAGGAATTTTTGACAGTTACAAAAATGAAATTCACAGAAAAAAATGGACACAGACCTCATTATATTAATTAAACAAGTCAGTCTCACAGGACGTGTCTTTCTTATGTAGAACACAAGCTTAAAGTTATGTATGTGTAAAAAAAAATCAAAATCCAATTAAGTTTAACAAAAGGAATGTCAAAACACAACTCAATGAAACAGAATAAGAGATCAATAGAGAAAAACCAATAAAACCGAAAGCCAGCGTCTTGAAGAAGTGAACAAGAAGCGATGAACTAATAGCTAGTCTAAGAATCAGGACACAAACAACCTCAAACACTGCAGAAAGATGTGACACTACAGACCCCACAGACAGTGAAAGGACACTCAAGCCCTCCAGGCCCACGAACTTGATAATCTACACTAAAAAGACTATTTGAAATACATAATCTACCAAAACTCACCGAGAAGAAATTAACATAGAATATGCCCACAGATATCTAATTTAATAGAATAGGGCTATATCTATTAATAAAATCCAATCTACGAATTAGAAATCTTCTGAAAATGTACCCCAGGTTTAGAATTGCTGAGTAATGAGTTCTACCAAACAGTGGAGGAAGGAAATTCTAGTATTTCTCTACAGTATCCTCCCAAAGATGGATGCAAGGAGAATATCTCTCCAATGAGTCTTTTCATGAAGATAGCATTACCTTAGTACTAAAACCAAAGACACTCAAAAAAGAAAATGTAGTGGTCCAGTTTGTATTGCCAGAAAAAAATATTTTAGAGCGGGTTGACTTATAAAATTATGTAATGGCTTATGGTTCCAGTAGCTAGAAAGCTAAACTACATGCTACTGGGATTGAATAAGCATCCTTCCCCCTGACCCCTCAGGCCTGTATCACAACAAGCTAAATATGGCATGTGAAATAGATACCTGACAAGAGATGGAGGGGAAGGGGCTGAGACTATTTTGTAACAACCCATTCTCTAGGGAACTAAACAGCTGCATGGGATATAGTACACACACACACACACACACACACACACACACACACACACAGAGAGAGAGAGAGAGAGAGAGAGAGAGAGAGAAAAGCAAGAAAGGAAGGAAGGAAGGAAGGAAGGAAGGAAGGAAGAAAGAAAGAAAGAAAGAAAGAAAGAAAGAAAGAAAGAAAGAAGGAAAGAAAGGAGGAAAGAAATGTCAGTTAATATAGTGTATCACTTCAACAGAGGAAACATGAAAAATCACATGACTGTGTTAACAAAGGCACACGGAGCATTTGAGAAATCTTAAAACCTATTATAAGTAAATGTTTTCAGCAAACTAAGAATAAAGGGAGCTTCTTTAATTTGATTAAGAACTCATACAAACACATTCAAACAGCATTGCGTTTAATGGGAGCAACTCAGTTTCCCTCTAAAGATCAGGGACGATGTGCTCTTCCTACTATGTTTCAGTGCCATGATGGGAAATTGGGGAATGTATTACAACAAGAAGAAATAAAACATGCACAGATAGAGAAAGAAGAAAAGAACTTCCCTTTCAGAGGATATGATAATGACATATATATAACAATATGAAAAATTCTGAAACTAGTAAGCCATTATATTAAGTTTTGTAGAAACCTACACTTAGGAGTTTATAACAGCTCTGCTCAATTTTTTTTGTCTTGTACTCCCATATTTCTTTTTTAATTAAATATTTTCTTTATTTACATTTCAAATGTTATCCCCTTTCTCCTCCAAAACCCCTCTATCCCATCCCCCCTCCCCATACTCCCCAACATACCCACCACTTCCTGACCCTGGCATTCCCCTACACTGAGGCATCGAGCTTTCATAAGGCTTCATCTCCTCTCATTGATGTCCAACAAGGCCATCTTCTGCTATATATGCAGCTAGAGCCATGAGTCTCACCATGTGTACTCTTTGGTTGGTGTTCTAGTCCCAGGGAGCTCTGGAGGTACTGGTTAGTTCATATTGTTGTTCCTCCTATGAGGCTGCAAACCCCTTCAGCTTCTTGGGTCCTTTCTCTAGCTCTTTCATTGGGGACCCTGTGCTCCATCCAATGGATGGCTGTAAGCCTCCACTTCTGTACTTGTCAGGCACTGTAAAACTTTGAAGAACTTAGCTATTTAGACAAAGGAATATAATTCAGATGCAGACTAAGCTATCAAGGTATAAACGTATACGGAAAGAATTTAAATGTAAATTACTGAGTTTAGGAAGCCCATCTATAGAGGCTGGAGAGTGAGTTATTACAAATAAATGAAATTCTGGAAAAAGAAGAAGTATGGACAATAGAAACATCTGTGTCTGCCAGGCATAAAGCTGGAAGTAAGAGTTGGACGAATATGTAGAGCACAGGGATTTTAGTATAGCGACAAAATAGTTGTATAAAATGCCACACAATGGTAGAGATACATCATTGTACACTTGTTCAAACTCATACTGTGCACCACCATAAGTGAGCACTAGTGTATTCTATGAGCCTTCACTTGAAACGGGGCATCCGTGCAGGCTCATTTCTAATCCCTGGACCCCTCTGGTGAGAGAGATTAACAATGGGGGAAGCTACAATGGCAGAGGCCACGTGTGAAATACCTGCATCTTTCATTATTCTATGTGAAAATAAAAATGCTCCATAATGCCATAGAATACTGAAAAACATCTTAAAACATTGCCTTGATTCAGCCACGGTGATTTGCCGAGGAACATGAAAGAAGGCCCCATTATATAGCAAGGTGATGAAAAATTAATTGGTCATAAGGAGTAATGTAGATAAGAAAAACTCCACGGACCATGGTGATATTAGAGCTCAGCTTTACCACAATGCATATTTTCCATAAGATTTGCCAAGTGAAGGAACTAAGAACTCCACGGAGAAGTTAATAGATGGAAAATAAGCTTTGGAATTAAGCTTTGCACACCGCATGAACCTTGGCCATCAGGTTAACAGCCACCAAGGCATCCTGGGTTTAGCAGACCTCTCATTCATAGCTCGCAGCCTGCTTGAAAGTGGCCAGAGTCTGAACTTAGATGGGTTGTGTTTTCTGTGAAGCAATGGATGGACAGATCCAGACAGACTCACACAGCCTTGCAGAGCGCGCTCAGTTAGACGGGAACAGGTCTATTGCGGAAGAGCAGGGGGAAACTTGACACAGATGAACAGCCACAGATGAGAAAGAGCCAGGCAGAAGTTGGGAGAGAGAGAAAAAAAAAAGAAAGAAAGAAAACAGAAAGGTTAGTAGATGCTTGGTTTAACCTAAATGAACACCCAATTGTTTCCAATGAGACAGTAGGGATTGGTGTATGTGGGGAGCCTCACTGCCGCTCCTTAAAGATGGCACTGCCTGCCTCAGCCTTATCAGCCTTACTGGCTTAAATATCTCCTAATATGGCATTAGGCTGTGTCGACAGTGATATGATCCTAAGCCTGAGACTATGATTCTAAGGCCCGAGACTACCTGGCATATGAGCAGGAGCCACGTGGCATTCTGTGAGTGGCCAGGATAGGGTTTATTTGGCTGCTTCCGGTGGGGTTCTGGGCCTTTCCACCATTCTGTAACCATGCAACAAGTATTCCTGAGTAAACCATCTTGAGAAGGAACCTGGTTGTCCTGGTCTGGGTCGGTGTGGGACAGGTGTATGATTATTGTTCAACATTGTTGCACCATATTGTATGTTTAAGGCTTCATAGAAGTTGGCATTGTATTTTAAATTTACAATGAGTATATTTGATATCCTTTGAATATCTAATTACGCAACTAATCTACTTTTCCACTAAAAGCAGTGCAACTTTAACCAAACCCTTTATAATAGGGAAGCACTTGTGCAAATGCCTCTATTGGAGGACATGGAGTCCTTCGGGAATGTGCCCAAGTGTATAGCTGGATGGTGTGGTAGATCCCATTTTCAGTTCTTTTTTGCTTTTTGAGAAACATTAACACTATTTCCATAGTGGCTCCACCGGTTTGCAATCCTACCAATGGTGAATACTGTTCCTGTTCCCTCTCCAACATTCGTGCCAGTACTTTATTTATTTATATATTTATATATTTATATATTTACTTATTTATTTTTGCTGCTTTGAATGGGTAAGATAAAAAATCTCAAAGTAGTCTTAATTTGCATTTCCAAGGGCTAAGGATTCTGAACACCTTAAAAGAGATGGATGAGAAGTGATGTCCAATAGCCGTACCCACTCTCCAGGGAGTCCTGTCTGACCCAGGAAGGTTCCAGCCATGTCAAGCAAGGAACAGAAGGCCATGAAGAAAAGTGCCGAGCACCTGAGGGTAGATAAGACCCTCCCATCAGATGACTCGGAGAACCCAGATGCAGTCAACCCTGTGGACAATCCAGCAGTTGGTACCAGTGAGATGGGCTGACATTCCTCGGGATCGGATGTACAAGAGTCTGTTCAGAAGAGGATGCAGGATCTCGAAGGTGATGCTACTCGGGTTTCTTATGGAAAAGAGGAAGCAGTTTGAAGAGGATGTAAATGCCTCTTTCAGAAGCCTGAATGAAAACCTCCAGGGTATTTTGAAAGCTTAGCAGAAGTCAAGGCAGGAACTTAAGTCTGTGTACTGTGAAAGGTTTGGGTCCCTGTACCAGAAGCAGTTAGATGAGGTGGGCAGCACAAGGGACCAAGAAGAACACCTCAGCTTTATAACTCAGCAGCAAATGAATTTTACAGACAGCTATAGCGGATCATGAAACCAAGCTTGAAAACTCTGAAGATATGTGTGACACATTTCTGAAGAAAGCCAAGGACGTGAGTACACATAGCAAAACCTTAATTGGCAGTCAGCAAACTCATGTGGAGAAGGAAATCTCCAAGATGCAGGACGGAGTTATCATGGAAACTATAAGTTGTCTGTCTGTAACACTGTGTGCCTCAGGCTGGCTTGCTGTTAGCAGAGATGTAATAAAGATCCTCTAAATCTTCATTTTTTAATTTTATATCACCTATATCACTTCTATCTGTTCTTGTCTTATTGTTATAGAAGAGACTTAAAATACCATATTGAAAAAGAGTTGAAATAGTAGACATTTTTTTTCTTGTTTCTGATTTTAGCAGAAATAGTTCGTTTTTCTGATATTGGCTTGTTGACTTCTCTTATTTTTGTCAGTACACGTTTCTTGTAGCTCCAATTTCTCCAGGACTTTTATCATGAAGGGATGTTGAATTGTCGATGTCCTTTTTTTTTTCCATCTAATAAGATAAGCAGATGGTTTCTGTTTTTGAGTCCATTTATGTGGTGGTTTAGATAAGTTTTCATTTCAAGTTGTATCTTAGTTTGGTTCCCCTCCCCCAAAAACTCTTACTCTGTTAATTTTTGTTTTTTATATCTTGAGTTGTTTTCCCTGTTTCATTCAACAGTGTGTTCAATGGGCATATAGCCATCTCCACATCAAATTCCTTAAACATATTTATAATTGGACACAATTGTCTTCTGTGTACTCTTAAGCTGCTTTTATCAGGGAACATTATGAAGAGCAGAAGAGGCTCACAAATCCTAGACACATCCCTTCTCAGACAGCATAGAAAACTTTCCATGTCCACAGGAACCTGTGTTAACTGGTCAGTGTTGTCTTTCGTGTGTACAAGCACGTTTATTACAGGCAGGTGTAAGCCTGGCAGCTTGAGACAGAATTGTGGCAGATCCCAGACAAACAGGATGGTGACGGCTGGCTTACACATTATTTGCTGATATGCTATGGCTGTGTACTGGGTGTGGCAGCAGCGGTTAGGAAAACTCAATGCCAAGAAACCAAGGTTTATAGAGTAGGCAGAGCAGGAGGTCAGATGGAGACCTGGAGTTCTAAGCTATCAACTCACAGTATGTTAAATGTCACACCCTTTTTTGTAGCAACTCATAGAAGTATAAGATCTTATCTACAATTATTAATGCTTTAGATGTGCTTGCCACTGCTTCAGAATAGAAGACCAGCTTGGACACTGGGTTTAGCTACCTGCATTGGTTTCCTTGACAGAGAGACTATCATCTTCTTTCTCATACTGAGAACTCCACAGCCCTTGGACAAATGTTGGAGTATCTATCAACATCATAAACCCAGGAGGTCGGTGGTTTTAGTCACAGATCACAGACCTATCCCTACCCAGATAGCAGAGCAAACTTTAAATGACCACAGTTCTCAGAACTGTTTCTTAGCAATACTCATCACCATTCTCATTAGTGAATGCTGGTTACTTAGCCTAGTACCATGAATTCCTACACAGAGTACATTTCACCTATTTTTGCTCTGTACATCAAGTATGCATCTAAAGAGTCATATGGGTGCTTTTAATGATTATCTCAGCCACCTTACTGCTGTAGGTTGTCTCTAGGTTATAAGGAAAAAGGGTTCGTGGTGAAGTGTAAGCCAATTGAAAATGCGGCAATGAGAGTATATCTGATTAAAATATCCTAGATATTTTAGATCCTGGGATTAAAAGGAAGATTAAGGGTCCAAGTGGCAGAGTGGGGCACCGAGGAAAAGCTTGTATTTGGGGATGGGATAATCAAGTAATTCAGCTAGGAGATGGGGCACTGAGGCCCTAGAGGAACATAGGTAAGAAAATATTACCTTGTCATACATCCTTGTGTCTAACAAAGCTGATTTTATCAGAATAGACTCTAAGGATCACTTCTAAAAAGTTTCTCATTGTGGGATTACCTTACTCCACCCTGTGGACAAGGATCTAAATGTGAGGTAACCAAGGAAGACTGTATAACTCTGTCTTGGTGTTTGTGATAAAGTTAACATTATCATTGCAAAACTACAAGTTAGCCAAATGGGAGGAATCAAAGAAAATACAGAATTATTAACTGACCAGCAAAAAAGACACTTACAATGATGGACATGGCACCAGTGTTCAAAGCTAAAGACTAGGCTAGCAGACACTCAAGTCCAGTTGGTAACAACTCAGAGGTAGATGGAGGGGAGTTTCAACCATCTCTCCCTGAAGAAGCACAAGGACAGCATGTGACTATCCCTAGCTGGGCAAAGGACACGCAGAGCATGTGGGCTCTCCACTAGCTCAGCCCAAATACATGATATCCCTGAGAATTAATCAGTCCCATAGAAATTACCTTATCCTTTGCCCAGTTTATATCATACACCTATGAAAACCTAGCACAAGGAAGTTTGATAGCTTTTGTGCTCTCTTGGGAACCTCTCCAACTCACAGGAGTTTCTCCCTTTTTTTCCCCTTAATGTCTCACTTTCTAGTAATTGTCATCAATAAAGCTTAAGCTTGCCTTTGTGAACTCCTGTGACTGTCTCCATCCTTTATCCTCAGTGGCATGAGACAATGAGCTACTGTCCTTTGTCAACCTTGGGTGACTGAGCATCTAGTGTTCTAGGTCTGTGGGTCANTCCAACTCACAGGAGTTTCTCCCTTTTTTTCCCCTTAATGTCTCACTTTCTAGTAATTGTCATCAATAAAGCTTAAGCTTGCCTTTGTGAACTCCTGTGACTGTCTCCATCCTTTATCCTCAGTGGCATGAGACAATGAGCTACTGTCCTTTGTCAACCTTGGGTGACTGAGCATCTAGTGTTCTAGGTCTGTGGGTCACACACATCTGGGCTATGAACTATCCTGTCACTCTGAAAATCCCGCACCATCATCATAAGTCAGAAATGGTCACATTGGCTAACATTAAAGCCTATTTAAGTTATCTTGACATTTTCTCAGCTAAAGATAGTTGGCATACTGTACTGGCTGGTTTTGTGTGTCAACTTGACACAGGCTGGAATTATCACAGAGAGAAGAGCTTCAGTTGGGGAAGTGCCTCTATGAGATCCAGCTGAGGGGCATTTTCTCAATTAGTGATCAAGGGGGAGGGCCCCTTGTGGGTAGTAACATCTCTGGGCTGGTAGTTTTGGGTTCTATAAGAAAGCAAGCTGAGCAAGTCAGTGGAAGCAAGCCAGTAAAAAACATCCCTCCATGGCCTCTGCATCAGCTCCTGCTTTCTGATCTGCTTGAGTTCCAGTCCTGACTTCCTTTGGTGATGAACAGCAATGTGGAAGTGTAAGCTGAATAAACCCTTTCCTCCCCAATTGCTTCTTGGCCATGATGCTTGTGCAGGAATAGAAACCCTGACTAAGACAATGACTAAATCAGGTTACTGTTACTCAAGCCCAAGTCCCTGGCCAAGATGGAGCCACCCAAGGCACCAAGATGGATGACCCATGTAGAACCCTGTCCCTTAGGGAAATGAAAACTGTACACTCTACATATCTCAGGAATCTGACCCTCATCTTAGCAAGAACAGCCTGACTACAGCATCCTGTTACCTAATGACTAAAGGTTCCCCCTTGTGAGAATTCCTTTGTTAGGGTTTTACAGATGTAAAGAGACGCCGTGACCAACAACTCTTATCAAGGTCAACATTTAACTGAGACTGGCTTACAGTTTCAGAGGTTTAGTCCATTATTATCATAGTGGGAAGCACAGCAGCATCCAGACAGACTTGGTGCTAGAGAAGGAGGTGACAGTTCTACACCTTGATCCAAAGGCACCCAGGAGAAGACTGTTTTCTGCAGGCAGCCAGGAGGAGGCTCTCTGTTGCATTGGGCAGAGTCTGAGTACTAGGCGCCCTCAAAGCCCGCCTACACAGTGACCCACTTCCTCTAACAAGGCCACACCTACTCCAACAGGGCTACACCTCCTAATAGTGTGACTTCCCATGGACCAAGCATATTCCAACCACCACACAGCATTCCCTTCCCCTTTAATCTTCTCATGCCATCCCCCCTTACAACTTATACTACCCTATAAAAACCAAACTCCCTTCTGGTACATCTTCTTTCCCTTCTCTCAGATATAGCCCAGCAGTTCATACTTCAATAAAGCTGTGTTCTTTGGCTTCGATGTGGCTCCTGGGGTCTTGCTTTCTTGTAAAACCTTATGTCTAGTACTGAAACCTGGAAGGCATGTGCATCACTGTCTCTGGACACCCCTCCGTCCCTCCTGATCACCAAACTGCTGTTCTGGTCCTTGAGTGCCAGGAAGCTCCTGCCTGCTGTGAGCCTTGGCACTCGCCGCTAATTTAGATTTCTTCTGCCTGCTTTCTTGCTTCTTTGATCTCAGTTAAGTGTCCCTTCCATGTTAGCCTGTAATTCAGAGCCTTACCTCTAGCCAAAAACCATGCTGGCATGTCAGGCCATGCTGCTACCCTTACAGCCTCTTTGCCTCCAATAGGGATGCCTGTCTGATACCCAGGAATTTCTTTCTCTCGGTCACTGGTTCTTAAGAGCCAAGTCCTGAGACACCCTTTTTTCTACCGCATCTTCTCTACCCTCTCCACCTTCCCCCTCACACTGATCCACATCACTCGCCTTGTTCTCTCATCACTCTCCTTTTTTCTCATGGCTCTCCTCACCTTCACTCCCCTTCCTGTCCTAACTTTGAAAAGCTCTTTGGCTTCTTCTACTTGTCTGCTCAGGTATCCTGCCTTCCTTTTCTTTCACCTTTACTTAAACTACAGGATCCAGCCATTCAGGCCAGTCCCACTCACTCTTCTGGACTGCCTTCTCAAGATTGTCTGCAACCCTGGGGCTCCAGATAGACATTACATTCCACTCTTAGCCTTTTATGGTTGCACAGCTTGGTCACAGTGCAAACTAGATGTGGGGTCTCACTGGCCCTCAAGTGGCATTCAAACTCTCCTGAACCATGTTCCCTTCACCCTGTTCTTGATCTCTCTCTTTCTCTCTCTCTCTCTCTTGCAAGATGAATGGACTGTTGGCACCATGACATTTGTGAGTGCTGGTCCCATTTCTATAAAAACATTACTGTCTCTAAGTATCATTCTCACCCAATCTGTGTCTTCTCTTTTGGATCCAGCTTATTCTCCTGTGTGGCCCTAAACCAAAGTGCTCATACATCTCCGTAGCTGGCATCCCCAGCCTAACCTATTGCACTGAGTGGGAGTTATCCCTCCAGATCCTGCCCTCTTTAAGACATGCAAAAAGGCTGTTCCCCTCACTGTGATGGTCGGTGTCACCTGGCATTCACGTGGCAGCAGCAGGAATTTCAGGGGTGGGGAGCTCTTGGCAGAACTAATGACAGCAACCAAGAGCTCAGCTAGGGGCCTTTGAATGCTATAGGAACAGCTCTCTTCTCTGGCTTAAGTTACTCTCTTGACAGCAGAAAAAGGAGGAGCCTGTCTTTCCGTGAAGAATGCTGCCTTCATATCAATCAATCAGGTCTGGGAGAAGTAGAAACTAAGAAAAACTGCAAACCAATAGCAAGCAGTCTACAGCTCAATAGAAACTCATGGCTTTCTGAGCCATGGAATGTCTTCAGTAGCTCTGTAGCATCTGGCCATTTCCTGCCCCTCCTGGGACCCCTTATTTGAATCTTTCTCCACCTCCTAGCCCCATGCCTCCTCAAATGCACCAAAAGCTATGTAAACGAATCACCCCTCAGACTCCTAACCAACTCTCCTAACCCATCTGTCTTCTGCCTATATCTGCCCTTAGGCTGTACTGAAGCAGAGGCCAACTCTATGACTTGAACATCCACAGCCTTTCTGCTCCCAGATTTGTCATCCCTGTCTAGAAGGAAGTAGCTAGAGGAGACCATGGGCACCCTCTATCATCAATAAAAGGCTGGGGTGTTAGGCTGGGCAAGTCCTCAGCCAAGACAGAGCCACCAAAACATCAAGAAGGATGACCCATAGGAACCTGTCCATTCATGAAAGGATGACCCATAGGAACCTGTCCATTCATGAAAGGATGACCCATAGGAACCTGCCCATTCATGAAAGGATGACCCATAGGAACCTGCCCATTCATGAAAGGAAGACCCATAGGAACCTGCCCATTCATGAAAGGATGACCCATAGGAACCTGTCCATTCATGAAAGGAAGACCCATAGGAACCTGCCCATTCATGAAATGGAAACTGCATATTCTATGCATCTCAGGAGTTTGATCCTTCTCTCAGCCAGAGTAGTGTGACTAAAGCATCCTATTATCTTAACAGCCAAAGGCCCTCTCGAAAGATTTCTGCTTATGACAGTTCCTTTGTTCACAGCAGTTCCATTTCCCTAATGCTCTTCCACTACTCTCTTGCCCAACTTAAATTATCCTATAAAACCCAAACACTCTTTTGGCAAAGCTACTCTCCCTTTTCTTAGAGAAAGCCTGGCAGCAATAAAGCTTGGTTCTTTGGCCTCGGTATGGCTTCAGGGGTCTCACTCTCTTAAACCTTATATACTCTTTAAAAATAACTCCCACTTTTATAATCAACTCATTCCAGTGCCATATCAACTGTTCTTAATTATTTGGTTTAAGCATCAGTCTGAAAGTGCTTCACTCAAAGGAAAACTGCCATTGTCTTTGGTCCAAACCAAGACAAAAAGGAATACTGATCTGATCGTAGCAGCTCTGATGTCAGTACTCCCTGGCTCCTCACTGAATGCTCCAGGTACCTCTGCTTCTCCCTGATGGCAGGTTGTAATCTGACAGGCTCGGAAGCCAATTCTGCCATGGGCAGGAACTATTAGAAAGCTGTTGGCTGTTGCTAATGGGGCACTCAGTGCAGCATAAACAATGAGCCACTCTACATGGCTTGTGTTTGTGTGCTCAGGGCTTTTCTGTCCAGCTTGTCCATCAGCAGTTAGCTAGTTACAGATGCAGTCTTGAGGCCAAATGAAAGGGATGCTATTATCCTAGCTTCCTGGCTTCAGAGCCCTGCCAAGGAAGAATACTCTCATGTGTCTACCTTATCAAGCTCCCAGGACTCAAAGGAGAACCCTGGAAGAACACTAACAATCAATAGATCATCAGAGATTTTGATGAAGAGGCAGTGCAGTGTGAGAAGGGACTTACTGCTACAGAATGCAGAAGTCCTGCTGTGAGCAGGATGCTGCTGCTGCACCCTTCTAATGAGAGGATACATGTGAAAGCTCTGAAACTGTGATAGAGACATTGATGACGGTGATAGAAACAGCAATAAATGATATTGGTTGAGTAAATGCCATGCCATGGAACCATACTGGGTGTTTGCTGTAGGACACATACCATCTCATTTAATTCAAATTCCTTTTGAAGAGATGATGGTAGTGGTGGTGGTAGTGGTAGTGATGATGATGATGATGATGATGATGATGATGATGGGGTGGAGGAGGTAGAAGAAGAGGAGGAGGAAGAAGAAGAGGAGGAGGAAGAAGAAGAGGAGGGGAAGAAGAAGAGGAAGAAGAAGAAGAAGAGGAAGAAGAAGAAGAAGAAGAAGAAGAAGAAGAAGAAGAAGAAGAAGAAGAAGAAGGAGAAGAAGAGTGGTTAATATACATAGAAGCACATGTCTATAACCTTGGTACTTGGAAGACTGAGGCAGGAGCACTGCAATGATATTGAGATCAGCCTCGGTAATATAAGGAGTGTCATATCATTTAGAGCTGTGGCGATTTTAATATTCTTGGCCCATGGAGTGGCACTAGTTGGAGCTGTGGTCTTAATGGAGGAAGTGTGGCCTTGTTGAAAATAGTGTGCTACTCTGGGGGTAGGCAGTGAGACCCTCCTCCTAACCATGTGGGAGTCAGTCTTCTCCTAGTGACCTTTAAAACAAGAGGTGGAACTCTCAACACCTCTAGCCCCACAGCTGCCTGGATGCCGCTATGTTCCTGCCTTGATGATTAATGGACTGAACCTCTGAACCTGTAAGCCAGCCCCAATTAAATGTTGTCCTTTATAAGACTTGCCTTGGTCATGGTGTCTGTTCACAGCAGTGAAACCCTAACCAAGACACCTGGCCTCACAACAACAGTGGGGAAAACAAAGGACACCACTTCACAAATGCTTCTTATATGCGGAGCTCTAGCATCAGCAGCATTCACCCCTCTTAGCATATATGCCACAGTCTACTTGGTGCATGAAGAAAACTGAATACAAAACTTAGATAACTTACTCAAGATCACTGGAAGAGGTCATGTGGACCCACACAAGCACTCTACCCTAAGACAGAATTTACCAAACTAATGTCAGAAAAGCTTTCCAGTAAGCCTGAACTTCTGTGTCTAGAAGATCTTTGCATTTCTTGGTAAATCGGGTTTAATTCTGTTATTATTGTATTGTTTTGACCTTTCATAAACATAATAACCATTTTGTCTCAAGGTTTTATATATATATATATATATATATATATATATATATATATATATATATACACACACACATATATATATATATATAAATATATACATACATATATAATATATATATGTATATATATACATATATATAATATCTTTTTAGATAAGGATACTAAAGATCAAGGACTCAAGTCGCTTGCCTAAGGTCATTTAGTAAGTGCTGAAATGAAGGTTTTAATCCAGTTTCCTTGCTTTTAGAAAAAGTGCCAACCCATGTAGCATCTGTTAAGATGTGAGATCATCCCTGAAAGCAGAATTCTGTTCCTGCCCCAGTCAATTTCCAAACCAAATATGCTTTTTCTTCCTGGAATTGGCTTGGGAACAAAACAAAAGGCTGAGTTAGCAGTCCTGATGACGAATACCAAGCCTGTCACCAGAGTCATATAATAAATATATTTCTGTTGGGTGAAAAAATAGATTATATTTTAAAACTTTAAGACAAGGTTTCACTCAGTAGCCCTCAGATGGCCTGGAAGTCACTATGTATAACAAGCTCAATGAGATCTGCCTGCTCTGCCCTCTGAATGCTGGGATCAAAAGTGTGTCCCATTGATTTAGAGTTTGAATGTAAATTAAGATAATAATATCTCCCTAATTGATATCATATATACTTGGTTGCAAGTAATGGGATAATTTCCATAAAGCTACCTTGAGGAAAAGAAAACTTTACATCAAGAAATATTGTTCCTGAAATGACTCAGTCTGTTGACAGCAATGGCATTATGGATAAGTAGTATGACTTTGAAATCAATGTCACAAACTGGAGGCACAGCAATAGGAAAGATTTCATCACAAACGAATGTTCCATAATGTCGCATTATGACAGAGACTTCAAAAGGTTTGCTTACTTTGTGTTTTTTTTTTAATCAGTAAAACTCTCAGAGGTATATTGCCAGTAACCACAATTACCACTTAGGGGATCCCCATGGAAGGTATATACAGAATGCGTCAGTGAAGAGTCTGTCCCAGTTTGCACATAGCTTCACAGTCAGGTACATACACTGCTACAACAAATGCTATTGTTTTGCATCATTAGTACCTAATTTAATGCCCAGAACACAGTGGGTGCTAACTAGAAGTTTGTTTATATGAATATAAACACAACTATCCTGTAAGTTCTTGAAGAATGTAATAATGTCCCAGTTCTGTTGTCTCTTGTCTTTAGGTAGTCATTTTTTGCCACATACTATTGCTGGTAGTGATTCATTCATGTTGAGATAGCTGCATAATGAAGGCATCCTTTTCAATATAGTATGTAGGTGTGAGTATCCAGGAAGATCATGGTTAATGTCCTCAGAGAACTAGGTCATGTGGAAAGTACATTAAGGAGATCAGAATAGCCTGAATTAGTTCTCACAGAAGAGACAGTCCATGACACAGGCCACAGTGTTCAGAGGAAAGTAGTGGGAGAAGGCATGGCTAGTGGACTGCAACAGAGCAGAAAGAAGTCACAGAAGGTGCAGAGAACCAGGAGAGGAAGTGGAAATTAGTGCAGCTTTATTTATTCTGGTCTGAACTGGACACTATGCTGTGGATACAGACAACTTTTCAATGAACCATCAGGAACCACTAAGATGTTCTGAGCTAGCACGGTTGAAATCGAAAACAGTTGATAGGAAGAGATGTGACTTCATTTTGTTGTTTTGGCTGCTATTCATGAATGTGTAACTTCAAAAGCAGTTTACTTGGTGCGCACAGCTATAGGCAGAGAAGAGGTAGATGGTAGAGGAAGATGCCGTAGCATGAACTGACAGGGAGGAAGCACTGAGAAGTGGCTGGGAAACCAGAGACAAGACCAGACAAATGGAAACTAAGAGAATCTGGAGACTAAATATAAGAAGATTGGACAGCACAGAGGTCAGAAATGACTTCCAGCCTGGAACATTAGAAAAGCAGCAATTTTAATAGTCACATTCTGAACTTGTTGCCCGCTCGTCTACACTTCAGAAAATAACATTTTAATTAAACTCTCTGTGCTTACCGCTTTCTGTCTAGCTTTCTATTTTTATATGCGTGTGACTGTATCTTTCCCCTGCTGTCAACGCAGATGCCATCAAAGCCCACTGACCAAAGCTTTGCATATGTCTATCCAGTGGACTTTAACTGATGAGTAGATTCGATAGGGTACCATAAGAAATGGAAGACCCACGAAGGTAAGAGCTTGGCAGGGTTTACTCACGAGTGGCGGAATGCAAAATAAAGTCAGAACCCACATTTTTGCATCATTCATTTTATTACAGCAAAAACATTAGCATCAATGGTAATAATATACAAGTAGCAATAAAATGCCCACATATTAAAAGGTAAACAAACTACTGTCTACCAAGAAGGAGACCATTAGACAAAGCTGAATTTGAGAAATAAGTTGGACCTTTGGGATTAAGCAGTTTAATGTGGTCAGAGGCTCCATGTTCAGCCAATGGCAAAGTTGGCGTTGCTAAGGGAAACCGTACCTAGCTACTAACATTGGTTCACCTCTTTGACCTACCCTCCAGTAGGTTTGGGACAGGAGGTTCCAGACATGCTGCCATGGCTCAGCTAACCAGGAACTTCTCACTTGACATTATGAAACCCTGGCTCCAATTCCCTTTCACGAAGGCTCATAGCGGATGACTCAGTCCCCCCAGTCCCCTGGCAAATAAATGCCTGAGGGGGAGGGGTAGTGACTGCTCTAGGGCTTTGGAGAATGAATGTGGGTGAAGGGAGAGGGCCTGTGTTCTGGCCAAGAATCTGATCATTAAGCACTGGCATCTGGGTCCCCATTTGGACCCTGTTGACAAGAGTACCATAAAGCAACGCCTGTCTTGCAATTTAGGGAACCAAGGCTAGAAATAAATGGCATAATCCGCCAAGAACACTGAACAGATATGAAGTTATTTGATTTCAATCAAGTTTTAAGAAACTATTTCTAGAAACAGGCATCATTTGAACGCAATTGATCACATACATCATAGCCTGAGTAATTCACCATGTTTGTTCTGTATTCTATATTACAACCCACCCTTTCTTCAGTTGATGTTGTCCCAATAAATGTCATTATCGGTAATGTGTTGTCCAATGTCCTTTAGCCCTTTGCAAGGTCAGGTAACTCACTTCCACTCAGCCTGATTCATCACTGCTTTCTAAATGTATAAAAATTCAAGATTAAGTTCCTTTTCAACAAACAGACGGGAACCAAAACAGAAAAAAAGAAAAAGAAAAAAGAAAAAGAAAAAAGAAAAGAGGCCTGTGGTAGACCAGAGAAATAATGGTATTTTTAAAATGCTAATCCTCTAGCTACTTGCGAGAAATATGATAAGCATCTTGATTTCATTGTCACAGAAAGTAAAACTCCTTTTATCAGTAGGCTGCAGCTTTTGCAGTGGGTGGGGAATTAAATGTGAGAGCAACACTGACGTTTGGGGCGGGAGGGATGGAGATGGATGGTGCGTGCAGATGCAATAGTGAACAGCTCCGAATTCCTCTACCCGTGCGAACTGAGTTCAGATGCTGACGAGCTTCAGTGCACAAGCGCCTGTTCTGGGCACGAGAGACAGCTGCCGGGGGAGGCCAGGAATCACTAATAATAACACTGAAAATCATATAAAATGTCACAGGGGAAGAATAAATAAAGACTTGGAGATTGGCCGGAAAAGTTTTTTTGTTTGTTTGTTTTTCGAAAGTCTGTCTTGAATACTGGAAAAAACTAAGTAGAAGGTGACATCTGAGATACAGCATGTGAGAGATGGGAGATGCCCAGAGATAGGGAGCTGGAGCAATAGGTTGACTGAAGAACTTCAAAGAGAAATGACGTAATCCAGATTATCTCGTTTGCTTTGCCAGGATGAAGAGGAATAACTACGGTGTCGTCATAAGCATTTGTATCAAGAAAACACTGAGAGACCTAGGTTTGTGTGTAACGAGGAGTCTTTGAAGGGGTGATGGCAGTGCAGAACCAGACATTAGGGTCTAATGTCCCACTGTACATAAAAGGTAATGCCAGTTGTGGAAGAACAATGTCAGTCAAGATGTATGCAAAGAAACAAACACTATGAAGAAATATCTACTGATTACACACTCAATGGATGTCCCTTATTTCTGAAAATATGGGTTGTTTTAGTAGGAAACCTCTTTCTGAATGGTTATTCTTTATTTTTTCCCCTTGAGTAGGATCGTTATTTGCAAGCAGCCAACTTAAAGTCAACAGAGCCACAGTCTAAGTGTGTGAATTAGCATCAGGTTTTACACATTTCACTGAGCCCACCTCCTGCAATAGTTCCACACTCCCTGAACTCCAGCTGCCCGTGTCATGATCACTGCAGTCCAAGGAAATCTGTTTGCCTGCCACAGGATGACTATGTCAAAGAGATCTATCCTAGTGCTTGAGGCCTTAATAAAGGTGACAGGCAGGCAGACAGGCAGGCAGACAGGCAGGTAGAATCACATTTCTTAAGAGATCAAAGCTTCTGGGCTTATTTTAAGGAGAATTGATATCAAAGAGAGAAAATTTCCAGTTCCAGATGACACTAGCTTCCAGGGGATGACCTAATTCTGAGGGTTACAGAGATGTCCCACAGTACTGGCAAACAGGGGCTATCTTTGGCATTTTAGAGCATACTCAAAACTCAATTATTTCTTTTATGACTTAAGATTTGTCATAATGTATAACCTATTTAAACATGTACAGATGAAGTCATACAAACATGTATAATATGACAATATTTTATCAATAAATATAATTAATCAGTTTAAAAACAAAACCTGTGCAGGTCTCTGTGTCTTCCAAGAACATATTCCTGGAAACTGCATCAAAAGGATCTGTCATAATACCAAGGATGCTTTCCATGGAAACAAGGTAATAATCAGGGCTCTTGGTACCTTAAAAATATTAGCTTCAATAAACCACAGGTATAGCCAACCAGTTCATGACTCCAAAGATAACACCATCGTTGTAACTCACCAACCCCTAAACTTGTAAGATTTAAGCTTCATGTTCTCAACAGCAGGCACACATGTACTTACTGGATTGACTATACTAGAGGCTTCATTGAACTATAAATGATACAAGTGGCCTCACTGGTAACTACGAGTGGAAAAACTGTAAACAAAAATGAAGGTATTAGATAAAATGACATTATGCTGTAGTCAACAGCGGCTTACATAGACTATCATCAGGTCAGGAAATATCAAAGTCTGTCCTTGTTCAGTAACTTAGTGACCCATTATGTAACATTCTTGTCAGCTGGCCATTGAACATTGGTCCACATTTAATATAATATATATTATATATGTATATATATATAATGTATATGTATATATATATTAGATAAATATATATTATGTATATATTTTATTTATAAGGTGGGAATTAGTTTTATAGACAGGGAACTTTTTCAGATACATTTTTATATGAAAAGCATTTTTTATATGAACTTAGCTCATGAGACTATGAAGTTACATATAAAATTAGAGTCATTCTTACCAAAACTTGCCCACAGTCTCTTTCTCTATTCACCCCTTTGAGAACAAAGAAATCCCTTTAAATGGAGGGTGATGTATAAATGTGTGGGCTGAGCAACCAATGAGGAACAAATAATAAGGATGAGTACCCAGGGGCATGTTGGTACCCAAGGGTTGCTCTTGGGTTTTGTTTCCAGCACAGAAAGCTCACTCTAAACTAACCTCATTTCTTAGTGAAAAAAAATGGTCTTGAGAGCTCAAGCACATGTACAGTAATTCAAAATACCCATAATAATAACAAACGTATGAGCTGTCCCTTTATATTTTACAAAATGTTTCCATAAACATAATTTCTCTCCACATCAACTGTTCCAGAGTACATGGAAGCATTCCTGAGGCTCACACCATCCGGCTTCCAGTTCCATCCACTCAGCCAGTCCATCATTGACTCGGTGCCTGAGCCACTCACCCACCACCATGTTCGTTGATTGGGTGGGCATACGGTCAGCCAAGGCCCACTTGTATTAGAAAAGAACACTGCTTGTCTCCAAATGAGTGTTGAGCCTAGCCACGGCAGGGAAGCAAGGGGTTACACATCAAAGTGGACTGATCCCGCTACAGAGTCAGTATGCAAGGGGATGCTTCAACTCTCTTCATGGTTGACAAGAAGAGGCCTCCAGTGAGAACAGCTCCATTGGATCCGTTTTGACATGTTAACCATCTCAGCATCAATATTTCTTAGCACAGAGCTTTTTTTTCCCCCTCAGCAGCATATAGGAGTTCTCTTTCAGGGTCTACTTCCTTTTGCTAAGGCTTGTGCGCAAGAAAACTTAAGTCTTCACATAACAGAGAATTCTTTTTTGGCATTTGACTTGTCTTGGCAATCTTCTCTTCCTCATTCCGAAGTCTCCTTCCTGCCAAGTTCAGTTCCAGAATGAAAGTCAATGCTGACAGGAATAGCAAGTGCCACTCCATGAGAAGCTCAGGAGAACGGTGCCGTGCATAGCCCTGAGGTGGGATCAAACCACAGTCAAGGTGAAAGCTGAACCTCACCTGGCTCTGAGAAGCCGTGCTTCCCTCGCTGAGAACCTTTGCTCTCAGATAGTTGGGACAAACCATGGACTCTGCTTTGAGTGAAAGACACCAGGTTCAGTGTAAGGGCACAGATGATCAAGTCAAAAGTCTAGCATGCCCAAATCAAGAGGGTCATTCCTTTGAAACAAAGCCAACAGGTAGACAGGCCATGAGTTTTTGAGGTAGCAGATGGCAGGCTATAGCAGCATCCTATTGTCTTAGAAATAGAAAGAAATCTTAAAGTTAAATTTGGCAATGTAGAGAGTGAGATTCATAGATGGAAAAGACACTGTTTATGGTCTCACAGCATTTCAGAAGCAGGGCCTGGGCTGACATTTGGGTCCTCTGACTTGGAGTCAGATACTGTTTTCTCATTAGTAGCATTTCTGGACTCTGTACTTCTCCCACTAGAAGATAGCAAGAGTATCAAGGCTCCACGAGGTGAGCATTCATCAGTTCTGTCCACTGGAAGCAGCAAAGCCATACTCTGAGGTTTCGAGCTGCTACTGTGTGTTACACCACAAGCTCATAGAAGAGTCCGAGCGTCTCTTAATAGATGCCTGTGATGAACACCTAAGGCTCTTTAGGTGTGCTATCTGAGCTGAAAGGAAAGTAAAATCTCTCAGTTGAGATAGATCTGGTCCTGGTACCGGGGGGAATCTGTCTTTGACTTCCTTCCAGGGTTTCTGCAGAGACCATTTCCCACTGACAGATCTCTCTTTTGTGACTTCGACAGCAAATGGATGGAGCCTGTCCTGAAGAGAATATTAGCACTAAACACAGGAAAAAGAAAATAGAGCTCGTGGCTGACACAGGGTTGGCCAAGAGGATACATGTCTACACCTAGACAAAGGAAAGAAAGTGAACAAGGGCCCAGCAGAGAAGAGAGCAAAGAAAAGAGGGTGGAGTGTCTGAACACAGTTATGGTAGATGTGACTAAGCAAAAAAATGTGATCGAGACAGGCACATGTTTTGACAGTATCTGTAAGATGACACTTCAAAGAAGGCATGTTTGGAAATTGAAAATTGAACAGTAAACATTTACAGGACAGAATGAAAACAGCAAGGAGACTAGGTCATAGACTACAGAGACCACCAAGCAAAAGTAGAGACTCCAGAAAGAAGAACTGTTGAGAAACAGAAAGCTAAGGAGGAAGCCCTTCTCGCCCCTGACTTCCTCAAATACCGCCTGCTGGATTCCTGGCAGGAAAGTCCAGTGCGGATTGCCTCATGCTCTTGGAAAGCCTTGGAGAAGAGAGTGCCAGGGCAGCCACATACACACAAGTAGCAGCTTAGGACTGGCTTCGTTTCAAGCCACAGTTGTCTTCTAGATCATTGTCCCAGGGGCCTAAGTATCACTGGGCTGAGCAGCCACCAAAGGAGAAGTTGCTGTGAGGTGACATCGGCTCTCCCACTGGCCACCACATTCCACTGCATCCCTGGAGGAGAAGAAGATTAGAAAGGCTCAAGTACTGGAATGGAGTCCAGAGATGGTGAGTAAGGCACACCCACAGCAGGCACCTCAATGCACCATGCAAATAGGCTGCAGCTTAGCTTCTAAACTAAGAGTTCCTGACAATAAACGAGCCAATGATTATTCCTGAACAACCTTAACTATTTAAAAATAATTAATGTTCAGCCCAAATCTATCCTCCTAACATTTCTTACCAACAGGCCTGCTGTACATTCCGGACCCACCCCAAATCCTAATCTCTCCTGATGGGATATCTCAAGTGTTCTCTTCCCCAGCCCAACAGCTTCTTGCATGTTCTATCTTCCAGATCATATTCCACAATGAGCACTGTCCTATGATCAAAATACATGTTCTGATGATGTCTCCTAAAGTGAAGCACTTGAAAGGAGCCCAGCTCTTTAGGCACAACAAACAGAACAATATACAGAATAAATAATCAGTTTGCTTATGAGGATACACTCACAGGGATCTCATTCCTATCAATGCTAATATGCTATTGGGAGTAGTTTTAAAAACCCACTCGTGTTCCTTGCTCAATCCTGGCAGATCACGTTTTCCCCATGAATGCCGGGAGTTGGGATTGCTCTACACAGACCAACCACCAGGCAGCTAGCTCCACCAATGCTCTAATAACTGCCCAGGCTATGTCCTTTCTCCTGCTCACCTGAGTCCCCATGGATGGAAAACAACAGATAGCCTTAATATTTTAAAACCAGCCAGATAACACAGCTGCTGGGCAAATAACCTATAAACTCATCAGCTATGCTATATTAGAATTCTGCTGGTGGTGGAGGCTGTCACCAGTTCTAGTAGCACCCAGACCTTACATGGTTCATGCTCCTCTCTCCAAAGCCTGGCTGAAAAGTCCTTTCTCTCTTTCCCTCCTCTTCCTCCTGGAACCTGCAAATCCCACTTCTTTATCTTCATTTAATGATTGGCTTCTGCCATCTTTATTGACATAATCAAGAAACAATTAGGGAACCAGAGTTTAGTTATCAGCTCCTCCCTTCACACTATTGACTAATAGTGACTTTGTTATCAAATATATATGCGTGTGTGTGTATGTGTGTGTGTGTCTTCAGTTTTTAATCCCTTTAATTTTTTCTCTTCTTATATTGCTCTAGCTAGTGCTTCAAGAACTGTGTTAAAAAGGAGTGGGAACAGTGGAAGCCCTCTCTTGTTCCTGACTTTAATAGGATAGCTTTGAGTTATCTCTCATCTCTCAATTAGGATCATGTTGGCTTTTCCATATACAGATTTTCTTATGTTGAGGTATGGTTTCCTCCAATTCAACCATTTCTAGGACTTTTTAATCATGAAGGCATGTTGGATTTTGTCAAAGTTCTTTTCTGCAGCTATCAGGATAATCATGTGATTTTTGTATGTTAATGCATAGGATTGCACTTATTGATTTATGTATATTGAGTGATAGCTATATCTCTGGGTTTGAAGCCAGGTTGATTATAATAGATAATCTCTTTTTGTATATACCTGTATTTAGTTTGAAAATATTTTATTGAGAGTTTTTCTATCCATGTTAGTCAGAAATATTGGTTTATATGTTTTGGAATTATAGTAATAACAGAAAGTATTTTGAAGTACTTTCTTTTAATTTGAGAAATATTAGCTGGAGTTCTTATTGAAAGTCTGGTAGAATTCTGCTGTGAATCAATCAGATTTTGGGCTTTTTAATGTGAGATCTTGCATTACTGTTTTAATTTTCTTATTTGTTATGGTTCTGTTTAAGTTGCTGATACCTTCTTGGTTTCAGTTCTATGCTAGATAAATCTAGACATTTATCTGTTTCTTTTAAGTTTTCTAGCTTAATGGAGTATAGGTTTTGAAAATATTACCTTATAATATTCTAAATTTCTTTGGTGTTTATTGTAGTGTTTATTTTTAATTCTCTTGATTTGAGTCATCTCTTCCTTCTTTTGGTTCATTGTCAATTTTATCTTTTCAGAGAACCAACTCATAGATTTACTAATTCCTTGTATTGGTCTGTTTCTATTTTATTAATTTTTGTCATGTTTTTAAGTATTTTTTCTTCCCTTATACTGGATGTAGGTTTGGTTTATTCTTGTTTTCCAAACTCTTGAATTGCGTAAGTAACTCGTATATTTTTTCTCTTTCTGACTTTATAACAGAATCCCCACAGATGTATGGAATTTCTAGAGATTCTTTTCCTTTGGATTTACAGCTTTATTGCACGGTGATGATATAGACTACATAGCATTACTCCAATTTTTAAAAATATTTTTTGAGATTTGTTTTGTGTCCCAATCATGTCATCTAGTCTGTAAAAACTTCCACAGGCCATTGAGTAGAAAGTACAACTTTTATTGTTGGTGAATATTCTGTAGCCATCTGTTATAGGCGTTTGAGGTTTGCTGTCATTTAATTCTTATGTTTTTCTATTAATTTTTGTCCAGATGATCTGGAGAAAGGAGGGTATTGGAATAATTCACTATTGCTGTGTTGGGGTTAATTTTTACCTTTACAGTAGGATGCTTTTTATAAAATTGAGTCAGAGTTTGCCAGTATGCGAGTAATGTCCTCTTAGTTTGCATTAATTAGAATTAACTTTTGCTGAAGTTCATTTCTCCAGCTATTAGGACAGCAATGCCAGCTCCTTGCTGGTCCTGTTTTCTAGAAAACATTTTTTTTTTTACATCCTTTCACTGTAAGGTGGTATCGATACTTGAAGTTGTGATGAGTTTATTCTTGTTAATAATTATGTTATTACATTATTATATATTACCATGTATTTGAGTCAAAACGGAGAACATTTATCTCTGTTAAACTTTATCTTATGGGCTTAATAACAATTTTGCCACTTGAGTTCATGCTATAAGAGTTTCAACAATTCAAATTATTTTCAATACCTACTTACTAAATCATGTTTCAAATATTTTCTAAGAACATAGATAACCTTTAGTGGGAACTATCTAGACATTTCAGCTTAGTGTTAGCTGAATTTTAAGTTTTCAGCCAAGGGAAAAGTACTCAGCGGGGCAGAAGAAAGTATAACAGTACACTGTGCTATAACACACATCAGCTTCAACATCCTTAAGCATGTCTTCATCTTATCAGGCTTTGCCTGGTGATATGTTAAAGTATTTCACCAAAAACTATTCTATTAGAATATGATCACATCTTACATTGAGTTATTTTTGTTCATTTGTACAATGAATGTCTTGGAATTCTAGTGAAGTCTACTTTATGCCACACATTTGAAATTTCTAGAGACTTTCTTGAAAAACTGGGTATTGCTCACGGATGTCCACTCTTCTGCAGTTGCCAGAGAACCACTTGGGGCTATGGACAGTCAACTTTCAAGCCATGAGATTTTGTATACTTTGCTTGGAGATATGTATGACTTTTCATTGATCTAGACAGCAACGTCCCCATAATGTTCTTTTCTCTTCAGTTAGCATCTTCTCTTATTGTAGAGAATATGCACCTATCCTTCCCAAAATAGTAACATAAAACTATTTCTGATTGCCACTTTCTCTGAACACACTTGGGATTCAGATTCATCCTTGGTTATATACCCTCCTATAATTTTCAAATGCCATTAACTGTTTAGATAGCTCAACATAGGCCCTAGCATCATTACCCTATATTTTTAATTTATCTCATCTGTTGATATACCTACAAATATTTTTAAAATGTGAATATGATGAAGAAAAGAAGGAATAAAGGATTGCTCATATACCATTGGCCAAGCCTTCATAATGGCTGAGCCTCTAACTCCATGGAAGACACAACTATTTCCTCTCCACAAGAGCAAAGGCAGTAGGGGATTTTAGAACAGGAAAGGGGTGGCAGAGTGATGTCACTGGTTTGGAATACTCTCAACTTACATTATTATGCCAGCACAATTAACAGTTAATACTTTAGTGCAATCTTCCTGCAAGTTTTTACACAAGATAAAAATGTATGGAAGATTATATTACAGAAGAGATGGTATGTGGTATAAAAGATAACACTGAGTGTGCACTGTTTTGCCATCACAGGAACCCACTTTGCTGCCAGCTAAAGTCAGGAGCAGGGGCAACAGCAAAGCGCAGCACTACGAACAATAAGAACAACAGAGGGAGTTCTAATGCGGCATTAGTCTGCCAGTGTATGTACCCAACAGTACAGACTTATTTCTGTGCCTCATTTCCCCCATTTGTCAAGTGAGTAGGAGGAGAATAATCCATAAGATCCTTTGCAGTCCTGACATTCTGATTCCATGAGTAGCAGGGATAGTGGGTGACAGACATGGGCCTTTTGATTGGGTAGCAGTTGTGTGTGGGACTGTTCTGCAAAGCTGTGGGTAATTGCTTCAAATTTGGCTTTTAATATCCTATTGTTAGCATTTGATACTTTATATTCCACTTAGAGAGAAGAGGATTTTCTGGAAACACAGGGAAGGTAATTTTGCTTTTGTGTCAAAGAATCGAAAAGTCCTCAATTTCTGAGCTGCAAATTAACTCTCCAAAGCTGTTAAGTGTATCTAAGGGTGTGCGGTAGGGTTCAAAATATAGTGAGACCATAACTGACTGTCCTCAAACACAGACATGGCCAAGAACATTGCCAGAGCTATGCAAAATCCCCAACACAGAACATCATTAAAACAAATTTTCTCCAATAATCTAACAGGTCAGTTTGAAATATACAGGGTTTCGCTTTATGAACTGGCTAAGCCTCTTTACAATAGATAACATGTTTTCATCTTTCTCCATGTTTAAATCTATAAGGAAGGAATGCACAGAATACTTATTCCCATTTAATAGGAGGGAAATATAAAGTAGATTTGGATTGAGGGATGGTGTGGTGGTTTGATTGACATATTCTCTATAGGCTCATGTGTTTGAATGTTTAGTCCCCACTTGGTGGCCGTTTGTGGAGGCTTGGGAGGCATACACTTATTGGGAGAACATGCTTTCAGATTTCAAAAGACACATGCTCTTTCAAGTTAGCTCTTTCTGCTTCCTTTTTGTGGATAAGGATGTGAGCTCTCAGCATCTGCTCTAATGCTAGTCCTGCCTTCCTGCCACTGTGTTCCCTGCCACAATGGTGATGGACCCTTATCCCACTAGAGGCAAGTCACATCAAACCTTTCTTTTCTGTAAGCTACCTTGCTCATGGTGTTTTATTACAGCGAAAGAAAATAGGTATTTCATTGGGGCTATTGCTCTGACAAATCTGACTATGATGGCTTTGGAAGGTAATGGAAGACTTTGGAACTTTGGCTTAGAAAAGCGGTTGAGTGCTATAATCAGGCTTTAGTGGGGCATCCTAGTAGAAACCTAGAAGACAGTGCTAAGAGCTATATGGATTGTGGAGGTCCAGCTCAAGAAGTTTCAGAGGGAAGCAAGATCTTTAACAGCAACTGGGGTAGAGGCCATTACTACTATATTTTGGCTTCTGTTTTGCCCCTGTCCCAAGAATTTCCCTGGGAATAAATTGAAAAATAATGAACTAATTTACAATTTGGAAGAGACTTCAGTACATCTTAATGCTGACTCTGTTGCATGGTTATTAATAATCACTCTTGTGTAGATCTGCAATGAAAGAGAGCAGCGGGCCAAGTGGGATACTAGATACACAGTTTGAAGAGAAAAAGAGCACCAAGAAATATAATGCTGGAGCCAAGGTTTGTGCTGAAAGAAATAAGGAGATCAAGGAGAAGTCTGATTCTCAGGGTGATTGATAAAGGGAAGTGTGCCTTCAGAGAAAGATCCCATCCAGCTAAACTCCTGCTTGTGAAAGAAAGGGGTTGAAGGAATTTTCTACTTCTGGCTAGGGTTCAACCCAAATGTGGCATCCGATTTTAGAGTCATGAAGGATACTCAAATAAAAGAGTTGTGGAATCTTCCTCTGTGGCCACTGAAGCCAGGTAACATGTGGCAGGGAAGTTCCTGAATGAAAGCTCAGAGAGGGTAAGAGATCCTGAAGGCCTTTTTGTGAAACTGTGAAAATGAAGCCTGGATTGCATTTAAGACCCCAATATGTTAGAGGTTCTGGAGCAGTGGGATATCTGCTAAGAAGAGCTGCAAACAGGGAGTAGGTCCAGCACAAGAATACAATATATTTTACAGGCAGCAAAACCACAGGGATGAAGCTATTGCAGCCCCTCAACACTAGATATATTTTCCTTAATGTTCTTTAGTCTTTGGTGCAGCATTTCTTCACTATGCCCCCTATTTTCCTTTTGGAATGATAATGTGTATGTTGGAAATATGAGATTTGTTTTTTGATTTTACAGGGGGTTAATACATTAAAAGATTGCCAGAAATCTCAGAAGAGACTTTAGATTTTAAAATAGTGTTGAGGTGGTATAAGAAGCCTATGGGGACTTTTGAAATTGGAGTAAATGCATTTTGCCTCATGGTATGGTCATGACCTTATGGTGGCCAGGGCGTAGTATGTGGTAGTTGGAATGAAATGGCCCCCATATGTTCATGTGTTTAAATAATTGGTCTCCAGTTGGTGGCTCTTTGGGGAAGATTAGAAGGTGCTCTCTTGCTGGAGGAAGTATGTCACTGGAGGTGGACCTAGTAGTTTCAAAGGTCTCACACCATGTTTAGTTAGCTCGCTCTCTCCTGTTCTGTTTGTGAATCAAGATGGGAACTTTCAGCTGTTCTTCCAGCACCTGGCCTATTTGCTGCATGTTCCCTACCATGATGGTCATGGACACTTATCCCTTTGGGTCCATAAGCCCCAAGTAAACCTTTTCTTTTATCAGTTGTTGATTTCCATAGTGGCTATAACAGTTTGCAGACCCACAAAACAATAAATAAGGGTTCTTCTCTCCCCAAATTCTTAACAGCATTTATTGCCAGTTTGCTTATTTATTTATTTATTTATTTATTTCCTCTTACTTAGAGGGCAATAGGAACAATGGGAACTCTAACTGGGGAGTGAGTGGGTGATGGTGAGCGGGGAGAAGCAGGGATAAATAAAATTATTAGCATTGTCTATCATGATTTATAAAAAGCAAAGGAACTAGAAGTCTGAGTCTTTGTGCAGGTCAAGATATGCCTGTGTTTGTTGGCTTTCTGTTTTTGTTTGTTTTGTTTTGTTTTTCTGAACCATTTCAAATAGAAGAAAATCTAAATGTATCTAGAAGAAACTGTGTTTAAAGTTGAGATTTGTAGTAAAAAGAATCCTCACTTGCCATCTTTATTGTACTAGATAAATCATGACTGCCTCACATAAACATTAAAGAATTATAGCGCAATGGTCTTTATTTTTTGGCAAAAGAATGAGGCCTACTTACTAGGCCCAGGTAGAACTAGAGAGCTTCACCAAGCCAGCATCACGAAGTGTGTACTGTCCCCTGAAAGATCCCGTAAGCCCCTAGATATTGCTCAAGAGAATCAGGGCAGGTGGGTAAAGGTGTAAAAGGTGCACAAAGAAAATTCCAGGATGTGCTGAGCTTCCACAAGAAAGAAGAACCAACCGGAAGAGAGACCACAGGATAAAAAGTAATTAATTATTGATCATAGATCATGAGCTGGGATCAGGGAAGTTTAAAGAGCTCATATTGGAACTGTGCTTGGGGGAAAAATTAATGTTGTGCCAGGAAGGAAATTGAGACAACAGACAAGGTAGCCCGAGTGGGCAGGGGTAGGAAAGTCCACCGATGATTTAGAGAAGGCTTTAGTTTAAATCGTATAAGTCTGAATGACCTATCATCATCCTAGATGATAACACGCAAAACAGAGTCTCTTTCTAAGCTCTATTATACATTGTTCCAGAAAGGGGGGGGGAGGAGAGTGCAAGAAAATCCATATAATTTACTGTGTTGTCAAGGGAAAAATCTCCTAAGATTGCCAAAATGTGTGATGAGTTTTCTGTCCAAGCCTTTTGAAAAGTTGTGAAAACACTGTATTGAATACAGAGGTTTCCCAGGATGCTTTGAGTAGTTTGCTGTAGTTTGCTCCTGGGTGCGGCATCCCGGAGCAGGACTTGAGCCATCAAAGTAAATGAGAAGCTATGAACACTGAGACATCTTTCTAAAAGGTATCTTGTCTTTGCACGTCTTTGCTGGATCTCTACCTACTAGGATGTTGTGTGTGACTCTACTAGAAATGTAACAGCAAGATGTCAAATAAGTTAGAGAAAAAATGGACCCTGAGTTCTGAACCTGAGATCTGATCTTTTTTTATCCCTCTATTGACTCCTGATGGTCTCTGAGCTTCCTATTTTCTTGTCTATACCACACTGGGTTCAGCAGCATATCTCGGGTAAGTTATATAGGACTTTATCAAGCCGCATTATGGGATAGCCATTGTAGACATTGGTGTGGTGGAGCAATGGCCTTGCTTATGTATATATACCCCCTTTAATCCACAGTTTTGTTTTTGCATTGCTACATCTTTGAGTAAGAATTAATTTGAGCGAATGGTTTGTAAAACTGAAACACAAATTTGCAAAGCACTAAGTCTGAATTTGAGAAGCAGTTCTTCCCATAATATTCATGTCTTATATTATGCTAAGATACGGGCAAGTAAAATTTAACCAAACTTTGTAACAACAAGGGCTGTTCAAACTGTAGGATTTCTAGCCTTCAATCATACTGAGATATCATGTGTTGGGAGGTGAGCTAGACAGCAAAGCATTTGAAGAAGAGATTCTGTCTTGTTTGGTGACAAAGTTTGGATGCTGAATGTCCCCCAATGGCTTAGTTCCAAGAATGGCATCACTTAATATCTTTGAATATATTCCTCTCTCAGTAAATTGGGAACAGTAAAGCCTGCCCAGAGATGATTAAGAACTCAATGTGACAACACGCATGATGCGCTTAGCTCAATGATTTGCATATAAACCATTAGACATCAACTGGTAGGCAGCCGATGATAGCCACGATAATGAAGAGCTGAAGAAATGTCCCCAGATCTGAGGACTTGACCAAGGTTTTCCTCAAAGGCATTCAATAGTTATAAGCTATTGAACTCAGGAATGAATCTCTCCGTCAGAAAAGTATGAATGTTCTTTTTCATACCACAAGAATGGCCACTAAGGAAAAACAAAATAGCTCCTGAAATGGACTGTATCACCTGCAATGCATCTCTACTCACTGAAAATTTCTTCAGCTCTTCTCTAGCGTTAGCTGAGCACAACAGCTGAAGCGGGCTGTGATTTTCCCTGCATTTCACTGTATTGTAGGAAGAAAATGGTCTCAGTCTATCTCATTCAACTCCCTCCCCTACTTTCTCAGAAACTCTCGGAAACAACTGTTCACATGGTTCCGGTGACTTGACCCTCAGCTGACACTGTCAAGTGATCATTCAGTTGTTTCCTGTTTTATAGGAGCACTCAAAGCAAGGGTAGCCATTCCACACTGTGCTGAAACATATTCATAAAACCCCACACCATTAAGAACAAGCCAGATGTCTCCCTTCCCCATACTAGAAACTTAAATTCATAAAAGCAAGACTTATGATCTGAATCTTTTGCTCTGCACATAGAATTCTCTGTTCCTCTCTCTGTCCTTCATACATAATGATTATCCTATAGGAAAAAATCATGGTATTTGCCTTCTTTTGAGCACATTCTAGTTGGTCAAGTCCCTGCATAAGATGAGGCTTCTATCAATTCAATGGATCAGAGACCTATCCCATTCCGCTGTGGGCTAAGCACACATTTACACGAGACTCTAGTTTCTCAGTGGGTTTCATAGCATGCTTTGGAGGCAATCCCTTCCTGAGCAGCTGCTCTGACTAAATCGAGAGGGCTGTGTCCTTGCCAAGAACATGGTGTAAGAGAACAAGTGCATAGAGCCTGCCTTGTAGGAAGCTTATCTGCAAGGTGGCTGCCAGCACCTAACCACAGACATGCAGGATTCTTCCCAGAAGAAATCTCAGTCAACCCCCCCCCCCCACACACACACAAGGTTTCTTTTTCCTTGTCTTGAGACTGCATGGGTTGAGAAATGTCAACACTACAGGTGCTGTACCTCTAGCGTTATTCAAGAACTCTCCAGCTGTCTCCTGGCAAGGACAAGTTTCTCCGTTGTGAATCCCAAAGTTTAAAGAACTTTCTATTTCCAGATAATCTAGCACTTTATGGCCATAGAGTTCTTTCTGTAGGGGGCTTCCCTGTGTGCTCTGAGAAGATTAGCATCATTCCTAACCTCTGCCCATGAACTGTATATAGCAAACCCCAGCTATAAAAACATGCATATCGCCAATCAGTAAGCAGGACTGTACGATCGAGACTTGATAGTTTAAATGCATATTATCTCACTTCCTAAGAAATGAATCTAGGCCTGATCTTCAGGCATTATTCTAATACAAGTTCCTCATTTTACTGGTTTGGAGGCAGGATAATGGCTGATTGGTGATCAATAAAAGCTAAAAATTCCTCCTGGTTTCTGTAGTTCGCAAGAGGTTTCCTAGAACTCTTATTAAAAACTTTAGATTTTTGCTGCCTGCCCCCCAGGTCGTCTTGCCAGCATCTTGCACATGTGAAACCCACTCTTGGGTAGTTTTTTAAAGCTTCCAAGTATGTCTAATGTGCAGTCAGGATTCAAAAACCAGAAGCACCATGACAAACTGTGCCCATTTCTGACCTTGGATGCTTCCTTCACTTTGGAAACTTGAAGATGCCCAAGATGGTAATTGTTCTGGGCTTGCTCTGCACACAAATTCCACATACAACCCCTCTTCATGATTGACATCAATCTCAGAAGGCTGCTCCCCAGAACTCTGGTACCTTGAGGATACAGAAGGTGCTCAGCCTGTTTGACATGACGCGCATGCTTCATGTCAGGTCAAAGAGATGCCAACAGGTGACTGAGAAGCCAGAAGACATTCAATACAATATATGCAATTGTTCAGCACAGGGCATGGTGTGCTCAGTGACTAATTCTTATCTCACATTGGTTAAACAATTACTTATAAGTAGCACTATATTTAATTAATTTCTGCTTTTATTTTAGCAGAGGAAACTCCACATTTCCTACTTAAGGAACAATACTTAGTACCTTATTCCTTGGAGACACTTATGAGAGAATTAGACAAGGGTGTCTTATGAAGATGTGGATGATGTTGTATATACAATTATAATGATTCTCCCCCCCCACCCCATATATTGAATGCTTTCTATACAAGAGGGGTTAGGCTTAGCCTAGGCTAGGCTTAGCTTTACATGTGAAATGTTACAAAGTCATTTTGAGAAGGATCTCATATCCTGACTTTACAGATGAGGAAACAAACTCAGAAAAGCTTAGTGACTTGTCCCAGGTCATGTTGACACTAAATGGCAAATTGCACATGACTGAAGCCATGGTCTACCAAATTCAAGCATCTGCATCTATCATGCTATATTGGATGGGGTGTTTGGGGACTCTGGGTCGAAGGTCATCTTTCACCAAGTCAGAGGTAGCAACATGTTCTATGTCACAGTGAAAAGAATAGGGTTTATCTAGTGTATTGGTCCAAAGGTGTTATCTTGGAAATAATCTTCACCCATTTCCTTAATAAATTTCTGAATGATGGACATATTCTGCAGTGAGTTCTTATGTACTAAGCCCCAAGTTTTGACAAGGTAAGTAGATATCTTTGGAAATTTCCTTCAGTGCTTTCCTGGTATGATTTCAACAAACCCTGTATTTTCCAAAGAAGCTACTTCTTGTTAAGATTTTGGTAGGGTCAGCTAGCTTTATGGTTTCAAGGACCAATGATACCCCAAAGAGACTCAGCACTGGGTTTAAATCTCTGCTGTCACAAAATTGTGAAGTGTTTGATTTTTTTGATTTATTAAGAATATATACATGTTAAGAAATTATATAAAAAGTTGAGCTACTTTTGAGCTGTCATCTGTCAAAAATAAGTATATACGAGCTGCAAAGTACAGTTTGTGTAATTTGAGAGATTCTGCAAACATGATAATTGCCATTACTTTACACTGAAAACGCGTTCAGAGCAACATCGAGGTGAATCTTAGCCAGGTACAATGGATCACATGAGTAATCCCAGCGTGTGGGAATCAGGGGCAAGAAATCAGAAGTTCAAGGTCATCCTTGGCTACATAGTAAGTTTAAGGCCAACCTGGGCTATTGTGCAGCATTTCCCTCAGAAATTGAAATATTTCATTCTGCAAGAGGGCTTTAAACTAAAAACAGCTTCCAGAAGTCACTGAAACTTGACTCCTTCTCAAGTGTAAACAGTCAAGACTTGTAACCAGATTAACTAGGCTTTTCCTTCTCAAATGTAAACATGAAAGACTCCTGAGAGTCACTCTCAGAAAAGCCAAGCTACCAAGAAGGCTCTAAGACCAGTCCAGCAGAAACCAGCTGAGCTGCCTGGAAGGTTTACAGCAACTGAATAACTCAGAAAGGACACTGCAGGCTGTCCTTTTTTTTATGAGCTGTCATCCATGCTGGGGTAAGCTTTTGTAATGAAGCTGTCTTTGAGTAATTTCTGCTCCTGTAACCTTTCACCCATACTCCTGTAATTAACTCCAGTAAAATTCACTGGTTGACCAAGTTGGATTTTGGTAGTATCCATACCTTGGCTGCCATGGGTTCATTATCTGGGGCTAATATATGTGTGTTGTTTTTACCCAGGAAAAGTTTTGTCATATAACAGTTATGTAAAATACTGTCTCAAAGGGGGTAATTTTAGGATAAGACTTAATTATGCTGCTATATAAAGGTAGAAAATGAGTAATTAAATAAAATCAAAGCAAAAATTAATTAAATAAAAACAAATAAAATAATACAAAGAATCAATGAATCTATGAACTGGCATTTTGATAAGATAAACAAGATTGACCTTTTTTGGCTCAGTTAAAAAAAAGTGATGCTCCAAATAAATAGGATGAGGATGATAAGAAAACTTCTCAATGGACACCAAAGAAACTCAGAATACTATAAGGGAAGACTTTAAAAGCCTATACTCTATAAATAAATAAATAGGATGAGGATGATAAGAAAACTTCTCAATGGACACCAAAGAAACCCAGAACATTGTAAGGGAAGACTTTAAAAACCTATACTCTATTACTTTAAAATCTAAAAAGAAACGGGCTAATTTTTAGATTCATACAAACCACTACAGTTAAGTCAAGAAACAATCAACAACTTAAACAGACCCACAACAAATGGGAAATCAAAACAGTAATAATAAAAAAAAGCTTTCAATTAAAAAAAAAAAGCCCCAGCTAGATGGATTCACAACAGAGTTTTAGAAGACTTTTAAAGTAGAGCTATAGTTAATATTTCTTAAATTACTAAAAAATTGGAGCAAAAGGATAACTTTTAAATTTCTTTCTATGACGTAAGTATCACTAATATTAAAAACAGGTGAGGATCCAGCAAAAGAAGAAGGATAAGGAGGAAGAGGAAGAAAGAAAATATCATGATCGACATAGATTAAAAATTCCCACAATAAAATGCAAGCTGAATACATACATGCACACATGACAAAGTTCACCCGTCACCTTCAAGGTGGCTGTATCCTGAGACTCAAAGATATTCAACTTATATAAGTCAATAAACCTTCATAATACAAAAACCACACAATCATTTCAAGAGATGCAGAAAAAGCCTTTGACAAAACGCAAATTCCTACACAATGAAAGTTCTAGAGAGAGCAGGACTGAAGAGAAGAAACCTCTACATAATTTAAAAAAAGCTATGACAAACACATAGTCAACATCATTTTAAATAGAGAAAACCCCAAAGCTATCTCTTGTTAAAATCAAGAAAAGAGATGGTTTCCACTGTCCTCATTCCTTTTTAACACAGCCCTCGAAGTACTTAGCTACAGCAGTAAGAGGAGGGAATTAAAGAGGTAAGAACAGGAAAGGAAGAAGTCAAATTATCCATATATGCATATGACATAATGTTATAAAGAAAGGCTTCCATGAAAAACTTCTAGAAGTGATCAATTTCAACAAAGTGGTAATAATTCAAAACAAATTTGCAAAGAAAAAAATCAGTAGCCATTTTATACACCAACAACAAATACTTTGAGAAAGAGGTCATAGGAACACTGCAAATCATAATAAACTTCCTCAGATAGACATAAACCTATCCGGGGAAGTGAAAACTTTATATAATGCAAACTTTAAATATCTGAAAAAGAAGATTGAGGAAGACACTAGAAAATGGAAAGATCTTTTATAGAAAGAAACAGTCCTAATTCATGCTGTGAAATGACCATCCTATCAAAAGCATGTACAAGACCTATAGATGATGTGTTCATGGACCTTAGAGGAGATTTACTGCCGCTTTCCCAAACCTGTAAAATTCCCAACTGCATTCCAAATAACTATCTATATATCCACAGGGAAGTGCAGCTCTTATTACACCAAAATGCTACACTTTGCAGAAGATGATAGAGACCATTGTAGGAAGCCATAACTGGTCAAAATGAAAAAAATAAGTAACCGTTGGATATCCAACTCCAGCTGATACAACTACAACATAACTCCTACACCTGAGGCTCAGAAAACATCACAGAAGTGGAAACAAGAGGGATTGTAGAGCCAGAAGATCAGGATATCTGCTGTGAGACTGTGTCTTCTATATATGACAGGGAAACTAAATTCATGAAATCTAAGCAACATGCTTGCCGAAACACAACTTGCATAATGGCAATACTAGATCCTGTTTTAACATAGATGGTGGACATCTCACAAGACCCCACCCTGGATAAAGAGTTATAGGTAATTGTGGCTGCTAAGAGATAACCAGTCTGCTCCAAGGACAAGCCCCGTGATAGGTTAGCCAATCCCAAATGGTCAGCCCTAAATTCATGTACATATGAGCAATACTAAGGAGACTCAGCAGGTTGTATTTATGTATACATGTGTGTGCACGCATGTGTATGACAAAACAATAATAATTTAAAAAGAAGAGGCCATGAATTCAAGAGAGAGTTGTGGGAGAGACATGATGAGTTTGGGGAAGAAAGTGATAGAAATGATGAATTATAGTATGCATATATTAAATTTTCAAAAATATAAATTTCATAATAATAATTAAAATTTATTCTATATAAAAGTACATAGTAAACAATGGCAATAAATGACCAGATAACAGAGATAGATGCAAGGAAAAGACTATATTTTAGTGCCTTTAATGGCAATTTTTCCTGCCCTCTGAACCAGTAGCCCAATATGTTCATTTTGTATTGAGCTATAAATTACACTGACCATGAAGAAGATTAAGGGAGATGAGCAAGGGGATCCACATCCATTCTCGATTTAAATTAAATTGATTTTGGCTCAGTTCAATGAGTAAATATTGACTTCAATTGTAACCTCCAAAGTTCAGGGTAAAGGCCATAAAAATGTCATTTAAATGCCAAATCATCTTTCTAACATTAGTGGAAATCTCCCAGGACCTCAAAGAAACCACATCTAAAATATTTGTTCATCTGTAGATGGGGGATTCTTCCAAATCAAAAGTATAAAAACCTTTATTTTTTTTAAAGGAACTCAAGGAATTCTGGTAGGTCGAAGTCAAATGTTGATAAGTGGATTCATGGTGGAAAAAAATAATGATTTTAATAGCCACACCTATGTGTTTGAAAATTTTTTGTAGTATATAATCTATTTACACCCTAGAATATTTATTTATCCTGCAGATATACTGATAAATGTTTACATCCTAGGGAAACCTTAGGAAATTAAAGAGACATCTGCCTGTCGTCTTATATAGACAGTCTATTGGGGAAGGATAGTCTAACAGAAAACACACTATGTTTTAGGAACTAATAAGTTCTGGTAATTCTTTGTAAGGGAAACAAAAATGGGGCAAAAACTCCAAGGAATTTCATTTTTTCTGCTTTGGTAGGGAAAGGATGGGGTCCTCATTCTCTTTTCCTTTCCAGTTTCCCTCTCTTATTGCCTTCATGTTTTCTCTTCGGATTGTCTACAAATCTGTGTTTTCTAATCCCATGTTTAGAAACATAGAGGGTTGATATACACAATTGATATACATATGATATATATGTATATGTACATATATAATATCATATATAACTAATGTATATATACACACACATATATGTGTGTGTGTATATATATATATATATATATATATATATATATATATATATATATATATGTGTGTGTGTGTGTGTGTGTGTGTGTGTGTGTGTGTGTGTGTGTGTGTATGTGTATATGTATATAATCTTTAAAAGAAGTTGGCATGAAGATTGCAATGAGATTCATGATTGGGGCACTCACATGAGAGTTGAGAAAACTTCCTGAGACCTGGCAGGCACAGAGAGAAAGGGATGAGTATGTGAGAAAATTAATGATCTGCTATAAATTAGGAAGTAGATCAGGAAATTGCAATGTTTAGTAAAGTGAATGTGAGGAGTTCTTGAAGAAAGAAGCTAAAATGAATGTAAGTGGTCAAGTAAAAAGGTGGTTTTCAAAGCTTGAAACTTCTATTTTTTGGTTAACCAAGGTCAAAACCCAAGCAGAAGTTAGGAAGCTACATTTGAAAATAATACAAGGAAGGACTAGCATCCAAAACATGATAGATGCACAGACATCAACAAGAAAAACATCAACAAGAAAGACATCAACAAGAAAAAATTTTAATGGTGGGATATAGAGAAATCATCTTCAACTGACTAGGACAATCTCCATGCTGGCTAGCTTTAATAGTGCTAGAAGGTACTGAGATGGTTGCCAAGGGAGAAAGGAGATCAGTGGACTTATCTAGCACTGGACCATGCATGCTGAGATACTGACCTGCCAGGTAAGATGTACTCACTTGTGTAACAGTGGTAGAATTGTTTATGGGGTTACCAACTGATCCCCACCAGCTTCACAGGAGGAATACATGCCTGATACTATAAATATAGTCAAATCCCATGGTTAACAATATCCTAAGCCACAGAGATGAACATACTGTTTTTGTTTGGTTGTTAGCTAAATGGCCACATTTATGGTCAAACTGCTTTCCAAACAGTTATGCTTATATCTACAGATCTGTGGTGATGTGTATATGGTAAGGGAAGCTTCTTATTTAAGAGGGTAATAGTAATGCAGAGACTTAGAACTGTTCAAAATACTAAGAATAAGCTAACTTGGGTGCTAGCTATAAACAGGACATTGTTATCAACTCCCCTGTTCTACAGTTCAGGGTACATCACAGAAGAGGTCATGGACAGAATGTAAGAGCTGGAAGATGGTGATGAGGGCTCTGTGAAGCTGTCTTCTGGATATGATATGATGTGACCATTGCACTCACGAAGTTTTGCTTGCCTGCATAAAACCTACACAAGATCAAGCCAGGATGTTAATATGGAAGGAGAAGGAGGGACAAGGGACAAGTAAAACAAAGGTTGTTTGATAAAGCTTCAAGGAACCCCATTGTTTTCTATTTACCTAAATTTATAATGAGGCATTATATATGAGGAATTTAAGCTGCTGACAATGCTCCCCACAAGAACCATAAACTAGCAAAAACACCAGTGCCAGAAACAAAAAAATCTCCTTCTGATTGGTTAATCAAGGTAGTTCAAGTGACTCCCCAAACAATACAGATTATCAATGTAGCCCTTGGTTGCCTCTCAGGGGTTGAGGTTGGTGGGGGTGGGGGTTGCTAACAACATATCACACTGAAAACACTCAGATGGACTCATGATTCAAGCTTAATTTGACCTGAAAGTCTTTCCTGCCATCTAGCTTCCACAGCTCCACAAAATACTATGGAATCTGCCAAGGGATAGAAGCAATTAAACAGCCCTACCCAGCTGAAACATATATGAACCATGGCAATTACTAGCATGGATGGACATACATCTGGGTTCAGTAAGTGGCACTCACGTGTTGATGGCAACCAACAGTTGTCTACTTGGACTTAAGGCGCACTCAACAGGAGAAAAATTATAGACTGGAAACCTAGTCTGGTGCTGCCATCTAATGAAATCACAGACCTTAGAAAAGGTGTTGGGTTGGGTATGGTCAAGATACATGTTGCAACTAACAAAGCTGAAAGGAGTAGGAGATCTGAGAACACTTTTACACCAGGTATGGTTTCTTTGGTCTTTGGTCTTGCTTTGGTCTAGCATTTCCCTATTATGTTATCTTTCCTCACTTTTTGGATGGTAATGTATAGCCTGTGTCACTGTATGTTGAAAGTATGTGATCTGCTTTTTTATTGGGATTTTACACCTTGTGAAAACACAGATATTTATATTATGAATCGTTAAGAGTAGCAAAATTATAGTTATAAAGTAGCAACAAGAATAATTTTATGATTGGGGTTCACCACAGCATGAAGAAGTATATGAAGGGGTCCCAGCATTAGGAAGGTTAAGAACCTCTGTGTTAAAGGAACAGAGCAGTAAAATGACTCCTTACAACATTCTGCCTTACTCAGAAATCAGTGCCTCGCTCAGTCATTATCAGAGAAGCTGCCTCCTGCAGTAGATGGGGAACACAGAGGAACAAAGTGCAGAGAGTGAGAGATCTTGGAACCCTCAGTCCTAAATGAGCTATCTCTGTCAAATCCCCTCAGAGCTCACAAAACCCTGGAAGGGGAGGGAGAAAGATTGCAAGAGACAAGGGAGATGGAAGATGCCAAGGAAACAAGGCTTTCTAAATCAATAAAGTTTTCATACAAACGGATGCACAGATATGTGATAGCATGTCCAGTCCCTGCTAATGTAGATGCCAGAGGGGATCCCAGCACTGAGAGGGAAAGCAGATAGAAGCTCCCATTTCTAACCCAGATACTATCTCCAACTGATAACCACTCACAGAGAAAAAGTCATTTTCTTTAGTAGTCTTGCTGGTATACAAACCACTCTTAAGGGTGGATCCCATGCCCAGCACAAAACAAAGCAAATTTAATACCATTTTCAGGAAGGTCCTCAACTCTTGATGCTTTATCTGGGCATTACTCTTTTTTCTTTTTTCCTTACAGGTCTTTTGCATATTTATTATGTGTTTTTATGGGATTTCTGCATGTGGGAGTGTGTGTATGTTCCTGCGCCCACGCGCGTGCGTGTGCGTGCATGTGCGTACGTGTGTGTGTGTGTGTGTGTGTGTGTGTGTGTGTGTGTGTGTATGTGTGTGTGTAAAAGTCTGTATGTGTTTCTTGTGCTTTTTCTTTCGATCTCTTGTGCCAGGTTGTTTGCTTTATCTTATTCTTGTTTGTTTTTATATTTTATCATACTTATTATTATTTTTAAAATGCCTATAAATATGTATGAGAGAGAGGATGAGAGACTGAGACAGAAAGAGAGAGAAGAGAGAGAAGAGAGAGAGAGAGAGAGAGAGAGAGAGAGAGAGAGAGGTGAATTTGGTGGGTGGGGAGTAGGGAAGGATCCGGTAAGAGTTGGGGGAGAGAAAAATCATAATCAGACTATATTTATTAAAAATAATCTATTTTCAGTTTTACCAAAAGGAAATTAAGTGGAACAAGTGTCTTAAATGAAATGATCATAGGAAAACCAGCCTTAAAGGCAGCATTTAGTTTACCAACCCAACACCCTTTTGTGGTGGCAGTTGGACTGCTGCTCTCCTCGGAAACGGTTCCTTGGAAAAGCATCATTAGTCAGACTTGTTCAGCTCACAGCCACAGTTTTTCCAGGATGAGGGTAACCTGGTTGTCTCTGCATTGAATGCATTCTCTTTAACATGGTTGCTCTTTGTGAGTATCAGAAGTTGCAATGTCACTTTTATTAACACATACATCATTCGATTATTTCAAACAATAGCTATCTGATGACCCATCAAAAAAAGTCAACCCATTCTGAGTCCTTCAAGAGGTAGAGTATGGCTGTTTCCTGCTAACAGTTGTTAACCTTTAATATCTGAGTTAGGATATTTCTTAATAGTGTTTACTCCATGCTAAGGCACAAATAGGACATTATATGATACTTCCTCCCCAGTGGCTCAGAGGGAACAGAAAGGCTCTAAGAATCAAAGGATCAGAGTCCAACTGCATGTTCTAGGCACAATAAGATTGCTGACCTCATAAACTCACATGGTTGTGGTTACTTGCACAAGAGCTATAGTCTGCATTCAGCTTTGAGGTCGGAAGGGCTCACTAACACTCACCTCTAGCTGAGGAGACATTGAAAGTTGTTGGATTCTAGGAGGAGGAAGAGTTTGTTTTCTTTAAGGGCATGGTCCCTGGTAGGTCAAAGACAGTAAATGGCCCTGCACATGTGAGTATTTGGGCAGCACAAATTGTATCCATGGATTATCAAGAATAAAAGGAAGATACAAAATTGGAAGGGGATGAGGGCTAACAGAGGGTTGAAGGAAGTAGGAGAAGAATGGGGTGACTGTGACCAAAACACATAGTTTGCATGTGTGAAATGATTAAATAATTAATAAAATATTTTATAGCATCCTTTTGTATTTAAAAATAATTTTAATTTAGACTTTTACTTAACTAATCATAAGTAGCTAATGGATACCATGCCAGTCAGTGAGAACTTTGTTTATTCCTCTTCTTTTGCGTGAATAAAGAGAGACACAGAAAAGTTATCTTGTAGTGAGAATTTTGATTTCTTTAAAATGAACCACATAAATATTATAAGGATATGTTTTTGCTTTAATCCCAGGTGTGGGATATGAGGTTACTTCGGACTGTCCACAGCAGTTGACTATAATTTGCCTCATGCTCTAGCAGGGGCATGATTTTGCCAGCCACAGATTGTTTCTGTAATTGTGTGACAGTGGGAATTCTGGGGACTTTTCAGAGGGTATATAAATGTTAGGGTCCCTACAGGTGAGGGGTCGTGGCCTGTTAGTTGCTGTGATTGTGGTTGGTTAAGTAATCATGCACAAAGAAGAAGAAAGAAAGAAGAAATTAGATATCCTAACAGCAAAAATCAAACTTGCCCCAAGGCAAGCAGAAAGTACTCTAACCATAATGTTGCCCCTTTCTGATCCCTGATTTTATTCAGGAATTACTTTTCTTTTCTCACTACTCCTTTTTCTTTCTTATCTAGTGTTAGGAGGTTGAAAGGGTAGAAGAAAAGAGATGATGGAGAAGGGTAGAAGAAAGAAGAACCACAAAGTAACATAAGCCAGCTACAGCATCTATATATTGTTTAAGAGACAAAATCAAGACTAAAATTCAGAACCTGCCATTACTGAAAACAATGCTGTTTGTACAGTGTCTGGTATACAGTATCTGGTGTACAGTGTCTGGTGGTATATGTTAAGAAAAATTAGCTACATTTTAAAATGACTAGTACATTTTTTTGAAAATACTGATTTTTAAAAGATTTCCACCTGATAAGTCATCTGGGAAATGCAAATTGAATGAATGTTTTTAATTAACAAATAATCAAAAGTATAATATTTGATATTGGTGAGATCATTAATCTTCTCACACCAATTGATAGGAATAATAATTGTTCAATTAGTGTGGTAGGCAATCCATTTTATGGTAAACATATTATTAAAACACATGTAAATACAACATTTCAGCTTTGGTGCTATCTGAAATGCCAGCATATGCACAAAGAAATGTGTGCAAGGACATGAAAATAATGTAGTTTTCCGAAATCCTAAAAATGCACATGAGTCTGGGAGTAGAAAACAAATAAGATAGTTAACAGGAATGAATGTGTAAAACACTCTCCAGTGGAAAATATGTCCAAATACATTATTGTTAAAGAATAAAACAAAAGATCCAGAAAACAAAAAGTGCATATGTCATCATGCCATTTATTTAAAATGATGGAGAAAGTTATGACTTCATATAGTTTTAGGAATGTGTTTAAAGATATTGAGAAAGAGACAGCTTAGAGAAAGGGTAGCCAATAAAAGGTTATTTCCTTTTTAGTTTATTTTACTTTTATATTTGTTGAATTTGCCTAAATTCACTGACATTCTAGATGTGAGACATTTAAGGCAATGCTGATCTTTGAACATTACATTAAATAAGGTAACTTGATCTAAAGAACAAATTTTGTTCACACAGTCATCAATCGCCTAAGTTTCTATGTGTCTCAGAGATTGGATCCTTGGTATAGAGCAGTGAACCAAACAGGTAGATTCTTGCACCTGCAAGGCTTGCCCTACGGTAGACCCAGATTAGAAATAGATGTATTTTCTTTACATAAACTAGTCTGATTTCTATATGATTCTCATCCCCCATAGAACAACGCTAAACCTGCTCTTTCTTATTCCATGAAGATGTGTAAGGAGGACCACATGAAAGGTACATTCATAGCCCTCCAAGCCAATCTCTTTGCTTACATAGGTGACCAAAGGATCAGGAGAAAACAGTACAATATCAGCAAACCAGACCATGTTCAGCTGTCCTAGAGTGTCACTGTCTGTGACAGTACCTGAGCTAGAAAGCCACCAACTTCAGAAACAGCAGACTTAGAAAATATGTCCCTGGAGGCACATACTGTTTTTAGTTGCCGACCAGCCTGCACTTAGACAACTCCTAGCTTAAATAGCTAAAGCTCCCCGTACTCATACACACATTCTGTAGTTGGATTTTTCCACCCTGGTCACAGTCCCTCCATAATAATGAAGAGAACACCAGGCTGTCAGAGTATCCTTCAAGGCCCTTCTACCAGCTGCAGCTCCGACACCATGTTACGCTACCACTGTAAGTCTGCACACACTGGTAAATGGATGCCTCTGAGCAGCCTCTGAGGACCACTGTTTGTACTTCATGGCAATTTCAGCCCGCTCATCTTCTCTCAAGCATATAAATGAAAACCCCTCGAGTCCCAGCTGCTAGAACAACTTCATATTGTCATCATCAGAAAAAGACAAGTGCTCACTCAGCCGCTGAATATGATAAACTTGAGGTATTGATCAACTCTGAAGAACAAAGATACTCTTGCGACATCAAGTGTTCTTTATGCAAAAATAAGCATAACTGTTCTGTTTTTAATAAATGATAAAATTATATAGACGCCCACACCCCCCAAAAAAAAACAGAAAAGAAAAAGAAGTGCTAAACTCCAAAAAAGGAAATATTCTTCAAAAATTCTGATGTATCACAGAGCAAAGAACAGCATAGTATTGAAAATTAATCTCTGCCATAGGATGAAGGTTATCTGTGCCTTTTCACAGATAAGACCAATTCAAGCTCACACCTAAAGGCTCTCTCTTTGGGGAAGACGATGCATCACGGCACTAAACTCCAGTGTCACTCTTACCTCCACCAGCCTGTGTCACCTTGATAAGTACCTTAGACATGGACAATTATCTCCAGTGTCACTGCTACCTCCAGCAGCCCATGTGACTTTGGTAAGTTCCTACCATCCAGGTGCACCTAGGCTTTCGTTTTTCTACCCTCTGCTGCTCTATCTCCCTGGAATGGCTGCTCTAGGCTTTCTCCCTCATCTCAACTTCTTACACATTGAAGTTCTATGATGTTTACCCATGTGCCAAAACACTGCCTTCCTCCTCAGATCACTACTGTAGATCCCCATGCCACACTGTATAATTTGTTACATAGCATTTACTACTGTATGCATATTATTTCATTTATTTTAGTTTTATCATCTCATTTAGGCTTTTGGGCAATATACAATCACTACAAGCTAAACTACTATTAGTGAAATTAGTAGTACTATAAGCATACTATGTGTCAAGTTCTACAAACAAGTTATCTCTTATTGTCACAAAACCAAATTAGAATGTAGTAGTGCTGTTGACATTTTTATAGTAAAAAAAAAAAGTAAATGCAAGAAAGATTACAAAAATGGTTAGTAGGCACTGGGAAAATCAAAATCAAATCTTTCCTGCTTTTAGCTGCAACCTAAAACATTATCTGTGAATAGTAGTGGACAGCACTTACTCTCTCTAAGAGCTTTCTGAACTCAAGGTCTGCACTATGAGTACCACCCCCATTAGCTCACTGGATGCTCACAAAAGCCCTGGTTTTTATCGACAAACCTGGTTTTTATCTACATACCATGGTTACAAGTCCAATTTTTAAAAAAGGGCAATTAAGGGTTAGCACTGTTAGTGATCCAAGGTCATTAGCCAAGATCAATTCTTTGAAACTATGGCTATGAATGCAAGTCAATCTCCCAACAGAGCCCGAGTCTTTACCCACTAATTGATTCCATGGTTAGATAGAAGAATGAACATAAATCTTAGGAAACACTGTACACATTTTTCAGGAATATCTCCCTAGAACAAAACTAGATACCAATCCCTGCTGAGCAACGCAAACCAACTAGAGTGACACCACACCACCCCCCATGCACTCACCTTAGCACATGGGTGGATCCATTAATGGTTGTGGTTGAACAGGGGACAGTCTGGCCCAGAATAGGGGGTCTTTTGTAGCGCTCATCATCACAGCAGAGGATGATGAGGAAGGCACGTCTGAAAGACTTATTCAAGAAGGCATAGAGAAAAGGGTTCAACCCGGAATTGATATAGCCAAGCCAGAGGAAAGCAGTCCACACCTGCTCGGGGACAGTGTAGTCTATGAAAGGGTCCACAATATTGGTGACAAAGAAGGGGGCCCAGCAGAAACAGAAGCAGCCCATGATGACACATAAAGTCTTGGCTGCCTTGGTCTCTGTCCTCATGCGATGTGTGCTGTGCTGGTCAGCTGGCTGGGGTCTGCTTTCAGAGGTGGCTCCTGCCCGTTGTAACATCTGGATCTGCTGAGCATGCTCCTTAGCAGTGACATAGATTCGGTAATAGGCCAGCACCATGAGGAGAAACGGGATGTAGAAGGCCACCACCGAGCAGGTGATGGCATAGGGCTTGTTCACCATGAAGACACACCACGTGGAGTTAGAGCTGTGGTTGGTTTTCCTTTTCTCTATCTGAGAGTGGGAGGGACAGAGAAGACCAGGGTGGGGAGAAGGATGGGGAGGAAACAAAAGATAAGCAAAAGGGAAGAAATGATAGGAAAAGAAATCATGAGAAAAATGAGAAAGAGAAGAAGAAAAAGGATTAGAGAGAGAGAGAGAGAGAGAGAGAGAGAGAGAGAGAGAAGGGGGAAAAGAGAAAAGAAAAATTAACGTTTATCATTAAATTTTTATGTTTCTTACAAGCCTATAGCACATAGGACTTTCATGGTAGAAAAAAGAACATCTACCAGAGTTCTAGGAATTTATCTGAGTGAGCTCTCAGAAGATGTAGTCAGAATTCATTTTCACTTCTGTCTGTCCAGTCTTTCTTCGTTGTCGGATGTACATAACATACAAGTATCCCTTAGTAAGATGTCTTAGATCAACGCCATCAAATATGTTTAAGATCTGTGCAGACTCTGACTTCCACCTAAAGCAGTTGCATCAAAATCACTGTTCGTTCATTTTAGACACTTTTAAACATAATAAGTTTGTTAATATTTGAAAACTTCACCCTATATCATCCTAATCTTAGATCTTTGGGAGAGGCTGGACTCTTTCCAGATTTATTTCTTTGCTTACTGAATGGATCAATGAACGTTTTTCCCACACAGAAAGTACAGTATCCAAAAACTGACATTGAGAAATGAACAAGGGAGGCTTAGAGCATGAAAGAAAGAAAAGGTGGCTACTTCACAATCATGGAAGATGTAACATTATAGCTGTCCAGTTGCCCATAGTTTTACCTACCAAGGTCTTAGTTCCTGTGGTCATCCAGTTCAAACATTGTATAAATAAGCCATCTCTAGGTTTTAAATTGCATGCCATTTTGAATAACATTAAGTAGTTCTACACCACCCTCCTCTGTCTCATGTAGGAAAGGAGTCTCCCCTCTGCCCAGCATGTCTGCATTATATATGCCATACAACCATTTTTACCTAGTAGCCTTCTCAGTCATCAGACTGACTATTGAGGTACTTGTACTCAAGTCTGCCTTATTTTACTTAACAATGGTCCAAAGCACAAGACTAGGGAAATTTTATGGAAGCATGTAGTTGTAATTGTTCTACTATATTGTAATCATTGCTATTGATCTTTTCAGTGCCTAGCCTATGGATTGAATTTTACCATGCATGTGTATAGGGAAATACTGTATGCATATATAGTATATATGTAGTGGTTTCAGGAATCCCTAGCGGTCTTCAGTGTTCCACCTAGTGGATGAGCATCTCTTCTTCTTATTTTCTGCTGAATCCACTTAGCTCTTATCCTAGTCATTCCATTCAAACTGCCATGATCAAAATCACCAAAGATTCCCACAAATCTAACACTTAATTTAAATCAGCTATTTAATGTATTGATATACTTAAGCCTCCAGGTCTTCCTTACAGATACATATTTTGTTGAAATAAAATACAATGTCCCAAATATTAAACATACATGGTGAATGAGTTTTAAAGTACAAATACATATACAGTCATTATACAAATCCAAGTATAGAATATTAGTGGCATCCCTAATGTCTCCCGAATGCCTTTATCAGTCATAAACGTATATTTTGTTGATGTAGTCCTGTGGGTCCCAATGGGCTGTATTAATTAACATTTCTGCCACTTGGCTATGAGAGTTCCAGGGATTCCATATCCTCATCAGCACTTGTCATTGTCCACACATAGTTGTACTTCTTTGTGGGCTGGTTTAAGTTTTACTGAAAATGCTTCCCATTACCTGGATATTCTCTCTCTCTCTCTCTCTCTCTCTCCCTTTCTCTCTCTCTTTCTCTCTTTCTCTCTCTCCCCTCCCTTTTTCTTCCTCCTCCCTCCTACCACTCTCCATGTGTGCCTGTGCTAGTTCGTTGAGAATTTTATTCATTATGTTTTGATAACATTCACCCTTCCTTCCTTAAGTCTTTCCAGATACCCCTCTTCCTCTTTCACCTGAGTTTGTGTCGTTTTACTTTCTAACAAGGCCAATTTGTATTTCCCAAATATACTTGGATTGTGGTCTTCCATTGGAGCATAGCAGACTTCTCAGGAGCTACACTCTTAGAGAACATTGATCCTTCCTCTCCCAGAAGCTAAATAATTGCCAGCACCTTCAGTGCCAGGAGTGAGACTTCATGCTTAACTCCTCATTCAATGCTGGAATTTGATCTGGCTTGAGTTGTCACAGATCTTGTACATGCTTTCACAACCGCTGAAGATTCATGTATGCAGCTGCCCTGATGCAAAGGACACTATTTTGTTGTAATCATTCAAAACATCTGACACTCTACTGTTCTTTATACAATGATCACTGAGTTTGGAGGGGGGACGTGTGGTACATTTATTATTGTGTTTTATTTAGAGTTGAATATTTTATAGTCTCTTATTCTCTACACCTTGGCTAGTTGTGGCTAACTTTATTGGTCATGGTCTACTGCAAACAGAAGCATCTCTGATGAAGGTTGAGAGATGCCTTAGTCTATGGGGATAATGTCATTAGGAAATAGGTTAATACTATATCCATTTAGCAGAAGAATAGTAGTAGACTCCTGTACAGGGTCTGTGATCTATCTAGTCATAGACTCTTGGTCTGATAATGGCGGCAGATGGGGGTTCCATCTTGTGAATGAGGCCATGAGTTCAATCAGAAAATGATTGGTTGTTCTCATAAGAGTCATGCCACTATTGTACCAGTGTTATGTCTTCCCAAACCGGTCATTACTGTCACTAACAGATGTCACAGCTGAGTATGAATGATGATTCCTTTTCTCCTCTGGTAGCATGTATGACATCTTCCAGCACTATGGAAGCTAGCCAATAGAGATGAAGTTCAGTACCAGCTTAATTTTTCTATGATCTGACTCAAGTATGTGGTGTCTTCAGCAATAGTGTCTGACTGTCACATTCTGGAGGTTAATCAGAATATTGGAAATAGCCTGAGTCATGTAAGCATCCCCAGGAAACCCACTGGCCAACAAGTCAGTCCTGAATAGTGTCTGGGGTATTCTTGTCCATGTGATTTGAGAGCATGCATTTCATGGCATAGCAGGGATAGGTTTCCACTTTTATTCCTGATGGGTGTTCTTGTTCCTCCTCTGAGACTACATTAGAATGGTAAGCTACTCAGTTTCTATTAGCCCACATTCTTGCAATTGTGTCTTTAGATGCATGTCAGTATTCTTAAGCTCAGTGTACCCTGTTCTCTGTACTCTGTGTCATGTTTACCCTACCTCACCTGACTAAATGGAAGTTTGAACCAAATTCAATAAACCAAAATAAAGTCTAAATTAATCTGGGCTAGCCAAATAAAGAATATGGTTTTACCACACATTTCTAGACATCTAGATGTCAAATTATGACTTTTCTATCTGTCTTGGGAAGTCATTATTCAAGTAATTTCCCCTTAATAAACATCTATATAGGTCTTTCTTTGTTTTTAAGTCATGGCTAGGATACTTGTTACCACATCCAGAAATAGCATTATCTATCCTCACTTACAATGTGTTTTCAAATTGGCTTTCTAGAATTTGCCCTCTTCTTTTGCTTCCTTCTTAGCTGTACCCCCAAACCCTCTATTACTGGCTTTTCACTTCTGTGGCATCGTCTCTTAGGTAGCTCCATTCCCTAGACTGTTACATCTACTTGTTTGGGTTCAAATAGCGTCTGGCTCTGAGAATGACTTACCTTCGCGTTTATTTCCGATAGCTACTTCCCATACATATCAAGATTTGATATTAAGCTGATTTCTTGACTGCTGCACTAAACTATGTAGCAGGTACTTAACACATATTGTGTTTTCTGTAACCCTCAAATATTCTACCTATAGCATTTCCAATCTGGAATTCCCAACTGAAATCAAGAGCTATTCGCTAGATTTTTCCAGTTACACCGACCAAAATTTTGGTTGTATCTAACTAATATTTCTCTCTCACAATTCTCTTCTAACCATACAGAAGAGCCCTGTTATATTAAAAATATGCCTGCTCGGGATCATAGTCTGCATCGCTCCCACTGAAGCTGGAGTGGACAACCATTGTTGTCTGTTATCCATCTGGATCATAGTCTGCATCGCTCCCACTGAAGCTGGAGTGGACAACCATTGTTGTCTGTTATCCATGGCATCACTTTAGCAGACTCCCTTTTTGTTTGCTTTTTAGCAGAAAAAAATGAAGATTCTTTCATAATCTTCTAAATCTCACTACTAATAAGCCCAGTCCCTATAGTAAACTCCATATCATCACTCCAAGTTAAACCCTATGCTTTCAATGTCCCACAGACCAATGCATTGTCTCCCTCTTCTATTCTATTGTATTTTGTTATTTCTTAAGCTCCTCTCCTGCATTCTTACCTCCTCATTAACTCAGTGCCAGCCTGTCAGTCACATCTTGCCTCTGGAGATTTATATTACCTATGTTCTGCCTGCTGTATGCTTCTCCAAGATACCTACAAGTGTATTTCCCGCGGCTCCTTAATGTCTTTATTCAAATGTCACCTCCTCAATAGAGCCCACTCTAACTCCCTATTTAGAATTTCAATCTGCTAACAACCCACCTTTTAAAGATTTAATATTTGAAAATTGTGTGTGTGGGTGCATGCACCCACATGTGGGCATATTCATGTGTAAGCAGGTTGCCAAGGAGGCCAGAGGTGTTGGATTTCCTGGAGTTGGAGTTACAGGCAGTTGTGAGCCACCTGGCATGGATGCTGTACATATTCTTATTTAATATACCATCTCTTCATTCCCACACTGAAGGAAAATATAGTCATTATCACATAACATTCTAGATATCTGCTTATCTTTAGTGTATCATGTGTTGCTTGCATCTCACTGGTTAGACATAAAGTTACAAAGATTTGGACCATTACCATCTCTCTTTAGTAAATGCAGACCCAGCACCTAGAAATACAGATACTCAATAAACAGGAAGCAAGAGAAGATCTGAACTCTTACAACTTCTCGCCACTTCAGGTCACTGCCATCCTACTCCGTGTCACCGTCATCAATTAGCAGGACCATTGCAGTCTCTTCCCAGTGCTTTCCTGATTTCCTGTCACCCTATGATCATTTTCTGCAGACTAGCTATAATGTTTCTTCAGAAACACAAAGAGGTCATGCCATTGAACTCTCCTTTGCCCGGAACCCTCCAATTTCAAAGTAAAATTAAAAAGCCCTCAATTGTTCAAAGTGAAAAAACAAACAAAAGAATCTGGCTCAAATTCTTAGAATCAACAAAGCATACTCCCGTTAACTGAAGACCTCTGCATCAGCTGCAATGTTGGTTCTAAATAACTTCTCTCTGAGCATTTGCTTATGTGGGACTTGCTCTGTCTCATCCTGCAGGACTATGTGCTCCAGCCATTCTTTATCAAGTGAGGTAAATTCTCATATAAGTAGAGACATCTTGTCATCACTTTGAAACTTTCTACTGGGTTTGAAGTTTTGTTTGAAATGAAAAATCAACACTTGAAATATAGTGCGATTTGGCTTTTAGTAGATCACACTTAGTAGATCACACTTAGCAGATCACAGAGCAGATCACACTCAGCAGATCACACTCAGTAGATCACACTCAGTAGATCACACTCAGTAGATCACACTTAGCAGATCACACTCAGTAGATCACACTCAGCAGATCACACTCAGCAGATCACACTCAGCAGATCACACTCAGTAGATCACACTCAGCAGATCACACTCAGCAGATCACACTCAGCAGATCACACTCAGCAGATCACACTCAGTAGATCACACTTAGTAGGCAGTAAAGGGGAAATGTTGAAATCGTTTTAGAAATCAACAAAATGTGATAGGCTTTCAGTTAATATTTCTTGGATGGTTAAATGAACAAGTAGGGCAACTCTTAAACCCATAGTCTTTGAAGTCAAGATTTTCTTTATAAAATGGATGTTAAGCTTGGTAATACTATATGGACCAAATGACATTAAGGACTTTAGTATATTGACAAAAGTGCTTAGCAAATGGTAGCCAAGAAGAAAAAGGAGACATTGTTCACAATGTTAAATCCCCTTCAATGGTTTGGTGCAGTGTCCATTTGTAAGATTTGAGGATGAAGCACGGCAGTTCTGCCAAGCCCAGGTTTCAAAGCGTAAGTGTTGCAGCTAAGCAAAGAATGTCCCTGAATGTGGGTCACCAAAACACTGATTAACATAGGGCTTGATACATAGTAGGTATGAAACAGCTGTTGATCATTATTACTATTATTTGGATATTAGTGTTAGTTGCAAACTGGTATTAATTTCCCTTCCAGATTAAAAAAAAAAATCTAACAAACTGAAAGAAATTGTTTGAGATTCAAGAAATTACTTGCAGCTTCTTCCAGGACAGAGCCCTGACCTCTCTATTTCCTACCTATAGGATTTTTTTTTCAGAAGTTCAAGAACTCTTACTCAGAAATGTCCTGGCCATGGGACTCATTTGAAAATAAAATTAAAATCCTTAGGTGTGCAGAAAAGAAGGCAAATTCTCTTTTTTTCTGATCCATTTGGGTCAGAACTCCTTCCTCATTCTCAGTCTCTTCTTTCTTCTCCCTTCTCCACATCTAGCAGGATCTTAGGACTGGCTTTAAGTGACTGCATGCCATAATCCTTTAGAAATGTATAGTCCTGACAATGAATCTGGACTATCAGTTTTAATCATCATTATAATTTGGAATGCCAGAGTAGATGATTTTGACAGCAAGATGGGTAATGTTTATGTGTCAGTGTAACCAAGCCATGGGTATCCAGAACCTTGGTAAAATCCAATTTTGAGTATGACCATATTTGGGATTGAGATTAAGCTCTGAACTGTCAGACTGTATAAATCCATCTTCTCTTCCAATTCAGCACAACATCTAACCCTATTAAAGGCCTGAATAGAACAAAATAACTGAATAAGAAGGAGCTGTTGTATTGACTTAATGAAGGCCATCATTTTTTTTTCCTATATTTGAACTTGAGCTGAAATATTGCCTTTCCTCAGTCTCTAGTTTGCTGAGAATTGTCAACTTCCACAACCATGTGGACCAGTTACAATATGTCTATATGTCTGCCTCTGTTTTTCTTTTTCTTTTTCTAAGTATATAGGTAGATAGATGAACAGATACATGATAAGGAAAAAATGATAGATGATAGATAGATAGATAGATAGATAGATAGATAGATAGATACATAGATAGATAGATAGATAGATAGATAGATAGATAGATAGATACATAGATACATAGATACATTGATACATTGATACATAGATAGAAGATAAATAGAAAGGTAGATATATAGATAATAGATGATAGATAGATGGATAGACAGATGACAGAGAGGTAGATTGATGGGCAGATAGGTGGGTAGACAGATAAATGGATGGACAGATAAATGAATATATGCACACAAACATCCTATTAGTTCTATGTCTCTGGAAAACAATATCCAGAGTTTGGACAATGTATGGCACATGTGGCATGTGTCCCCTTAGACTCACTTTAGACAATTTTTCACTCAGCACTAACTTCCTTTCTTAATACAGTCCCTCAGGAAGCTGGGCATTAGCAGAGCTGGGCTCACAGCTTAGTTCCTAACTTCTGGCCCAGGACAGTCCTCATTCCTGGGCAGTGTCCATTCACCTGGTATGCCTTTCCCTGGGCACTGTAAACCTTATAGACTCTCAATATGAACTCTCAATATGAAATATAACAAAGGCTTCTCAGGACATATGATATGCCTCAAGTTCTGGGAACTGATTTATAAATATCAATAAATATTTAATAAATCAAATTAAAATTCATTTTACGAGAAAACTATGTGTCACGGGGAATGCAAATTAACCTGTACATCTTTAAAACTGTCATAATTATACTCTTCCCAAAAGTATTCCTATTGTCCTGTCTGATTCACTGTAATGTTAAAAAAATATTTGAAACACCTGCTAAGGAGCCTTTATTCCACAAATTTCACATCATTTTCATAAGAGAAAATGCTGTGATTTTTCACAAAGAGATTAGATTCAACTCTAAAACACCAAAGGGAAAAAAGGGGGGGTGTATAGACAAGGAACTGATTTATGAGCTTCAGTGAACAGAAAACTATTCAGAATAAATGGGAAGAGGAAGTGGGAAAGTCGACTTAGCAGGATTCTTGCTGAAGACAAGCCAGGGCAATCAGACATCTCATGGGAAAGCTGAAGGATGAAGTGCCTGGTCCTGGGGGATTCAGGATAAACCAACGCATCAGCATCCTTGCTGAAACTGAGCAATGTAAAGTTGGACATTGTGTTGGTTAGAGGGAACTGTTAACTTGACAGAATCTGAACTACCTGCAAGAAGTGCCCCTGGGTATAGCTGGGGAGGATTATCTTATGTACTGTAATTGGTGTGGGAAGATCCATCTTAGTTGCCTGTAGGCCCTTTCCTGAGGCAGGGGGTCCTGAAATATAGAAGCCAAAACAAACCCAAAACAAAAAAACAAAAAATACCAAACTGAGCAGTTTCTTTGTTCTCTTCTGAATGTGGACATTAAGGGACTCACTGCTGCAGGTCCCTGCTGTCTTGACATCTCTGCCATGATGTATATCTTAAACTGTGAGCTAAAATAAGCCATTTCTCCCATAAGTTGTTTCTGCCAGGCTATTTTATCATTGCACAGGAAAAGAATCTAAGACAGACATGGAAAGGTAAACTTTGAGGCTTAGGGTTTCATGTGATCTAAATATATTGCATTTATGCATGAGATTCTAAATAATAAACAAATAAACATTAAAAACACAAGTTCTCATTGGGAAGATAATTCAGAGCATCTTGCCTAACATTTGACCAAGGCATCAGTAGGTATTTAAACATGTTGCTCAGACCACTATTAGATATTATAGTATCTATTAAAATAACTACCTAGCTTAGAGTGTTTGCTTATCTAAAATGCCTAACAAAACCAAGTGGATAATAATCCCATGGCTTTGTATGCATACTTACCACATCAGCTATGCCGATGTTGTTCCAACCTTGCATTATGGGGAGAAAAGATATAAACATGGGAATGACCCAGCAGCCTCCCAACATCAATGCGATGCGTAGAGGGGTCATCTTGTTCCTATAAACCAAAGGCTGGCAGCAGATGGCGTAATACCTAGAGAGACAATTAAGGGAGGGGCCACAGGCAGGGAGACATGAGAAGGAGAGGGGAAAGATCACAGTGGACGAGGGAGAGAAGGAAAAGGGGAGTAAAAAGAAATGGAAAGGAGGGGGAATATTGAGAAAAGGAGAATCAGAGGAGAAGATAAAGAGTAAAACGGGAAAACAAAATTGGGAATAAGTGGGGAAGGAGGTGGCAGAGGAGGGAAATGAAAAGGAAGGGAATAAGGGCAGAGAATAAAGAGAAGAGTAAAGGCAATTATACAATAAAAACATTAACACATGGCCAAAACATTTGTTACTATATAAAAATACATTTATATTGCATGTGAAGGTCATTGCCTCAAATTGGCTCCACTTCCCTCTTCAAAGTCTTAAGCAGCATGGAGGTCTACTCTGCCTCGGACACAGTCCCACTTTCTGGGAATTGAGGAATGCCTCGAGCTCTCCAGACCCTTATACACAGGTACCTTTAGCTTCTGTGACTATAATTTGAACTATCACAGATCTGTTCTCTTCTTCTTGAGGGCTGTGCTGAGATGTTGTATGTACTTCTGTGCTCCTTAGATTGTTGTCCGGGCTTACCCTTTCTCCTCTCTTCTCTCTCAACAGACTTACCTGAGAAGAGTGTAGATGCTGGGGCTCTTCTGAATCATGGCTTGCTGGGCAGCAACCTGGACTCTACCTTTCCACCCCTGAGTCAACACTACATCCAGAAGGTACCACTTAGTTCCCCGTTAGGGGTACATGCACTTCCTGGCTTCCCTCAGTTAGCATGGAATGCTCAAGCTAAAGTGTCCCAAGTAGAATTCACATACATTGTTTCTGACAGTGATCTTAATTGTTTCTCTAAAGCTAAGAATATAACATTGCAAACCTCTCACTCTTAGTTATTTTGCCAGCCTGTTGGACGTACTCTCCCCTTATTTGCTGTGATAGGAGCTTTTCTTGGAATTCACTGTTCACCCTCCTATATTCTGCCTAAAGTATGAAATTTCTTGTTCCTCCACAAAAGCTCCAACTCCCAGACTTGATCCTGCATGTTATTCCAGCCTAACCAAATGTTCTATGCCTTGATTGGTACTGCTCTTGACTAGTATAGGATGCTGATTCAGGGAAACAAATGGAAATATTAAATTTCCTTTAAAATCTCATGTTGAGAGTTATGCTATAGATCTAACACCTACTTTTCCAAATCCTTACACAGCTTGCAGTATACAGTCAGGATACAGTCAATATCCTTGGGAATGGGTAACTGAAGTTGTTGAACAGCTCCTTACTCAGGGGCTAGGGTGGGAGGTAGGGAAGGCCACTGTAAAGACAATTATGGACATTTGAGCTTGCATAGACATGGATTATTAAGGAAGATAGGAAAAATTCTTCCTTATCTTTAAAATATTAGCAATAGCAAAGAAGGTTAGATTATTTTATTTAATGTTAAACTAGGTTGGTGAAATCCTGAGTGCTAGATTGGGTTAGATATAATGAAAATATGTGAATGTGCCCAGATTCATATTTGACTTAAATTTTGTCTTTATTTTACAATAAACATAACAATATTTTTAACTGGCAGCATGGGACAAAAAATATGAGGGTTTTTTTGTTTTTGCTTCTTTGTTTATTTTGTATTTCAAGACAGGGTTTTTCTGTGTAGCCTTGAAATGTCTGTAGATCAAACTGGCCTTGAACTAAGAGATCTGCCTCTACCTCTACCTCCTGAGGGCTGGGATTAAAGATGTGTGCCATCACTGCCTGGCAAAATATGAGATTCTTAGCTAAAACTCACAACATTGACATAAATGCTGAAGGTTCTTTTTGAGGATTTTGGTATTCTCAAGGCAGAACTCTCAAAAAGCCACCTTATGTATTTTGAGTATCTTTCCTCATATCATAAAATCTTTAATTTCAAGCAAAAATTCTAGAAAAGTTTGTGTGTGTGTGTGTGTGTGTGTGTGTGTGTGTGTGTGTGTGTGTATGTATGTGTGTGTGTGCGTGTTTTGTTTTTAAGGAAATTTTCTTATTGTATTGTGATCTTCCTCTAAAATATGCATGGTAGCATCATTATTGAGAAGTTGCTAGTCAAATTGGCAAGTGTTCTGAGATCACCTAACATACACTGACAGAGTTGATTATAACCATTACCACTGATTTCCTTACCAAAGGCTGTACTTACAAAATATTATACAACACTCATAACTAGTGTGTGTGTGTGTGTTTTGTTGAAAAAATAAGAACTGGCAAGGCCATAGAACATAGGAAAGAACCTACTGTCATATCCTCAAAGCAGTGTGATTTCTAACTGCATCCTAAGTACTTGTTCTTACACCTACAGATAAGTGTAGCTTCTGCCCTGCATCGAAAGAGCTTCTTTTTTCTGTAGATAGAGACCAACACAAAACCACAACTGCTCAAACTGTAGAGAAGAGCTGGCTGTGGGTGCCAGCCCCAGCAGATAGATCTACAACAAAATTCCTGTATCTAAGGCTCAGGGGACCCAGGGGAAGAGACACCAGAAAGACTGTAAGACAAAGGATTAGGACATCTGTTTCAAGATAGTCTCATCTCAAAAATTAAAGGCACAAAATTGAAGGAGACAGGAAAAGAAGGAGTGGTGTAATTCTCCTAAAAGAGTTTATTAATGTAGAAGAGGTCACAGACCTTGAAAACGCCCATCCAGGTCAATCCTGCAGCATGCCCTTCTAACAGAGAGAATTACAACCTAGGAAGACGAGGGTTGTTTATTCTCAGGCTAAATGGATGCTGTTTAGCCAATAGAATTGTGGTTTATCTCGGGAGTAGACTACTATATAAGTTCTGTTCTTTAGACATTCCTAGGACATTTTCTAGTTAAGCAAAAATACTTTTACAAAATGAATGAATAAATGTTATAATGGCAAATTTGGTTCCAGATGGCCAGGATTAGCTACAATGTAGCAAAGGAATTTACAAAGTAAGTTCTTATTCAAACATTTCAAAGTTTTCTCACAAAACTTCATAAAAGTCCCCTTTGGTAGACAACCTGCAGCTTCTCCAACCACAGCCACATGCAAATGAGGACATAATTGCTTTTAAATGTCTCCAGGGACACAATTTACTTTGACAAGTCTTAGAAGACAGCAGTATATTTTAAGCCCCAAGCTAATGTCTTCACCGCTCCTGCAATTAAGGAAAATTTTACCTTCTCGCTCCCTGCTCTCTAACCACAGGTAAAGGAGAAGCACCCAGACCAACCAGGAATCCTGGAATTTCACAATTAGCAGACCTAGCAGTCAACCTCATGTGTCCTCACAGTTGGCTACTGACTTCCTTTACCTTACTCTTATACCCTCTAGACTTAGAGCTTGCTATTGACCCTCTTCGAGACAGTTTCTTCAGTTGTAAAGTGGGATAATGATGCTACTCCATCCACTTGCAGTGAGAATGGATAAGATAATATGTTGAAAACATAGGAAGTTTCTGACACATACACCTATGTACTAAGCTATTTACTAAATCATATGAAAATACTTGGATCAGCATCTCTCCTAGTACTTAGAAAGTCTAAGACATTTTGTATAAACGTCAAATAAGCTGTTCCCTCTAGGTAAATGGCTGTGAGTGATGGAGTTCATTGCATATAAGATGTAATAGATACTATTGCTTACAAGTTCTGGGGTCAGTTTCCATACTCACACCTAATCACAACAAGATAAACAGAGATAATATCTATATCAATACCTATATCTATACCTATACATTCGTGTGTGTGTGTGTGTGTGTGTGTGTGTGTGTGTGTGTGTTTGTGTAGCTGGGCAGTAAAGTAGCCCTTTCTTCATGCTGTGGAGTAGCCATATTTTAGGTCAGATCTCTGAATGTGTCCTTTTCTCCAGATCAAGAATGGGCTTCCCATTTCTGCACACTGTATCATTGCTGTTTCCCTGGTGTTTCTCTAACTACAATGTAATTGCTGCTTTCTTCTCTGATACTTCAATTATCTACAGCATATGCCACAAACTAATTGAAGTACCATTTGTGGCAAGACGCAGGTCCTATTTTGTATCAATATCTGTAACTACAAGGCAACACTTGGAATCCTTTGATGTAGCAACTAGAAAAGATTATTAAAGTGTGATGGACATTTCCACTTTGAATCTATTGGGTTTGAGAGAAAAGGAAAGATGCTGAAGGTACTCTTCCTAACAGACAGATAGAGAGAGGACCTTGGAGCCCAGAAGTAAACTGAGAGAACAAAAATAAAAGTTCAAGTGAGACATCAAATAAATAAGTTCCTCAAAGGAAGGGGAGGCTTCACACAAGTCTGAGAAGTCTCTTAACTCTCCAACAACAGATGGTTATCAGGCTGAAGAGTCAGGCAAGGGAAGTCACCCACTTTGGATTTGGAAAATTCCCAAGGCAAATGGTTAAAATCATTGAGATGAATTAGGTATGTGGCATATGCTTACACATCATACACACACACACACACACACACACACACACACACACACAGACACACACACTTCATCTATGTCACTCAACTCCCTTAGTCTCCCAGAGGGAGCTTCTGTCATTAACATAATTCTACAAACTAGGTGAACTCCAGAAAATTCAAGTAGCTTTCTTTTCCAAGATGACAAAACTCATATTTGTTCAAGTGGGGACGCACCTAGGCAGACTAGTACCCCAGGCCACACTCTTACCCATTTGTTTCTTATGTCAAATTTATCAGAAGAGAAGAAAAATTAACACCAATATTGTAATAAAAACTAAGGCACATCTCAGAGCAGCCCATGTTCATGTAAACATGTATGGGGTGGCTCCTTTGTTTGTCTGTGACAAGAGCACAAAGTTGATGAGGTCAGATTGGTTCTTTTGGCATTCTTAATTAGGGAGAAACTGGCAAAAAAAAAAACCAAATACCCAGACCAAGATGAGGTACCATGCTTATAGGTAATGAATGGTCCACACCGACACAAAGCATATACAATGAAAATCGAAGGCCAAAATACATTTAGTTCATAATTAATATTTCAGGGCTTAGTTTCAGTCTTACCCTCTAAAGACCCTCCTTGTCATGGGGAGTGGCGTATCCCAACAGCTTTTGGGATTTACTCTTTTTGTTTTGTTTTCCATTAATTTATTAATTTATTTACTTCACATACTGATCACTGCCCCAGCTTCTCCAAATGCTTGCCTCACAGAGTCCTTCCCACCATTTCCTGTCTCCTTCTCCTCTGAGAGTGTGGGGCCCCCCTCCGAGGCCCCGCTCCCAGTCCCCTTTCCCCCATCTTGGCTCATCAAGTTTCTGTTGAGACTAGGGATATCCTCTCCCAATGAGGCCAGACAAGGTAGCCTAGCTAGAAGAAACATATTCCACAGAACAGCAACAGCTTTAGAGACAGCCCCCACTCCAGATGTTCAGGACCCACATGAAGACCAAGCTGCACATCTGCTACATATGTGCACTGGTTCAATCTCTGAGAGCCCCCAAGGGTCCAGGTTATTAATGAGCTCTGTTGGTCTTCCTGTGGAGTTCCTATCCCTCTGGGTCCCTCAATCCTTCCCCCAACTCTTCCACAAGACTTTTGAGCTCTATCCATTGTTTGTTGGTGGGTCTCTATATCTGTTTCTATCAGCTGCTTAATGGAGCCTCTCAGAGGACAGCTTTGCTAGGCTCCTGTCTGCAAGCATAACGGAGCATCATTAATAGTATAGGGATTGGTGCTTGCCCATGGGATAGCTCGTTAGTTGGGCCAGTCATTGGTTGGCTATTCCTTAATTCTCTGCTCCATCTTTGTTCATGCATTTCTTGTAAACAAAACAATTTTGGTTCAAGAGCTGTGGTGTGTGTGTGTGTGTGTGTGTGTGTGTGTGTGTAGTTGATGTCCTTACCCTCCCTCCACTGGGGGATCCAGCCTGGCTATAGGAGGTGGTCACTTCAGGGTCTAGAGATTGACTCTTCCTGTTATTCAACTGTCAGTAATCTTACCATACTCGTCTATCAGCTATCACTCTGTTCCACCACTGCACTAAAAGCTCTTCTCAGAGCCTTTCCTGATATTCAGCACTGTAAGTCCAGTGTCCAGAAGAGCTCCCAGCAATTAGTAAGCACCCCATGAATATTTGATGAAATGAATATAAAAAAAATCACAGTTCATGCATTATGCCATGAAATCCAACTCAACAAATGTGGCAGTTAGGTACACTGTGTGGACCTGTCTTGGAAGAATATGTGAAAAGAAGAAACTCCTTGCAAAAATCACTCAGATATATTGGGAAAACAAATGGAACTCTACCACACAAGCTCACAGTGATTGACACTTTTGATTTATACATTCACAATTTAGTTATGCTCCAGGGAGATCATTAAGCGAAACAGACAACTTATCTCTTGCACAAGATGAAATATGCAGCCCTGGACTGAGAAGAATATGTTTTACAAGGAACTTTGTTTCAAAGAAAACCTGGAACTGGAGAGATGTGGAGGGTTTTGCAGATAGAATATATCAAGTTTTGGGATGTCAGGAGACATTTGACAATACAAAAGCAAAAGAAAATACTGTTGCCCTTACAGGTAATGGTCTAGTCAATAAATTCAATAAAGTAATGTAGGACTCCTTTACTGATTCCGTCTTCCCGGCCTGCTGAGTTCTCTGGGGTACCCTCAGCTACCCTGAGCAGTCTGATATCCCAGACAGATCTCCACTGTCCCGACACCTCTCTGCCTACCTTCATCAGACCTGCTGATCCATACAGGTTAGATTCCCTTCCTGCACCCATCTTCCCTGCCTGCTGAATTCTCTGGGGTTCTCTCAGCTTCCCTGAGAAGTGTGCTATCCCCAATGGACCTTCAACACCTGACTCTCACAATTGACAGGTCATCTGGACAAAAACTAAACAGAGAAATAATGAAACTAATCAGCATTATGAAACAAATAGACCTAATAGACATGTACAGAATATTTCATCCAAGCACAAAAGAATATACCGTCTTCCCAGCACCTCATAGATTCTTCTCCAAAATTAACCATAGAGTTGGTAACAAAGCAGCCTCAACAGACACAAAACGATTGCATCTTGTATCTTGTCAGACGATCATGGATTAAAGTTGAACTTCAACAACAGAAACACCAGAAAGCCCGCACACCCATGGAAACTGAACAACTCTCTACTCAATGATCTCTGGGTCAGGAAAGAAATAAAGAAAGAAATTAAAAACTTTCTAGAATTCAATGAAAATAAAGCTACAACATACCCAAATTTATGGGACACAATGAAAGCAGTGCTAGGGGGAAATTTATAGCACTAAGTGCCTCCACAAAAAAAAAATTTTTTTTAGAAAGTTCCCATACCAGCAATATAAAGGTACACCTGAATGTTCTACAAAAAAGAAGCAAGCATACTGAAGAAAAGTAGAAGGCAGGAAATAATTAAAATCAGGGCTGAAGTCAATCAATTAGACACAAAGAGAACAATACAAACTAAGAAATAACAAACTAAGAGCTGGTTCTTTGAGAAAATCAACAAGATAAACAAACACCTAGCCAAGCCAACCGAGAGAGAGAGAGAGAGAGAGAGAGAGAGAGAGAGAGAGAGAGAGAGAGAGAGAGAGAGAGAGAGAGAGAGGGAGAGGGAGAGGGAGAGAGAGAGGGAGAGGGAGAGGATCCAAATAAATAAAATCAGGAATGAAAAGGGAGACATACAACAGACACTAAGGAAATTAAAAGATTCATTAGGAGCCGGGCGTGGTGGCGCACGACTTTAATCCCAGCACTCGGGAGGCAGAGGCAGGCGGATTTCTGAGTTCGAGGCCAGCCTGGTCTACAAAGTGAGTTCCAGGACAGCCAGGGCTATACAGAGAAACCCTGTCTCGAAAAAACAAAACAAAAACAAAACAAAACAAAACAAAACAAAAAAAACAACAAAAAAAGATTCATTAGGTCTTACTTCAAAAGCCTGTATTCCACAAACTTGGAAAATCTTAATGAAGTGAATTATTTTCTAGACAGAAAAATCTAGAAGTTAAATCTAGACCAGGAAAACCATTTAAATAGCCCAATACCTCTAAGGAAATAGAAGCAATCATTAATAAAACAAAACAAAACAAAACAAAACAAAACAAAAAGAACAAGAAAGCCCTGGGCCAGATGGTTTTAGTGCAGAATTCTACCACACTTTCAAAGAAGAGATAATACTAACACTCCTCAAACTATTCCACAAAACAGGAACATAAGGAACACTGACAAACTCATTCATGAAGCCACAGACACCGTGATATCTAAACCACACAAAGACACAAAAAGAAAGAGAATTTCAGACCAATTTCTCTTATGAGCATTGCAAAAATACTCAAAATACTCGCAAACCAAATCAAAGAACACATCAAAAAATGATATCCACCATGATCAAGTAGGGCTTATCCCAGGGATGCAGGTTTGGTTCAATATATGAAAATCCATCAATGTAATCTACTATATAAACAAACTGAAAGAAAAAAAAACCCCACATGATCATTAGATATTGAAAAAGACTTTGACAAAAAAAAAAAAAAAAACCCTATACCCCTTCATATTAAAAGTCTTAGAGAGATCAGGGATACAGGAAGACCAACAGAATCAACTAACCTGGACCCTTGGGGCTCTCAGAGACTAAACCAACAACCGCAGAGCATACACAGAATGAACCTAGGCTCCCTGCACATTTGTAGCAGAAGTGCTGCTTGGTCTTCATGTGGGTCCCAAACAACTGGAACAAGGGCTATCCCAAAAGTTGTTATCTGTTTGTGGGGTATGTTCTTCTACTTGGGCTGCCTTGTCTGACCTCAACAGGAGAGGATACACCTAGCCCTGAGAACTTGATGTGCCAGGATAGGAGAATACATGGATGGGGAGAACTCCACCCTCTCAGAGGACAAGGCAAGGGGGGATGGGAGGAGGGACTGTGGGAGAGGAGATGGGGACAGCGATGGTTCAGGATGTAAAATGGAGAAAGAAAGAAGAAAGAAGAGAGAGAAGGGGAGTTAGGGAGGGATGGATGGATGGATGGACGGATGGATGGATGGACAGAGGAAAGAAGAAACAAACAAAGAAAGAAAATAACAAGAAAAGAAAGATAGAAAGAAGAAAAAAAACAAAGTAAAATGGACTTTTAGAGGTAATTGTATTTAAAGCAAACATGCTCAAAAAACCAGAATTAGAACAGTTAACTCTTAAAAAGTTTAGCTTAGAATCCAGTGGAAGAACAAATGTATAATTGGTCAATGTAGAGGAGACCAGGAGATAAGACCATCTGATTGTGGGTATTCCAAAAGACACCTCTAAGACTTTAGCTCATGTTGTTCAATCAGTCTCCCCTTACCTCCCTCAATAATATTTTTTTCATATTATATGTTCAGATATATTCATATGTACACTTTTTAATGAATGGAATTATGACAAACATTTAAGCCTGAAACTTGCTTTTTCTCAAATAACAGTTACATCTCTTGGCATATATTATTTGTCAGGAGATTCCATGGCTTCATTTCAAAAGTAACAACTTGGTTGCTTTTCATTCTCCATAGAATCTCAGACAATACAGTGTTTGACCTCATGACTCAGACTATATGAATCATACTAATTTTAGTTTTGAAATTATTTTAAATCTTCAGTAATATGATTCAGTGGTCAAAGTACCAAGAAGCATAAGAAGTGCAGATGTAGAAATGGACCTTTTAATAATAAAGATGTTCTGCATGTTACTGGATCCAGAAACCAATGAGCTGGGCAACAATTAACAATCATAGAGAGTCTCCGTGAAAGGCACTCTTCTTTCCTAGAACATTCACAGCACCTTGAGGTGGGAGGGCACTGTGTCCTGCCAGGATTCATGCAGATAACAAGGACATCATACCTCTCCCCACCCCGTGGTCCCCCCAAAAAACACCTTCTCTGCCTTGAACCACCTCAAATGTGATTCCAAGAGGGATACTGCAAAAGTGAAGGCTACATCCATCCATCCATCCATCCATCCATCCATCCATCCATCCATCCATCCATCCATCCAGTAAAGCCATGTTCAAGGCAAGGCATTGGCTGCAATGTTTCAGACTGGAGACAAAGAAAAGACCAAAACAGGTCCCAACTTTCTTGTGGTGTTGAAGTTTCTCATGTCAATGATGGGGAAGGAAGTGAAAATTTGCCAAATACCTAAATAAATATTTATGTGTGGCTACTGTCTAATTGTCAAAAGTGTCACTAGATGCAAATTCCAGCAGTTCAAACATCGTCTCATCCTTGTTCATCAAGCAGGGCTTCCTCCCATAAGGGAGGAAAAAAAAAGACTGTGTGAAAATTTGCAGAACCTCATTTAATAAAAAAACAATGCAGTGAGTTCTACAAAGAATCTGTCTGAGGAGATTAGAAATGGACTTCTGCCACAGGGGAAGATAGAACTGAGCTAAAATCTGACAGTCATACAGTGGGTAAGGGAGCTCTCCAGGCACAGAGGGGAGCCAGTGCCTGAAAAGCAATGGAAGAAAAGATAGGTCAAGGTGGCTAGAGCCTAGAGACAGGACTGACGAAGGGCAGGAAGGGACACTTGGGATAGAGATAGAGATAGAAATAGACAGTGAAATCATCTTTTACTTGTCACTTGTCTCCATTATCACAACTTATTGGAATAATATCTTTGTGCAGTGGATGGTGGCTAACACACAAACTCCCAACTGATCAGAGGGCAGAAAATAAGTGTCCAAGGAGTACTCAGCCACAGATGACACACCTATGTCTCCTCACCTGCCTCCACACCCATATACTTAGGCACACACACACACACACACACACACACCACTGATGCTCAGAGACCATAGCAGAAGGGGGGAGATAGGAAGAATCTGAGATTAGAGAAGACTCTAGAAATATAAAGTCTCCTGGATGTGGCAGGACCAGTGCACTCTTGAACTCATGGCAGCTTTGTTTGCTTGCACAGGATCCGCACAAGACCAAGCCAGTCAACATTCTAGCACTGAGTGGGAAAGTGAGACTCCACATGTATCCAAAATGCTATGGACAATGGAAGCCTTCTCAGGGAGGGAGAACTGGTTTTCTTTAAGGGCATGGCTCCTGGTTTGTTGAGTGTGTCCCAGTGCTTGGTTCCACAACTAGGAATATATTGGAGTTGATAGGCCATTTTAAAGGGGAACATGAATTTAGGAGGTAGAGTAGGTAGGTCTAGGAGGAGTTGGAGGACTTGGAGGTAAATAAGATCAAAATACATTGTATGAAATTCTTGAGGATTTAATAAAAAATATTTTGTACAGAGGAATAGCAGGGCACAGGTGCAATGAGTGGGGAATTAGAAAAAATTAGGGGAAAACTTTGTGGAAAGGAGAGGAATAAATAACACCCAAATGTTTGAAAAAAATCAATAGGGAAATATTATTTTATGTTTACATAAAATTCACATGTGATATAGGTAATGTACACATTGTTTAAATGAAGTCATATCTCTTACAGTAACACTCTCCTCAAGAGCCATAGATTATGTAACAAACTTGGGAAACTCCCCTTCAGGTTATTGGTCAGGGTAGCCCAAGAAACTCCTCAAACAATACAGCCTATTGCCATTGCCCTTGGTTCCTCCCAGAACATGGAGGTAAAACTCTGTTGTTGAAAACATTCACACGGGAATCAGACTGGATATGACACAGAAGCCCCCTTCCTGAGGAATAGCTAGCTCTTCCTGTATCATAGTGTCATAGAAGGTGACATGCAATCTTCCAAAGGAGACAAGCAAACAACACTCCTACTCAAGTGCAAAGCGTGGGTACCACAACAGTCGCCAGCATGGCTAGATATTCCCAAGGGTCCAAGGGTGATACATCTTGGGGGTAAACCACAGCCATCTAATTGGACTTACAGCCTCATTAGGAGAGAATTCATGCCTGCAATTGTAAACCTACCCAACTAACCATGGTTGGTATAGCCTTGGACTCTAAAAGAGAACCTATTACTGCCACTTTCCTAAACTGGACATTTCCTGACTGTATTCTAAATACCCACCTTTATATCCACAGATAAATGTAGTCTTCATCTGCTTATCAGAAAAGGCTGTTAATTTTTATAGCAGATGGGGACTATTATGAAATCAACAGTTAATTAAGATGTAGAGAAGTACTAGGCTATGGGGATCCAACCTCAATTGATATATCTAAAATGCAACCTCTATAATGGAGGCTCAGGGAACATTGCAGGAGATGGGGTGGAGGGGTTATAAGAGCCAGAAGGCCAGCCTATATCTGCTGCAAGACCATGTGTTCTATATATGACAGGGAAGCTGCTACACCCATGAAATCTTAGTAATATATTTGACTTAAGAAGACCTACATATGATAACACCAATTTGGTATGTCACCAAAGATGGGGAAATATCATAAGGTTCCACCCTCAGAAGAAGAACTACAGGCAGGCAGTGATGGCTGAGAGAGTGAGAATCTGACTTCTCCAGAGATGAGCATCTGATGGGTGATCCAACGGGGCGTCATCAGGGTTAAACACATAAGAGTAACACTGAATGAACTCAGCAGGGTATGTGGGCTGGGGGTGGGTGGGTGGGATAGGAGCAGGAAAGGGGATGAATTGAAGTAGGGAGGGGGTTAATAAAAATATGGTAAATACAATACGTATGCATGAAATACTAAATCAATTAAGTTGAATTGGAAATTAAGTTAATTAAATTTAGAAATTCTCTACATCAATCAGTATGGTCATACCTCAAAAGCAAGAGGTAGGTGTTGAAAAGTTCCAAGCAAGGGAACTTCAACTCTCAGAGCAGCCGTTTTCAAAGCTGGCCATTTGTTTGACCTTGTAAGTGGAAATAGATGCATACAGCAACGTGAGAACAATTACAGGATGCACTGGTGTATTAGACAAGTCGAGTTCCAGTAGCAGCTGTATTGCGTCTTGGTAGGAAATGATCCACATCAGGTAGAGTAGCTTCTGTCTCTAACTTCAGTCCTGCAAGATTGAATTTTTTGCCCCCCCTTTTTTGTGAGACCAAAACAAACAAACAAACAAAAAACCCCAAACCAAACTGGGACTCAGAAGAGCTTATTAACCCACTGCCAATCTCTGAGACAAAACCCTGACAGAGCTGAAGTTTAAAATTAAATCTCTTAAATTTTAAAACAGATGGCTTTTAATGTCCAATTCTTAACAGTTTCCCTACATCCTGAGCCTACTTGAAGAAGGAGTGAAGGAGTATGAGCTGAAATCTGGAATCTGAAGCAGAGCCCTCCCTGATGGGAGATCTTTTAGCATTTGTCTTCGGGTTGGCCAGATTCTATTCTCTATAGAAAAAAAAACCCTGAAATTCCTGTCATTTTTATTCCATGCATGGCTCATTTTCTTCCCCTGACTTTTGCCAAAATTTCACTGACTTCCAGCTTCCCTTTATCCCCAGCCTTGTCTTTTTCTAAGTGTCAGTATTATACTATGTCTAGTCTCAAGATCATTGTAGCAATGATCAGACACAGGCTACCTTCTAGGATTCCCCGTGTTTTCTACTTTCTCTATTTTATCTTATAAAATATGAAATTTCATACAGTACATACTGTTTTTAAAATGTCTTTCACATGCTGATGTCCAATTATAAGCAATCTAAGACCCACAAATTTCTAATTATGATATGTGGTAGGTCTTACTGTTGGCTAACAGTCCACTCATGCTTCCTCTCTCTATATATGCATGCAGTGGAGTCTCATTATACATACATACATACATACATACATACATGCATGCATGCATACATACATGCATACATAGAACCTAGGCAATTCAACTCTGTTCTTGTCAGAAAAACAAGGAGAGAGTGGTTTAAACCACTGTCACACCTGCTGTTCTCATCAGCGCCTTCATGTGACAGCAGGTGAATCTGCTGTTGTCACATAGGTTTCAGTTCTATCTATCTATCTATCTATCTATCTATCTATCTATCTATCTATCTATCTATCTATCTATCTATCTATTTCACTCCATATTTTATTCCCCCACCCTGTCCACCCTCTGACTGTTCCACATCCCATACCTCCTCCCCACCCCCTGTCTCCATGTAGATGTCCCCACCCCACTACACCACCTGACCTCTAATCTCCCTGGAGTGTATCATCTAAACTGGCCTATAGCCTCCTGGGCAGATGTACTACTTCTTGCCGCCACCTGACTCCCTTAGCCTTTTGTTCCTGACATTGATAGAGAATTGGAAATCAACTTGACTGAGGATACCTATCTCCACTGAAAACTTTGCAAGCAATTGCTAGTCCATGCTGACCTTTGGATCTTCAATCTGAGAGCACCTGGCTGAGTAGAAGCCCTCCACAAAGACTGCCCTGGTAAAAGAGTCACTGACCTTCTGGCATCTGTCTCTATGGAACTAATTGTATATGATGTGACTCAGGAAAGGAAAGAAAGACGCCAGGTGATCTTTGTTAGGTTACTAGTGTCACAAATGAGGTCCGCTCCACACATTGCTCTCCTCTTACCTGTCCAAGGAAATACAGCAGAGGTGAAAGATGGATGCTGTGGTGAGTAGGACATCCAGAGAGGTCCGGACCAGGCAAAACATCTCCCCATAAGCCCAGATGTCTTGTACCAGCTCAATGGCACCAAAGGGCATCACCAGCACCGAAACCAGCAGGTCGGCAAAGGCAAGAGACACAATGAAATAATTGGTTTTTATTTTCCTGTGAGGGAAAAGGTATAGGCAAGGTGGAGGGGGAAGGGTGGGGAGAAGAAAGTGGGGAGAGCCAGGGAAGAATCGAGGAGAGTGGAAGGAAGGAACAAAGGGGTGTAGAAAAGGAAAGAAGAAATCACACATTAAACATAATCCACGAGACTCAGTTTTCCCTTCTGTCCCACAACCGAGCAGATTCTCTGTGCTCTAGCCTCTTCTGACTTCTTCAGACTCATGCCATGCCCCAAAGCCCTCTTTCCATCTCTCTTCTGCCCTTCTGGCCTAACCAGAGGCCAGCTGGGGATGTACTGAGAACCATTCTGAGGTTCCACACAGTTGTGCTTTCTCTCGCCTATTCTTCTTGCCAGAGTCCACCCTGCCTTTGGACCTGGCTTAGGCACACCCAGGGAGCTCTCTCAAGGTGCTGCCCTCAGACAGTGTTAAGCTTGAGAATAGGCGAGAGAAAGCACAACTGTGTGGAACCTCAGAATGGTTCTCAGTACACCCACAGCTGGCCTCTGGTATCATTCTCAGCTGCTAGGGTAACCTCTTCTGTACCCACTACACGTGACTCCAGGCAAAGTTCTGCATTTTTTCTCTGCCTCTTCACTGGGTAAGGGCACATCCTGCTTAGAGACAGGCTATCTCTACCTCACCTCTTCTTTCATGGACCAATGCAACTTAGCCCAGCCATGCACTAAAAATACCCTGTGAATTTTAGGGAACTTCAGTGCCCAGGGTCCAACTCAGATCAATTAGACAAAAAAAACATGGGTGGATATTATCTTCCTCCACTGAATACTGCTACGTAAGATATAGGATGGCCAATTAAAATTTGATGTTTAACAATGGATACTTTTAAAAAATAACTATCTCCAGATTATTACACAGATCACATCAATACCATACAGTGTTGTTTTGAAAATTATTTTAGGTGATTATAATTGTAGTCACAGTTGAGGTTGGTAAGGTACAAAATATGGTAGATTCAGTGTTTATTCCCTAAATCAATCATTCGTTATGGTTGATTTATTCCCTGAACCACTGATATCAGGGGTGTGTGTGTGTGTGTGTGTGTGTGTGTGTGTGTGTGTGTGTGTGTGTTTTCCAGATAGGATGGAAGAATCCCAAAGTGTTCTTGTGGTTATATTGGGTTGGAGTTGTAGAGTTATGTGTGATCCCTTTTTTGTTTTTCAGAATCTTTCCCCATGAATGTTTCCCATCATCATGATAAATTATAATGGAAATTACTCAGAGCCAACTTTATAGGGAGATCCCTCTGACACCCATGTTTGCTGAGAGGTCCCCTTGTGCTGCTCACCTGAGTTGCCTGTCCCTGCACACAGCCACCATCACCAGCAGGTTGCCCAAGATGGCCATCAGGATAACCACTGCAAGAAACGTGAGCAGCACGACCTTCTCCACGAACTGGAAACCCTCGTTGGAACTGGAGGTTATGGAAACACAAAACACACAGATGTGAGAGAGCGAGCATCAGACACATTGGAAAGGCCATTTGTTTGCCTCCCGCAGCCTTCAGGAGGGTCATGTCATCATCATCAACCAGCAGTAGCAAAATATATGATGCACCTGAACTTGCCAAAGTTTGCCCTCACTTGATGGCATCCCCAGATGGTTGGAGAATATGAGAGGGGGACTGTGCAGGTGAATAGATAGCCTTGGCTGCATGTTTCTTGTTTTCCTCCAGAGACTCACCTTGCCTAATAATCAGCTAGGTACTGGTTTCTGTGTTGCACACTTGACTCATCTACAGTGCAAGCTCCATCAGACGAAGACCTCAGCTGTTTTACACATTGAGGTGTGTTCAACTCATGATTCTTGCTTATCAGGTGGAGATGATCAGTGATCAATGGAGGTCACTGGAACCAAGTTCTGCATGAACACAAGGGCTACCTGTTTCTGTATCCTATTCTAGCTTGAGCAAAAGCTATGGTTTATAGGTGGTCTGTCTAGGAAGAGACAGTCATAATTAACAGGTATTCTTGAGACAGTTCACAAATGACCTCAACATTCTGTGATGCCCACAGGAAGAGAGGCCCTGGTTCCTTTGATAATCACATCCTTGTTGATTTCAGCACCTGGTTAGAGTTGACAAATAATTTTTTTTTGACAGTATAAGCTCAGGATTTGGTTTATTAGGTTGGAGTGTTCCTTCTCAATAAATGCACAGTATTTGCAGGCTGCTCTGAAACTGCATGAAACAATTATGTATAATGTCACAAAAACATCCTTTTAAGCAGTTTGGAAAGGTTTTTAAAGTGTTGGACATGAACCGAACATGTCAGCATAGAAAACTGGGGGGTGGAGAGCTGGTGGGACACTTTAGGGCTCCATTTCTGCAGCACCAATGCCCATTCATTATATACCATGCTGTCTGTGTTTGGCTGCTGCTTGTCATTCCCACCTGCTTAAGTTCAACTCTTAGACGATGTGCAGTAACCAACCAACATTTCTCATCTTCATAGTGTGGACTGCCTGACATAACTTTCAGAATTATTCTATAAATCTCCCTCACAGATTGTCTCTGGTTATATTTTTCACTGTAATTTCCAGTGGCAGTAAAGTCTCTGGTCTATAGTGTGTGTGGTGTGGGACCATATGCAATGCATACTGAGTAGGCACATGCTAGTTTGCTGACTGAGTAACAGGTATGTAATATTCCACAAAGGGAGACATAGTCTTCACTGTATTCCAAAGCACTCTTTGAAAGCACAGAGGAGATCTTACCTAAAACAGAGAAGATCCAGTGAAAAGATTTTTAAAAGGGGGATTTTTTTTAACTATCAAAAGGAATATTCTACTTGAAATAAGAGTAGATTAACATATTATTCATTCAACTGTAATATAGGCCTACTGTGTCTACAAGAAAAATAAAGTAGAGAGTAAACAGATATGTAAGAAAATAGGTAGTGCTAGTTTCAAAAAGGGTAGGGAGATGGGGACTGTCTGTTGGGGGTGGTTAGAAGGTTGCCATCTTTGTGTTTGAAGAGGAATGTGCATGTGTGCACAGGTATGTGGAACCATACTCTCCTATGTGAACATGTGAGGAGGGCAAAGTTGTCTTTCCATTTTCTTAGGGTTTCATTTTTGTTTGTGTGTTTGTTTGTTTGTTTTGTTTTTGGGACAGAGACTAACACTAACTTAGAGCTTGTCACTTGAGTTATATTGGCTGGCAGGGAACCAAAGGAATCCACCTGTCTCTGTCCTCCAGTCATAGGCAAGATCACCATGCCCAGCATTTACTAGATGAACACATATGTACATGTGCATGGACACATAAGCACTCACACACACACATATGCACATACAAACACACCCCTATACCTGCTTGTGTACAAATACACACACACAATCTAGACACAAAAAAATATTTTTAAGATGCTGGTGGCGTTACCCCATACAGAAAACTGACTCAATTGGTCTTGTCTATAGTTTGAGTGTCAGAACTTTTGAAGATCCAAGTTATTCTGATTTGTAACCAAGGTTGAGTCTCACTGAAGAAGGAGATAAGAACCTTCTCATTGCCAGAGAGAGACTTCAATGGCTTCCTGGAATTGCTTTGAATTTCTGATGCAAAATTCATTTACGAACACCTGGCTCAACTGAGAGACTACAACAGTCAAAACAGAGCAAAATAAACAAAACCAAGTGTTAATGTGAATGTAAGGAATTTGGACATATGCGTGTGTGTGTGTGTGTGTGTGTGTGTGTGTGTGTGTATGGATTATTCGAGTATAGAAGGCTCGGTGTGTTCTCAGAATGACCACATGAACCCAGAAATTTAATTGTAAATACATATTCCAAAAAAACTGAGAACAGGAATACAAACAGAATGTTTTATACCAACATTCTTAACAGCATTAGTAATAAAAAGCCTGTAGACATAATCTTGTGGCTTATATCCATGAACAGGCAGTAAATAAATCAGGATGTAATAGTTATATAAACACATGCATGTATTGGAATATTATGTTTCCATAAAAGGCATGAAGAAGTGACACGTGTTTCAATATTGATATACACTGAAGATATCATACTGAGTGAAATGCACCAGAAATAAAAGAGCAAATATGTGATTCTGCTTATATGAGAATCAACAGACTATACAAATTCACAAGAAAAGAAAGTAAATTAATAACTCCTCAGGCCTGGGGTTGCAGGGTAGTGGGAATTATTACTTAATAGGTAAGAGTTATTCTTTGAGTTGCTGGAAAATTTTTGGAAATAGTATTGATGATAATAGTTCCAAACCATTGTGGACATACTTCTTATTATAGAAACATTTTATTATAGTTATTATTTAATATATTACTGGCCAATTATATATGTTTTTGTTTTTATAATACAAAAAGAATATATGGATGAGTATACATCATGATGCTACTGTATAAGACTTCTGTGTTAGTGGCCAGTGGGCTGGGTATTTTAGGTTACTTTCTTACCTACAATGGATGATGGGAATATTACCCTTAGCAGGTGGATTCTCCACATAGCTCATGTTCCCCATTAGAACCACGTTCCCTTTGCTGATTTTCTTCTTTTAGGAAGAGAAATGTGTTCAGAGTGTTTGTGATAGACATTTCTGGCTGCAAAGAATATGTGTTTAGAGAACATGGGACAAAGGTTCAATGTCATGGTTCATTTGTGGCATACCAATTAGGAGCTGGAAGAGGCTAAACTTTAAATTGTGAGTGATAAGCTCAATTTAACCTTAGAGAGAATTTTTTTTGATTAGGTAAAAATAAGTATAAATCACAGTAACAATAAGTAAAATAAATTAGGAGTTACTCTTTCAAAATCCATGTTAGATCCTTGGGTTGCCTCTGAAACCCTCTTGCCTCTGAAACCCTCTGGGAACACTGTCAATAGCAATTAGACAGTTCTCACCACAGAGGTGCCATCTATGCTAAATTGGTTCTTTGACAGCCTTTCCTGTGAGAAATTTTTCTTTCATTTCTTTTTCAATGATCTTTTGACCCATTAACAAAGAAATTCTATAAACTTGCTGTCTGGATTTAACATTTTCTCTGTTCTTGGTAAAAGAAAACTCAAAGACTAAACTTGAGTTCTCTATATAGGTTAGTTTATATAAAAGCAAATGTCAAAGGACAACGTTAACACAAATAATTGTTACAAATATCGGAAGCCTGTGCATGTACTAGCATAAGGTATGGATTATGCTACAGATGGTGTTTGCTTCCACACTGGTTCTATTAATAATAAGCTATGTGACTTTAAATCATTCACTTATTTCCTCTGAGCCTCAAAAGTTAGATCAAATATTTTAACATCCACCAAATACGCACTGAGGGGCAACTACATGCTAAGTGCTGTGCTGGACATTGCCAAAGTCTTCATCCCCAAGGAGTTCACACTATGGCAGAGAAACAGAGAAGACAGAAATGGACATTCACAGAACAAATGCAGCTGTGCTCAGTTCTTCAAAATTGTTCTCTCACTTTGATGTTTATAATTCACCGAGTTCATAAATGCATTCTGTTTTTATAAATCTCAAGTGAAGCATAGGCATTTGGCTTTTATAACCTTGTGTGATGCGGATGCTCTTCTCGCATTCTTTTCTATTTTGTGGAGGGAGGATGAAGGTGTATGTGGGTGTGAACACACACAGAAGCTGGAGGTTGACCTCAGATGCTGTTCTTAATTACCTCTCCACCCTGTGTTCTGAAATAGGATCTCTTGCTAACCCTGAAGGTTACCAGTTCAGTTACTGTAGCATACTACAAAGCCCATTCATCCTCCTGTATCTCCTTCACCCGTGCTGAGATTACAGGTTCATGCGACTATGTCTGGCATTTTAATGCACATTTGGGGGATTGGATTTAGATCCTTGTGAGTCATCTCTCCAGACTTCTGAATTACAAAACTCTAAAGGGCATAAACATGAGGGTGTAGTATAGAGTGAATAAATGAGATGAAAATGTTAGGTAGTCCAGGAACACTACAGATGACATTCAGGTGACTTTTGCGGAGGATTCAGACATAGAGGAAATAAAGGAGTGAGGCTTATGCGCAAATGCCTTGAGACATGAAAACCTTTTGGGTTCTCTCTCAGAGAGGCACCTGAAATGAGCGCACCAAAGTACCAAGCAGAAGACTCTGAGAGCCAGCCTTCCCTCATGAGAAGCTAATGTCCTACTGGAAGATGCAGAAGTGTAGGAACAGAACAGTGTCATATGGGAATGAATGTGAGAACAAGTCAGAAGAGCTATCAGGTGAGTCTCGAAGAATCAGAGAGAGCAGTGCTTGGAGTAGAATTGGAGTGATGAGGAGAGAAGAGGGGGCTGGAGAGATGGCTCAGCAGTGAAGAGCACTGACTGCTCTTCCAGAGATCCTGAGTTCAATTCCCAGCAACCACATGGTGGCTCACAACTATCTGTAATGGGATCCGATGAGCTGTTCTGGTGTGTGCCTGAGGAGAGAAGAGGGTGCCTCCTTTGAGGCAGGAGAGATGGTCTTCCCATAGAAGATGAACTGGTTGTCTGGTGCTAAATGGTCAGTCATAATAAACATGCATACAAGTAACAATATACAAACTGAGAAAATCATATTTAGGAATATGTATGTGTGTATATGTATATGTATATGCATACAATAACAATCAATGAGGAAAGAGACCATGAATTTGAAAAGGAGTCGGGAGGGATATTGTCTTAGTTAGGGTTTCCATTGCTGTGAAGAGACATCATCATCAAGGCAACTTCTATAAAGGACAACATTTAATTGGGGCTGGCTTACAGCTTTAGAAGTTCAGTCCATTATCATCAAGGCAGGAAGCATGGTAGCATCCAGGCAGGAGTGGCACTAGAGGAGCTGAGAGCTCTACATCTTCTTCCAAAGGCAAACAGGAGAAGACTGACTCCCAGGCATCTAGGAAGAGGGTCTCAAAGCCCACCCCCACAATGACACACTTCCTCTAACAGGCCACACCTATTCCAACGGGGCCACAATTAATAGTGGTACTAATGGTGATACTTCCTGGGATAAACATACTCAAACCACCACAGGTATATGGGAAAATTTGGAGGGAGGGAAGGGAAAGGAGAAATGCTGTAACTATTTTATAATCTCAATGACATGAAAAAAAGTTTAAAATATTGGTAGACTCAAAGAAGACAGTGCTTACCACAAAAGGGGTAGCATGCAATATGTTATTTAATATCCAATATGGAAAAAGAATAATGTCATGGGTGGCTGTGAGAAATAAAAACAAACCCATATTTCTAATTTGCATACATAGAAAGATGCTATAATTTTATTAGATGGAAAAATAAGGTGTGAAATACCAGTAAGAGCTGCTCATATGCATGTTCAATAGGCAGCTGGGAGCGTGTAGCTACAACGGAAAGAGATAGCCACACAGGAAACACACATGGTATTTGCCTTGGGGAGAAATGTAAACATCCAAGAAGGGATCAGAGTCTTGACCTAAACATGATGTAGAGAAGGTAGCAGCTGAAGATAGGAAAGAAAGTAGAAAGTACCTACAGAGCAAAGAGAAGTGTGACATTGTAAAAGAAAGACGGAAAATAAGTTCCTTGATAGCAGTTTGTGTTTCTGTGCGCATGGGTGTAAAGGAATGGAGATCTCAGTGCAACTGGGATGATGGATGGAAAGGTAAATAGAAAGGTGGGAAGTGGGGGCAGTGGTCACATATGAGGCAGCTTTGGATGAAAGTCAAATGAAAAAAAGAGAGCCCAGGTTGCTGTAGGCTGATGCATTGAAATGCTGAAAACCAGGCTAGTCTGCATCCTTCAGAAAAACTTGTCGAAGAGAATATGTGTAAAGGAATAGAGAAAAGCAGAGGACAATAACTATGTACTAATAACTATGGGGTAAAACTAAGTACAATTATGGGGTAAAACTGAGAATGGATCAGGCAAGATAACAAAAATTCTTTGTATTTACAAATTGACCATCACAATAACATTATATTGTTGAAAGACCTTTAGCAATGGATAAAATCTCTGCCAGAGGAAGAGCCTGCTAACCTATATCTTAGGATTGCCACATACAAAGAAAACATCTTTGAAAACACACAGTGAGCACTCACAGAGGGTCCTGGTCAGCTCAAACATTCCTATCCAGCTTCTTTCTTTGCCCCTCCTCAGCTCACAATCTTGGTGCACTCACTGTAATATTAGAAGATGGTGAACACACAGTCATGAACTCAAGGAAGCTGGATCAAGAGCTAAGTGATGGCCAAAGATCTCTAGCCCACTAGCAAATCAAGTAAGGAACAAAAGCAGAACAGGAAAAATGCAGAGTCCAGTCTGCATGCTCTGGGGAGCTCCAGGTGGAAGGGAGTGACCGGACAGCCATGTCTAAGAGAGTCTCAGAAGACAAGCACCATACTCTCAGTAACAGATACTTTAAAGAGAAAAGAAGAGAGCGAGAGAGAAAAAGGCAAAGCTTGCATGTCACTGCAGCCAAGAGAGGAAAGATGCCAGCAAAAATCTCTTGTTTTAGCACACAACTAGAACAGCAGAAAATAAATACTGAGTCAAATAAAGTCAGGACAGAGATTGATGACAAAAGAGATACTGGTGACAAATCCTGAAATACTGGAAATGAAAAATTCAATAAACCAAATACAAAGTTCCATAAGAAGTTCTATCGACAGGATGAGTTAGTTTTTCCTTGAATGTTAGACACTGCACTATGTTCTTTAAACAAGAATTTTAGCTAACCAAACAATGATATAGTGTGAAGATTGTATCTGTAAAATAATTTTTGAGGATTCTTGGGAATACTGACTATATCACCCCTGAATCTTAAAGAGTAACATCCCAAGGAGTTGGAAAATACTGATAAATTGTCTTTGTTTCCACTGTGTATGGGAGTTATACAATGCATCACTTTGCTTTAGATTTGTAATATTCATGTGGAATTACAAAAAATTTGAAATAACCAATAGAATCTGGAGTAAAAAGAAAAATTCTGGAGGTATCACTATAGAGAGTTTTAAGTTATAATGCAGAATCATAGCAATAAAACAAGCCTGGTTTGGGCATAAAAACAAACCTGTAGATCAGTAAGAAAGAATAAAGGGTCCAGGTATAAACCCATGCACCTATGCCTTTTAATTTCTGGCAAAGATGACAAAAATGCACATGGGGGGAAAAGATAGCCACTTCAACAAATAGTGCCAGGAAGACTGGAGGTGTATACCTAGAAAGTCTAATTAGATCCTGTCTTCATGATCTACAAAAGTTACTGCCAAACGTTTCAAAGACCTTAATGTAGAACCCAAAACACTGAAGACGTCAGAGCACAAGTTAGGACCAATGGCTCAAGATGTAGACATAGACATTCTGAACTGGACTCTGGCTCTGAATGAAATAATACCCATTGACAAACGGCCTCATGAAATTAAAAAGCTTTTGGACTGCCTACAGAATGAGAAAAAAGATATTCCCAAAGGTTCAATATTGGCACGTACCTTGGAGGTAACCAACAGCTGTCTAATTAGACCTAAGCCCCCCTTCAATAGGAAGGAAATCGTGCCCAGTATTGTAAACCTAGGCATATATCCATTGTTGGTGCAGACATTACTGCTACTTTCCCCAATTCAGGAAAATTCCCAGTTGCATTCTTAATGTCTATCCTTACACCCACAGGCAAATATAGCTCGCACCCCTCATCATTGCAGCTTGTTCTGTAGCAGAGACAGAGCATTGCAGCAAGCCACAACTGACCAAAACACACGGAACAACTGACTGTGGCATGTTCAGCCTCAATAATAATTACATTTATACTGAAACCCATACACTGACAGCTTAGAGAATACTGTGTAAAGGGCCTGAAAATTGTTAAGATATGGAAGACCAGTATGCTGCTTCAAGATTGCATCTTCTAGATACAACAGGGAAGCTGGACCCATGGACTCTCAATCCGTGGGTACCTAAGCAAAACCTGAAGATGACAACGGTATGCGAGATGAGAGAGAGAGAGAGAAATTCTCTCCCTTCAGGAGAAGGCTCCTGATAGGTTGTCCAGTCCCAAATGGGCTGCCCTAAATACAATAAATACACTTAATGTATTTTAAGTGAACCTGTTCAAAATGCAAAGTACATATTGACTTAAACAAACCTGCTTAATGTAATGTAGATTTAGGCTTTCATCTCTATCCCACCTTCAATAATGTTAGATAGGGTTTTGGTTTTTTTGTTTGTTTGTTTTATTTTGCTTCCCCCCCCCCCCGTCTATTCACACCATTATACATTGTTTGTTTCCCTTCCTTCCCTCCTTCCTCCTTTCCTTCCTTTTTTGATGTCTGTCTTTTATTAAGATATTAAATACTAGATTGTTATGTGGTTTGACTTAGTTATTTTGTTGCAATTATTGTTCTTCTTGCTTTTCTTTCTTTAATATTTTAAATGTCTTATCTGACAATATCATATATATATATATATATATATATAAACAAACATATTTCAATCAAATTCATCCCTTCTCCCTTACTCTGCCTCAGCCTCTCTAACTTCATCTGGAATGCCTGTCTTCCCAGTGAGTCCCCCCCTTACACTCTCACATCTTTATAATTTTATTGTTTTATGACCTACTGAGCATGAGTGGGGTTGTTTGCAAGAACACCATGAGTGTGAGCCACTAAGCAGTGGTTATATTTACAGGCAATTTACCAGTCATTATACCACTAAAAACCAGGATTTCCCTCTGCCAGGAGGCACTAGCTGCCAATGATTCGTTGGGAGGGGTGGGGTCTCATGAGCCACTCCCTCGTCATCCACTGATATAGGTCTTGGGCAAGTAACCATGGCTACCTGTGAGTCTACAGGTTTGAGGATCATGTGTTCAGAAGACATCATTTCTTAGACTCCTTTCCTTCCTCTGGTTTTCATACCTTTTCTTTCCCTTATGAAGCACACAATGGTCAGTTATTCAAAGTACTATGACCAGTTATATATCTATAAGTTTCTTCATTAACCATTACTCATTGAAATAAAAGCCCAATCTCCAAGATAAGCTATTAATCATCAATACCTTCTCAGATGGGGAAGAGTCTCTGGAATATAATTTATTAAAAATAATTCTTCTCCTTCCCTTGGTTTCTATGGAGTTGGTTCAGGTTCAAAACACGATCCATTTTGTACTTATAGCTTTGAAAATATAACCCATACCTGTAGTAAGAATTTGGGAATTTTTGTTTCTTTAAAAAACAGAGAAATATTATAAGACTAAGGTATGGGATATGGGGTTGCTTCAGATTGTCCACAGCAGTTGATTATGATTTTCTTCATATTCCTGGAGGAGCAAGATTTCGCTAGCTGTAGACAGTTCTGTGATTGTGTGACATTTGGAATACTGGGGACTTTTTAGAAGGTATATAAATAATAGGGCCCCCAAGATCTATGGTAAGCTGTTGATTGTTTGTCAGTCACAGTTGGTTAAGCTGTGTGTAAAGAAGAAACAAGAAGAAATTAGTTATCCTGATGGTGAAGATCAAAATTTCCCAAGGAACTGGATGCCCCTAATCAGCAGGAAGTAATCCAATGACTCTGACTCCTGGCTGTATTAACGGACCTCTTTCCTTTCCTCTCTATCCCTTTTTCTCTCTTATCTAGTGTTAGGAGTTTGAAAGGGTGAAAGAAAAAAGAGCCAAAGAGAAGGGTGGAAGAAAGAAGAACCAAAGAGTAGTCAAAGACAGCTACATATATCTTTTTAACTTTGTCCTCTGAATTTTTGCTTCGAAAGCATATATTGTTTTTGGTAATTATGTAATGTGTGTTCTTTAGCATTTCCCATGAATAAATCTATGACCATTGGACTAGGCATGGGAAAGTTACTCATATTTGTGTTGGAAATATTTCTCATGTAAATTACTTTTAAGAATACCATTTTAATTAAAGTAGTAGTAGAACATAAGAAGATAGTAATTGTTAACTAATAACATAAGCAATTAGTGTAACTGTATCTTTTAAAAGTATATTCTAGTTCTGTTACACAAGTGCATATTTTTCCTGCAGCTTTTTGAGAAACCAACCCTACCATAACCAGACTACCTATAACAGTTTAATTCTTGCTGAAAAATCTGTGGAATCCACACCTGAATGCATAAGTTCTGTTCCACTCTCCACTTCCCTAGTTTCTCCTTCTACTTACTAACAACACAAGACTAACAATAGAAAGACAATGAGGCTTCCAAGCTGATTACCAAAGATGCTGTGCTTCCTGTAAGTGCATCTCCTGCTTCCCCTCACCTGTAGTCCCCACTCAGGAAACCTCTGAAGGCTTTGCTTACTGCAGGGATTTTCTGCTCTTGGGCTCATCGTTGAGTCTTGGCTAAATGCAAGGCATGAAGGCTGGCCCTCTTGCTATAGCACCCTCAGAATGAACAGTCTGTGTGCTCTCCTTTGAGTCTTGGTTTATTTCCACATTTTAGATAACCTTACAGTCACTAGGAATTCTATATTTTCAAATTAGCAATTTTTTTCTGGAAGAGATATTATTTCTTATGCCCTATGTTACTTTGTGTTGTTTCAGTAAATGTTGAAGTCTCTTAGTTAATTTTTCGATAGACCGATTTTCCTCGAGTGCTTTTTTAAAATGAAGGAATAGATAATAGTATGTGTATAGGATGGTTTCCTAATCTGAGGCATCCTCTTCTGCCTCAGCAGCAGTCAGCCAGAGGTCTTGATTAAAACTCAGATTGCCAAGCCCACTCATAACAGTTTCCAGTTCAACGCTTTAGGGCTAGAGGCTAGTTCTAACCAGTTCCCAGGTGATGCTGATGTCACTGGCTTGTGAAATGAACTCCGAGGACCATGACTTAAATACTTGGAAAGGGGCCATTAGTCTGAATCTGCATCCTCTTATCTTTCCCAAGTGCTTTTCTTCTGAGCTGAAAACTTTGCTCAGGAGTGGGTAGATCTTTTCAATGATCGCCTGCACGGCTCCATATGGGAGACAATGCATGGAGGGAAGGTTTTTCTCTTTTTAATGCTGGCTTATTCCATCTTCACACTTACGCCATCTGATATCACTATGCAGCCACCTGGTTCTGAGACAATACCCTACTTCTGTCAAAGGGTGGAGCTGGGATTTAAGCCCATGGATTCTGATTGTAAGTTCAGTGCTATTCCACTAACGTTGGAGCATGCTAATTTGGAACTGAGTAAATTTCCTTTAAAGAAAAGACATGCCGAAGTTTAGCTTCTGTCTAAGAGCTTAGGAAAAATAGGTTAATGGTGACAGCTAATATGCTTATTAGCCAGGAAAAAAAATGCTGGATATATAAAATGGTAGGGAAAAAGAAAGTAAGTCCTATGAGATAGAAATTATATATAATGGAATTTCTTTATAGTATTAAAATAATTCCCACTGATTTTGAAGAGAAGTAGGTAGCTGGTACTTGTGTGGTGACAGGTAATTCTGAACTGGAACTAGCACTCTCCTGGAAGCTCCTAATAGAGCTTTTGAAACCAAAGATCATATATATTGAGCATGAGAGAGCTTCCAAATTCAAAGAGGTTCTATCTGTACACAGCATTTCAGAGTTAAAAATTACAAAAGAAAGAAGAGAGACAAAGGATATCAAGATCAAAGGCGCTGTTCTCTGAGCCATGCATGAGGCTGTTGAGCAAAGCCAGATCAGCTTTGACACGGTAACAATACATGAGAGCAGATCCTATCCACTGCAGCATGTTAACTGCATTGTAGATTTACCCCTTTGGGAAATGAAATGCTTAATGATCATGTCCGTAAATTAGGTCATAAAAGAGGCTCTATCGCTTTAAGAAACTTCATTCTCACAAAGTAGAAAGAGAGTAGTTGCAGAGATACATTTATATTTATTTGTGGATTCCATATAGAATCTCTTGACTTATTTTGCCAATATGTCTCTACCCACAACTGTTTGGGAAAATGCTGGTTCAGTACAGAAATATCTTCGCTTGTGCTAAACGTATGGTGTTTCTTCAGCTTTTGGCTGGTGGTTTCTTTGAAAGGATTACCTTGTCTGTAAGAATGTCAGCATGGGATTGAGGAGAATGGGAGCTACATTTGTCCTCTCTCTTATGGTCAATCATTTACTTCAAGAAGCACTCAACTGAGAGGAGATTTTCCCATAGTAGTCTGCTAATGACCTGCTCCCAGTCTATTTAAAAGAAGGGAAAGCAAAACAAAACACGCCCTGGCTTAAAGCTACTCTGCTGAGGACACAGCCAAACAATAGCAGTGGCCAAGCTTAGCCCACTGCATTTTTGTAAATATAGCTTTCACTGGAACACAAACATCACCCTTCATGGCTTTAGGTATTTTTATAGGCAATTTTCATTCGACATAGACAGAATCCAGTGATTATTAGGAGCTTTATGACCAGCTGAGCTGATAGAACCTACTCTCTGGCTGCTTATGCAGAAAAAAATTGATAGCCCTCGATCTTTAGGAGTCAGAGATAAATATAATTGAAAGAAGAATACGAATAACAGGTGTGGTGGTACACGGGTATAATCTCAGAAGTTGGGAGGCTGAGACAGAAAGACCAGCTTAAGGCTTGAGGACAGTGTAGGTCACAGAGTGAGTTCTAGGACAGCTAGGGCTACATAAGAGAGACCACATCTCAAAATACTAAAATATAATTTAAAACATCAAAGAATATTGTGTTGAAACAATAAGATTGGGGGGGGAGGGTCACTAAAGATATATATAATCATGTATATATTGTGTCATTCTTTCTACCTGAGCAGCACCTTCCCATTGGCTGAGTCAGAGACAAAGTGTCACACCTCTTTCTTCCTTATTATGCAGCCTCTCGCTTCTCCCCAACTTTCTGTCAACCTCTTTTGTCTCTGCCTAGACAATCATAAACATCTACCCTCTAACCCATTTGATCTGCTGCCCATTGGTCAGCTGAGATCTAATATAGCCTCAATTTAACTCTTGTTTTTCTTGCCTCCATCTGCTTTCCAGTCTTCTACATGGCAAACCCACCTTTCCAGGTGACCAGGAAGCGATGAGGGATAATTCTTTCTAGGGCTCTTTCTCTAATGCTCACACATGTGAGCAGATTCTTTTAACTACTCTGTCTTCTAGATGTCACCTTCTGTGTGTCCCTTAATCAGCTTCTGTCAGGTTCTGAAGTTCAGTAGCACTCAGCTTCACAGTTGCACGTTCTCTCACGCTCTCAAACTGACAATCCAGCTTCTGCTACTTTCCACATACAGTGGAGTCACACATACACTTTGCAAAATGTTAAAAAGTGCTACATACCACTTCTGTATTTACCACCCCTGACATGACTGGGACTGACTCCTTGGAGAGCCACACCCAAAGCCCTCGCCACGAACTAAATGCTGATCTTAGGAAGCTTGCTCATATTCAACTCTATGATCTCAACTCACTACTCTCTCCCTTCCATACATCGCTCCAGATACAGAGGTTCTCCAGCTTCCTTAAGTTCCCAGAATGAGCTAAGCACACTCTCACCTCCAGATTTCTCACAAGATGCTGCCCTCTCACCCCCCAGCTCCGAATCTCCCTATCCACCAGGATCTCTCCATCTAGGATCTGATCAGCACCCTCTTCACTTCCTTCAGGTCTCTGTTCAGATTCTCCTCTGCAGACAGAGAATGTTTTTGGCCACCCAAGTTTAAAATAAACCTCCCCACTCTCCATCCCTTTGCCATGTGTTATATTGATATTTGTAGTGGTTACCTGGCATGCCTCCCCCTGAGCATCAGAGAAAGACAGACAGAAGGAGACAGAGAGAGGCAAATGAGAATCTTAGTAGAAGGTTAACAGAAGCAGTAAATTGTTTTATTGTGTTGATTTCTTTCTAGATCCCACAACACTGACGTGAACAAGTCATAGCAGTGTTAAAACAGCAATTTGTGGAATACTGGAAGAAGGAATTAAAGAGTGAATGAGCTAACTCTTAATTTAGTGTTCTGGCTTCTTTTTCACAACAAGTCATATTACTGAAGTCAAAATTTGGGGAATTTTCACAGAAAAAATACTAATATTCTCCCTTCGCTACAAGTCCTATAAATAGCTTTCCGTTGTTATTTTAGTAAAATACCAAAGTTTGACCTAGTTACCTTTCTAGTTTAATTTTTGACACTGCAGCATGATCAACTCTGCAACAGAAAAATATATAACCCCCACTGAGATGTCATTCACTTTTAGCCACTAACACCTTTCACCTTTACCTGGCAAGCTGTCACATTTCCTTCAGTCCAGGATCAAGTATCTTATTGGCTGGCAGTCACTCATGACTCCAGGATTGTTGCTGTCCTATATGCTTCAGGAGTGCCTTGTACTTACGTGTGTCATATCTAGTTGTATTTTTAATTGATTTTAAAAGTTAGGGTATAAAGCAGAGAGTGTTTTCATGCGTGTGTTGTTCTCCACCCCTGACCCCAGCCCTCCCCGTACAGCTGCTCTGCTCTCTTGTGTTCACCTCTTCCCCATCAACTCTGCTTTCATGATCTATAGATGTTCCTGTGCCTTCTCTGTTCTGTCTACATCTCTCTATGTCTACGCCTGCCTCTTCTCCTCTCAAGGTCCCCTTTCATGACCTCTTCACACATATACATGTGGACATATTTCCACATACATAAACTTAAACCTAAGTTTCACACATAAGGAAAAGCATAAGGTATTTGTCTTTGAAATCTGGCTTAATTTGCTTAACATGATGACTTGCAGCTCTTGAATTTTCCAGCAAGGGTCATGATTTCATTTTTCTTTACAAGTCAATAAAAGTCCATTTATCTGCCATGTATAGGGTGAGAGGGCAGCATCTTCTGAGAAAGACGGAGGTGAGGGTGTGCTTGGCTCATTCTGGGAACTTAAGGAGGCCTGGGAACCCCTGTGTTTGGAGCAATGTATGGAAGGGAGAGAGAGTGAGACCATAGAATGGAGTAGGAGGAATCTTCCTAAGACCATCATTTAGGTTTGCTTTACAATTCAATGAAAGTAACTGCCAGGTATAGTATCACATTTGCCTTATCTGTCTGTTAATGGATAAGAAATGGATCCATTTCTTAGCTATTGTGAATACCATAGGAATAAACACAGACATGTAAGAAACACTGGGGGGAGGGGGGACTTGAAGTCCTTTAGGTATATCCCTGGTGACTGTGTAGAGCTGGATAGCAAGGTGGTTCCACTTTCAGTTGTTTTGTGGAACCTACACATACTGATGTTCACAGAGACTCTCCAAGTTTATATTCCCACCTGCGGTATATGACAGCGCCCCCTTTCGCACACACTCATCTGCATTCCTCCTGGTTGCCATTCTGACTGATGTAATTTACATTCTCCCTGATGGCTAAGAAAGTTGAGCCCTTTTAAAAATATTTATCTCCTTTAAAGGAAGTCGGCTCACTTGCCCATTGACTGACTGGAAGTTATTTTGATGTTTGATTTTTACAGTTCATTCAAATCGGGTATATATATGAAGGCTACCATGTGTGGCGCTAATTGCATATTGACAACTATATCATAAGAGTCGCACATTATTTTTACAATAAAAACTTTCCTGGAGCAGTGGAAAATACTGTATCATTGGGGAATGGTGATTTCGGCAGGCTTAATTCCTATGACAATAAGCTGCCCGTGTTTTATCTACTGAGAATATGTTCTTTTTGGTGAGGCACCAACTGATCTTTAATTACATGCATGTAAAAGGAAAATTAACACTTAAATTCCATGTATCTCTCTGTGGTATTCTTTTGCAAATGAGTAAATCATGTTCCTGAAGTCATGGAAAACGGATTTTTTTTTTCAGTTCTTTACACGTTTTAGATACAGATCCTCTGTCTGATAGTAAAGATTTGTTTTTCATAGTCCTGTGTCTTGATGCTGCTGTTAGTTTTCTTTGCTGTCCAGAAGCTTTTTAATTTCTTGGAATGTTATCTGTTGATTCTTCGTGTCCTATGATGGAGAAATCCTTTGCACAAAGTCCTTGCCTCTACCTAGATTGTGAAGTGTTCCTTTAGCTCCTTCAAAGTTTCAAAGGATTAAAGAATTCATTTTGAATTATCTTAGTGCAAAATAAGAGACTTAGATTTACTTTTATTCTGCATGGAAAGATTCAGGCTTCCCAGCAAACTTTGTTTAAAAGGGTTTTCTCCTATGTGTTCTTGACAAACTTTTCTTAGTGTCCTGACAAAATATTTGACAAACATAACTTAAGGAAGAGTTTGTTTTGGATACAGTTTGAGGACACAGACTATCATGGGGGGGGGGGAGGTCACAATAAACAAAGGAGGGAGCTGGTCACGCTCTCTCCCACAGTGGAGAATCAGAGAGAAATCAGTATGGCTTTCCATTTCTGTTTAGCCCAGAAACTCAGCCCATGGGACGGTGCCACCCACATTCGGGGTGGGTTTTCACACCTCAGTTTAACCTTCCTAAAAACACCCTCATAGATACATACAGAATTGTGCTTCCATGGTGATTCTAAATTCAGTTAAGTTGACAGTGAATTTTAGTCACCACAACACCTTTGTCAAAATTATGTATTAAAAGCTATATGGATTTATTTATGGATCCTCTGTTCTATTCTGCTGGGCCTACATATCTGTTTTTTGTTTAGAATGAAATGCTATTATTGTTAATACAGACTTATAATTTGAGATCATGTTTCATGTCTATTTGGGGTTTCATGGTGGCTTTCTCTTGTACTCTTATGGAGATTATATTACATTTCTAGATACTTTTGGTAATGTGAACCTATACTTAATTTGACATTTGGTAATACTGGCATTTTACAACATTAATTCTGCCAATCCGTGACCCTGAGAAACCTTTTCATCTTCTAGACTCCTGTACAATTTCATAGAAAAGTTTTCCAAGTACTTGGTTAGACCCTGTAATTAATGTTGTTTGCTGTTTCTCCATACATTCATTATCAGTATATAGAATATTGATTTTTTGTGTGTTGATTTTGTATGATACTGTGCTAAAAGTATTTATCAGAACTATGAGTTTTCAGAGTCTTTTGAATGGTTTAAGTTCACATAATTTGCAAATAATGACAATTTAACTTCTTTTCTATTTGTATATCCTTTCTTATTTATTTATAGCTCAAAATTTGAGCACTATATTGAGTAAGAATAGAGAAAATGGAGACTCTTGTTTTGCTTCAGATTATAGAGAAGTGTTCTCAGGCTTTCTCCTGTTCGTATAGTGCTGGCTATAGTCCTAGCTGTACAACCTTTATTATATTAAGACATGCTCCTTCCATGTGTAGCTTCTTTAGGAATTTTATGGTGATGGTATGCTGACCCTTTACAAATGCCTTTTATCAGTTCAGATGATCATGTAATTCCTGTCTTCAAGTCTATTATACATATTGTAGTAGGTTTATTGATTTGTGTACATTCAACTAGCCTTGTACTGATGGGATGAAATCAACCCAGTAAGTGTATATGTTCTTGAAATGGGCTTGCAAATATTTTATTGAAAAATTTGGCATCTGTGATTATCAGGCAAACAAGTTCATAGGTTAAGTTTCAGATGAGTTTTTATTTGGTTTGAATATCAGGGTAATACTGACATGTAGAGTAAGTTTGCTAGTATTTTATTTTTCATTTCTACTTTGTAGAATAGTTTAAGAAATACAGAAATACAGAAATACAGAAAGAAAGAAAGAAAGAAAGAAAGAAAGAAAGAAAGAAAGAAAGAAAGAACAGTGTGAATGTTTACTTGAAGATTTGATAGAATTTAGCAGTAAATCCTCCCAGACCCAGGCTTTTCCTTGTGGAGAGCATTTCTATTGCTGTTTTAATCTTCTTGCTTGCTATGGGTCTGTTTCAGACTGCTTATATCTTGATTTAATTTAGGTAGGTAAAACATGTTTAGAAATTTTTTTTCCAGACATAGACTAACAGACTGTCTACACAAACAGGACCCAACATTTTGCTGCTTACAGGAAACCTACCTCAGGGAAAAAGACAGACAATACCACAGAGTGAAAGGCTGGAAAACAATTTTCCAAGCAAATGGTCGGAAGAAACAAGCTGAAGTAGCCATTCTAATATCGGATAAAATGGACTTTCAACGCAAAGTTATCAAAAAAGACAAGGAAGGGCACTTCATACTCATCAAAGGTCAAATCTACCAAGATGAACCCTCAATTCTGAATATCTATGCTCCAAATGCAAGAGCAGCCACATTCATTAAAGAAACTTTAGTAAAGCTCAAAGTACACATTGCACCTCACACAATAATAGTGGGAGGCTTCAACACCCCACTCTCACCAATGGAGAGATCCTGGGAACAGAAAATAAACAGAGACACATGGACATTAACAGAAGTTATGAAACAAATCGATTTAATAGATATCTACAGAATATTTTATCCTAAAACAAAAGGATATACCTTCTTCTCAGCACCACATGGTACCTCCTCCAAAATTGACCATATAATCGGTCACAAAATAGGCCTCAACAGATACAAAAATATTGAAATTATCCTATGAATCCTATCAAATCACCACAGACAAAGGCTGATCTTCAATAACAGCATAAATAATAGAAAGCCAGCATTCACGTGGAAACTGAACAACACTCTACTCAATGATGCCTTGGTCAATGATAAAATAAAGAAAGAAATTAAAGACTTTCTAGTGTTTAATGAAAATGAAGCCACAACATACCAAAACTTATGGGACACAATGAAGGCAGTCCTAAGAGGAAGAAAACTCATAGCCCTGAGTGCCTCCAAAAAGAAACTAGAGAGAGCATACACTAGCAGCCTGACAGCACACCTAGAAGCTCTAGAACTTAAGGAAGCAAATTCACCCAAGAGGAGTAGACAGCAGGAAATAATCAAACTGAGGGCTAAAATCAACCAAGTGAAATAAAAAGAACTATTCAAAGAATCAACCAACCAGGAGCTGGTTCTTTAAGAAAATCAACAAGATAGATCAACCCTTAGCCAGACTAACTAGAGGGCACAGGAACAGTATTCTGATTAACAAAATCAGAAATGAAAAAGGAGACATAACAACAAATCCTGAGGAAATCCAACAAATCATCAGATCCTACTATAAAAGTCTGTACTCAACAGAACTGGAAAACCTGGATGAAATGGACAACTTCCTAGAAAAATACCAGGTACCAAAGTTAAATCAGGATCAGATTAATGATCTGAACAATACCATTTCCTCTCAAGAAATAGATGCAGTCATCAATAGTCTCCCAACCAAAAAAAGTCCAGGACCAGTTGGGTTTAGTACAGAGTTCTATCAGACCTTCAAAGAAGACCTAATTCCAACTCTCCTCAAATTATTCCACAAAATAGAAACAGAAGGTACTCTACCCAATTCATTCTATATAGCCACAATTACTCTGATACCTAAACCACACAAAGATCCAACAAAGAAAGAGAAATTCCGAACAATTTCCCTCATGAATATCGATGCAAAAATACTCAATAAAATCCTTGCAAACTGAATCCAAGAACACATCAAAATGATCATCCCTCATGACAAAATAGGCTTCATCCCAGGGATGCAGGGATGGTTTAATATATGGAAATCTATCAATGTAATTCACTATATAAACAAACTCAAAGACAAAAACCACATGATCATCCTGTTAGATGCTGAGAAAGCATTTGACAAAAACCAACACCCATTCATGATAAAAGTCTTGGAAAGATCAGGAATTCAAGGCCAATACCTAAACATAATAAAAGCAATCTACAGAAAACCAGTAGCCAATATCAAACTAAATAGAGAGAAACTCGAAGCAATCCCACTAAAATCATGTAATAGACAAGGCTGCCCACTCCCTACATATTCAATATAGTACTTGAAGTACTAGCCAGAGCAATTCCACAACAAAAGGAGGTCAAGGGGATACAAATTGGAAAGGAAGAAGTCAAAATATCACAATAAACAAATCAATGGCCTTTCTCTACACAAAGGATAAACAGGCTAAGAAAGAAATTAGGGAAACAACACCCTTCACAATAGTCACAAATAAAATAAAATACCTTGGTGTGACTCTAACTAAGGAAGTGAAAGATCTCTATGCTAAGAACTTCAAGTTTCTGAAGAAAGAAAATTGAAGATCTCAGAAGATGGAAAGATCTCCCATGCTCATGGATTGGCAGGATTAATATAGTCAAAATGGCTATCCTGCTGAAAGCAATCTACAGATTCAATGCAATCCCCATCAAAATTCCAACTCAGTTCATCGCTGAGTTAGAAAGGGCAATTTGCAAATTCATCTGGAATAATAAAAAACCTAGGATAGCAAAAACTCTTCTCAACAATAAAAGAACCGCTGGTGGAATCACCATGCCTGACCTCAAGCTGTAATACAGAGCAATTGGGATTAAAAACTGCATGGTTCTGGTACAGCGTCAGAGAGGTAGATCAATGGAACAGAATTGAAGACCCAGAAATGAATCCACACACCTATGGTCATTTGATCTTTGACAAGGGAGCTTAAACCATCCAGTGGAAAAAAGACAGCATTTTCAACAAATGGTGCTGGCACAACTGGTAGTTATCATGTAGAAGAATGCGAATTGATCCATTCTTATCTTCTTGTACAAAGCTCAACTCTAAGTGGATCAAAGACCTCCACATAAAACCAGAGACACTGAAATTTATAGAGGAGAAAGTGGGGCAAAGCCTCAAAGATATGGGCACAGGGCAAAAATTCCTAAACAGAACAGCAATGGCTTGTGCTGTAAGATCAAGAATTGACAAATAGGACCTCATGAAATTGCAAGGCTTCTGTAAGGCAAAAGACAATGTCAGCAAGACAAAAAGGCCACCATCAGATTGGGAAAGGATTTTGACCAATCCTAAATCCAATAGAGAAGTAATATCCAATATATACGAAGAGCTCAAGAAGCTGGACTCCAGAAATTCAAATAAAGCCATTAAAAAGTGGGGTACAGAGATAAACAAAGAGTTCTCAAGTGAGGAATACGGAAGGGCTGAGAAGCACCCAAAGAAATGTTCGACATCCTTAATCATCAGGGAAATGCAAAGCAAAACAACCTTGAGATTCCACCTCACTCCAGTCAGAATTGCTAAGATCAAAAATTCAGGAGAGAGCAGATGCTGGTTAGGATGTGGAGAAAGAGGAACACTCCTCCATTGCTGGTGGGATTGCAAGCTTGTACAACCACTTTGGAAATCAGTCTGATGTTTCCTCATACAATTGGACATAGTACTACCGAAAGATCCAGCAATACCTCTCCTGGGCATATACCCAGAAGATGTTCCAACTGGTAATAAGGACACATGCTCCACTATGTTCATAGCAACCTTATTTATAATAGCCAGGAGCTGAAAAGAACCCAGATGTCCCTCAAAAGAGGAATGGATACAGAAAATGTGGTACATTTATACAATGAATTAAAAACAATGAATTTATGAAATTCTTGGGCAAATGGATGTATCTGGAAGATATCATCCTTAGTGAGCTAACCCAATCACAAAATAAGTCACTTTATATGCAATCACTGATAAGTGGATATTAGCACAGAAACTTAAATGTCCCAAGATCCAATTTGCAAAACACAAGAAAATCAAGAAGAATGAAGACCAGCGTATGGATACTTCATTCCTCCTTAGATTTGGGAACAAAACACCCATGGAAGGAGTTACAGAAACAAATTTGGAGCTAAGACGAAAGGATGGATTATCCAGAGACTACCCCAACTGGGGATCCATCCCATAATCAGCCACCAAACCCAAGATTTTGCTGAAAGGACCCTGGCTATGCCAGTGCCTGGTAAATACAGAAGTGGATGCTCACAGTCATCTATAGGATGGAACATAAGGCCCCCAATGGAGGAGCTAGAGAAAGTACCCAAGGAGCTGAAGGGGTCTGCAACCCTATAGGTTGAACAACAATATGAACTAACCAGTACCCCCAGAGCTCATGTCTCTAGCTGTATATGTAGCAGAAGATGGTCTAGTCAGCCATCATTGGGAAGAGAGGCCCCTTGGTCTTGCAAACTTTATATGCCCCAGTACAGGGGAACGCGAGGGCCAAGAAGTGGGAGTGGGTGGGTAGGGGAGCCGGGCAGGGGGAGGGTATAGGGAACTTTCGGGATAGCATTTGAAATGTAAATAAAGAAAATATCTAATTTTAAAAAAAGACATTTTTCCCCAATTATTTCCTAAGGAATCTCTGGATTTCATTCAGATTGCTATAATATTCCCCACTTCTATCACTAATTTTATTAATTTGTGTCTTCCATTTTTTTCTTAGTTTATATGGGGATTGGTCATCTTGTTTATTTTTGCAGATGAATAACCATTTGTGTGACTGAGTCTTTATATTATTCTTTTCTTTTCTATTTCATTGCCCTCTGCCCTGGTTTTTACTGTGTCTTGCTATCTGTTGCACTTAGGTTTGTCTTGTTCTTTTTCCAGAACCCTGAGTGCATCATTATTTGAGACATATCTGATTATTTTACTCTAATACTAATAACTATATGCTTTCTTCTTAGAACTGTCTTAGCTCCCAGAAATAGCTAGATTGCCATTTTCTTTTGAGTCTGAGAATTTTTAAATCTCTCCTGTGCTTTTCCAATGGCTTACTATCCAGTCAAAAGTGTATTGTTACTTCTCCATGTGTTTGTGGTGTCTCTGTGCTTTCTTTTACTGTTGGTTTCTAGTTATCCTACACAAGTTCTAATAAGATACAAAGAATTATTATGACTTTATTGTACTTGATAAGCCTTGATTTGTGACCTATTATATAATAGGCTTTATAAAAGTTTCAGGGGTTGGGAAGAGGAATGTGTACTGTACCTATATTCCATAGCGTATTCTATAGACATATATTAAATGAACTCTGGTATAGTTTAGCTCTAAAATTTATTTATATATTTGTAGTTTGGTTGACTTACTTAAACAAAACAGTTGGATAAACTATTTCCTGAGTTGGGTGTACATTAGGGCCATCAATTATCTCTTTGATGCATATATAACTCATGGTTGTTGGTATAGTACACCTGGAGAGATAACTTGATTCTCCAGAAAAGACAAAGTTTTTCTTGCGTCATACTCTGAAGAACAGAAATACTTTCAAGTATATTTCCTAATTGTGATCTGGTCACTGAAGTTATTATGAGCTTAAGGAGATGCATACAAAAGACTTATCGTATAGCTTGGTATTATATATCTATAAATTCTGTAAGTAGGTATGTAACCTAGAAATGCTAGCTACTGTCCTTCACACTTTTTGGCCATTTCAGGTATGAAGAAATGATATTGACTTTTATCCTGGTTATTTAGTTCACAGCATGGCAAGAAAAACAGCCTTTTCAGTGATTGATCATTAAGGCAAAGGCTGTCATCTGACTAAGGTCTGTTGGAATGACAAACACAAACAGCTTTTAGACAAAGAGTTGGCAAGAACATATAGGAGCCTTTGCAAATATAACTTGTATAAAAACATTGCAATAGAACAGATAAGGAAAAAATGTGCTGAAAGTTCATAAGAAAGAATCTGGAAAGGATGGCTTTCAGTGGGAAAGTGTGTGACAGAAACAGGAAGCACTCAATATCTTAATGTGGCATAAAGTTTTAAAGAGAATCTCAAAAATACCAGTTCACTGTTGTCTACATGTGTGTACCTACCTACATACACATACACTATCATGCATGCAGCCTTAACCGAAGCCAGGGAAGGAAACAGGGCAGAGGAAGACAAAGGAAGACTAATGATAGTTCACCCAAGCATAGACAGATTCATATTCATATTTCTCCTTGAATCAGACTTTCCTCTCCTTTTTTATGTTACAGAATCATATGTAATAGCTTATAGCAATGTTAATGTTTAAAAATTATAATATAATTATACATTTCTCCCTTTTTTTCTCCTTCTAATCTCTCCAGTGTGTGCCCTCCTTGCTCTCTCTCAAATTTATGACTCACTTTTACTTCAATTGTTGATAAATATTAGTGTACATAAATATATAAATACAACCTTTTTAGTCCATACAATTTTATATATATACATATATTATTTAGGGGCTGACCACTTTGTATTGGATAACCAATTGGGGTACGGGAAGGGGGCCTTTACCCTGAAAAAGACTATATCTTTCCCTTTCAGCATTCCTTACTTGCCTGTAGTTCTTTGTCTACGAATGAGGCCTCACACACTTTCCTCCTTCCATCCTCCATGTCTATTGGTGTTGGTCTTGTTTCAGTAACCAATGATGAGACTTCATGGGTGTGGTTTCTCTGACTTTCTAGTAGATACAGTCTCACAACAAACTTTCTCTTCTTCTCGATCCTATCATCCTTCTGCCCTCTCTTTCTCAGTGATCCTTGGGCCTTGGGTTCTGGAGTTCTGTTGTCGATGTATCCATTGTGACTTGGCCCCACAATCTTACGGTTTGATTGTGGTTTTCTATAATGAACTTTGTCTGTTGAAAGAGAAGTGTCTTTGACGAGGGGTGACAGCTACACACTTCTGGATGCATAAGGACATAAAATGTAGCTAGGGATTATGCTAGTTTAATAAAGTATTATTTGCAAGTGTTCTTACAATATCTGTGAATTTCCTAAGCCCAGGTAGTTATGTATGCTACCAGTACATGGCATGATTTCCCTCTTGTCGAATATGTCTTAAGTACAATTAAAGAGCTATTGGTTACCACCGAGGTGTGCATGCCACTATTGCCCCATTAGGGCTAGTGTGCTATGCTGGATGCTGGCCACTGTGATTCATCATAGTTGGGTACGTTTCACCTGCACATTTTCCCCACTTTCCACTTTAATTTGTATCCTGCTATTCCCCTGCCTCCTCTCTCTTTCTCTCACCACCATGATTTCCTTTTCCTTTTCTGGTTCCAGCAATTACTCCAGGTTATATTCTTGTATCTGAACACTGGAAACTTGGAAACATAGATAAGAGAAAACACGTGAAATTTGTCTTCTTAGTCAAGCTACCACACTCGATATGATCTTTTTGGGCTCTATCAATTTATCAGCAGATTTTATAATTTCATTTTTCTTCCAGCTAAATATTATTCCAAAGTGTATATGAACCACAGTTTCATTCCATTTCCTAGCTATCATGAATAGAACAGCAGTGAATATGGCGGCGTAAGCATCTGTGGGGTAGAATGTTGAGTCCTTTAGGTACCTCTGGGTCATAGGGGAGATTTCCTTTTAGATCTTGAGGGTCCTCCATACTGATTTCCAGAGTGGCTGCAAAATTTTGCAATCTAAACAATGAATAAGGTTTTTATTTACTTTGCATCTTCTCCAACATTTGTTGTTGGTGGTTTGGTTGAGTTTGCCATGAGATAAAAATGACAAAATTGTTTTGACAGTGTTCTCCAAATTTCTAGAAAAGATGGCATTTCTTTTTCTTTCTTCTTTCTTCCTTTTACTTTCTTCTTTCTTTCTTTCTTTCTTTCATTTTCTTTCTTTCTTTCTCCCTTTCTTTTTTTCTTTCTTTTCTTTTCTTTCTTTCTTTCTTTCTTTCTTTCTTTCTTTCTTTCTTTCTTTCTTTTTTTGCAATTGTATTCCTTCTTTTGGGAATTCTCCCTTTGGATCCCAAGCACAATTTGTTTTTCTTTTCCTTTTATTGGACATGTTCTTTATTTACATTTCAAATGTTATCCCCTATCCAGATCTCCACTCTGGAAACCCCCTCTGCTACATATGCAGCTGGAGCCATGGGTCCCTCCATGTGTACTCTTTGGTTGGTGGTTTAGTCCCTAGGAGCTCTGGAGGTACTGATTGGTTCATATTGTTGTTCCTCCTATGGTGCTGCAAACCCCTTCAGCTCCTTGGGTCCTTTCTCAAACTTTCCTTTGGGGAACCAGTGCTCTGTCCAATGATTGGCTGAGAGCTTCCACCTCTGTATTTGCCAGGCACTGGCAGAGCCTCTCCGGAGACAGCTATATCAGGCTCCTGTCAGCAAGCACCTATTGGTATCCTCAATAGTGTCTGGGTTTGGTGACATTGTATGGGAAGAATCCACAGGTGGGGCAGACTATGGATAGCCTCTCCTTCAGTCTCTGCTCCACACTTTGTTTCTATATTTCCTCCTGTGACTATTTTGTTCCCTCTTCTATGGAGGACCAAAGCACCCACACTTTGGTCTTCCTTCTTCTTGAGCTTCAAGTGGTCTGTGAATTGTATCTTGGGTATTCTGAGCTTCTGGGCTAATATCCACTTATCAGTGAGTGAGCGCATACCATGTGTGTTCTTTTGTAACTGGGTTACCTTACATAGAATGATATTTTCTAGTTCCATCCATTTGTCTAAGAATTTCATGAAGTCATTGTTTTTAATAGCTGAGTAGTACTCCATTGTGTAAATGTACCACATTTTCTGTATCCATTCCTCTGTTGAGGGACATCTGGGTTCTTTCTGGCTTCTGACTATTATAAATAAGGCTGCTATGAACATAGTAGAGCATGTGTCCTTGTTAAATGTTGGAGCATCTTTTGGGTATATGCCCAGGAGAATAATATAGCTGGGTCCTCAGGTAGTACTATGTCCAGTTTTCTGAGGAACCACCAGACTGACTTCCAGAGTGGTTGTACCAGCTTACAGTCCCATGAACAATGGAAGAGTGTTCCTCTTTCTCCACATCCTTGCCAGCATCTGCTGTTACTTGAGTTTTTGATCTTAGCCATTCTCACTGATGTGAGGTGGAATCTCTGGATTGTTTTGATTTGCATTTCCCTGATGACTAAAGATGTTCAACATTTCTTTAGGTGCTTCACAGCCATTCAGTATTCCTCAGTTGAGAATTCTTTGTTCAGCTGTGTACCCCATTTTTCAATAGGGTTATTTGATTCTCTAGAGCCAACTTCTTCAGTTCTTTGTATGTGTTGGATATTAGCCCTCTATCAGAAGTAGGGTTGGTAAAGATCTTTTTCCAATCTGTTGGCTGCTGTTTTGTCCTATTGATAGTTATCTTTTGCCTTACAGAAGTTTTGCAATTTTATGAGGTCCTATTTGTCAATTCTTGATCTTAGAAGCTAAGCCATTGGTATTCTGTTCAGGAAATTTTCCTCTGTTCTCATGTGTATTAGTTAGTGTTTACTGCTGTGAACAGACACCATGACCAAGGCAAGTCTTATAAAAACAACATTTAATTGGGGCTGGCTTTACAGGTTCAGAAGTTCAGTCCATTATCATCAAGGTGGGAGCATGGCAGTATCCAGGTAGGCATGGCACAGGCAGAGCTGAGAGTTCTACGTCTTCATCCAAAGGCTGCTAGTGGAAGACTGCTTGTAAGGCAACTATGGTGAGGATCTTAAGCCCACACCCACAGTGACACACCTACTCCAACCAGGTCACACCTATTCTAACAAGGCCATACCTCCAATTGGTGCCACTCTCTGGCCCAAGAATATACAAACCATCACACCATGTGTTCGAGGCTTTTCTGTAATTTCTCTTCTATTTGTTTCAATGTATCTGGTTTTTATGTGGAGGTCTTTGATCCACTTGTACAAGGAGATAAGAATGGAACAAACCAGTAGCCAGCATCAGACTAAATGGAGAAAAACTTGAAGCAATCCCACTAAAATCAGGGACTAGATAAGGCTGTCCACTCTCTCCCTACCTTGTCAATATAGTACTCAAAGTCCTACCTAGAGAAATAAGACAACAAAAGGAGATCAAAGGGATACAAATTGGAAAGGAAGAAGTCAAAATATCACTATTTTCAGATAGTATACTTAAGTGACCCCAAAAATTCCCCCAGAGAACGCCTAAACCTGATAACTTCAGCAAAGTGGCTGGATATAAAATTAACTCAAACAAACCAGTCTTCCTCTACTCAAAGGATAAACAGGCTGAGAAAGAAATTAGGGAAACAACACCCTTCATAATAGTCACAAATAATATAAAATACCTTGGTGTTACTCTAACCAAGCAAATGAAAGATCTGTATGACAAGAACTTCAAATCTCTGAAAAAAGATTTCTAAGAAGATCTCAGAAGATGGAAAGATCTCCCATGCTCATGGATTGGTAGGATTAATATAATAAAAATGGCCATCTTGCCGAAAGCAATCTATAGATTCAATGCAATCCCTATCAACATTCCAACTCAATTCTTCATAGAGTTAGAAAGAGCAATTTGCAAATTCATTGGAATAACAAATACAAAAACAAAACAAAACAAAAAACAACAACAAAAAACAGAATAGCGAAAACTCTTCTTAACAATAAAAGAACCTCGGGTGGAATCACCATGCCTGACCTCAAGCTGTACTACAGAGCAATTGTGATAAAAACTGGATGGTACTGGTATAACAACAGACAGGTAGACCAATGGAATAGAATTGAAGACCCAGAAATAAACCCACACACCTATAGTCACTTGATCTTTGACAAAGGAGCTAAAACCATCAAGTGGAAAAAAGCATTTTCAACAAATGGTGCTGGTTCAACTGGCTGTTAGCATGTAGAAGAATCGAAGCACACTTTTAATGTGTCTTTTATTTTGGACTTTTTGGTTTTTGAGATATTTATTCTATCTTGAATATTAATCCTCTGTCAGATGTATTTGTAGCAAAGATTCAATTCTCTGGAATTTTTCTTCGTTGAATTGATTGTTTCTATAGCTGTGTAGGTGCTTTTTATTTTTGTGATATTCTCCTCATCAACTGTTGGCCTCAATTCCTGGGGATGAAATGGGGTCCTTTTTTGGACAGTCTTTTCCTGTAGTCCTGTAGGGAACTCCCTCTGTTCTCTTCCATCCGTTTTGCTGTTTCATGTTTTGGTCTTTAATCCATTTGGAGTTGATTTTTGTTCAAGCTGATACCTGCAGGTCTAATGTTATTCTACTGTGGACATCAGTTTCCCCATGACCATTTGTTGACAATGCTGTTTGTTCTCCAGTGTACACCTCTGGCATCTCTGACAAGTGTCAGACGGTTTTAGTTACATGTAGTAGTATTTGTTTCTTCAACTTGTTTCCACTGATCTTTGTGCCAGTACCATGCTGCTTTTATTATAATCAATCTATATTATAGCTTTTAGTTGGCTACAGCAATCCCTCTTGGTTTGTTTTTGTTCAGATTTTTTGAGACAGGGTTTCTCTGTGTAGCCCTGGCTGTCCTGGAACTCACTTTGTAGACCAGGCTGGCCTTGAACTCAGAAATCCGCCTGCCTCTGCCTCCCAAGTACTGGGATTAAAGGCGTGTACCACCACCCCCAGCCAGCAATCCCTCTTGTATTTGCAAAGGATTACATGGTTATCCAGAGTCTTTGGTGATTCCATATGAAATTTAGGATGTTTTTGTCCCTATTTTTGTCAAGAATGTTGTGTGAATTTTTATTGGGTTTGCATCAAATCTGTAAATTGCTTTTGGTGTGGTGATCATCTTCACAATATCAGTTGTTAATATTAAATATTTTCATAAATATAGCATGTCTTTCTATTTTCTAGTGTCTTTCCCAATCTCACTGTAGAGAGATTTAAGGTGTTCATATATGGGTCTTCCATCTCCTTGGCTAGGTTCATTCTTAAATATCTTTTGAGGTTAGTGTGAATTACTTTATTTTCACGATCTCTTTCTAGGTGTGTTTGTTATTTATATGCAAAAATTTTATCCTGGCACTTTTCTGAAACTATTGGCCATTTCTAGAAGTTTTCTGATTTTTTTTATCTCTTACGTATTACATCACAGCATCTACAAATAGGAGTAATTTGACTTCTTATTTTTTCCACTTGTATCTTGTTTTCCTTCTCTTTTCTAACTTATTGAGCCACTGTTTCAAACTCTGGGTTGAAAAGAAGTGGGAATAATAAGCACCCATCTCTTTCCTGATTTTAATGGGATTGCGTCATCCTTGTCTCTAACCCCAACAGGAAAAGGTTTTTTTTTCCTCATTCCGGTCAACCCTGCTCTCTCTGGTCTGCCCCCCCCCCCCCCCGCTTGCTCTGGTTGGCCCCGATCGATCGCTCCGGCCGGCCCTGGTCGGTCCCACTTGCTCAGTCCCTGCTCTCTCCGGTCCAAGGATTCATTTATTATTATTCATAAGTACACTATAGCTGACTTCAGTTGCACCAGAGGAGGACGTCAGATCTCATTACGGGTGGTTGTAAGCCACTATGTGGTTGCTGGGATTTGAACTCATCACCTTCAGAAGAGCAGTCAGGTACTCTTACCTACTGAGCCATCTCACCAGCCCAAGGAAAAGTTTTAATGTGAGGAATTGATGCAGCTTAAGAAAGTTGTCACTTGAAAAATTTTTATAACTACACACTATGTGTTCACCTGGAGATAAAGGAAAGACTCTCTTTCTTGTGAACCCATCAACTTTCGAAATTTTGGCACACCCACAAGTTGTTGGTAAGATTTTTCTCCCATAAAACTAGAAGGTTAACACGTTGTTCTTGCCAAATGGGTCATACATTAAATCATTCATTTCTCCAGGTAGCTTGAGTGTAAGCAGAAAACAAACAAACAAACTCACTGACTCAAAAAGGAGGTTCAGCCAAGGAATGTGAGGTTAGTCACAGGCATGTTTGTCCACTTGCTTGTTCAATCATTTCATGCCCATGGGTGCATGCACCCAACAATGTGTTTGACTATGTAGCCTTTCGGGCACTAAGAAGAGAAAACACATACAGTTCTGCCCTCGGATAATCCAGAAACCACTGGGAAAGACAGACACAAACAAGAGACTGTGTGTGTGTGTAAACTGACAGCTACAGTAGACAGCATGAGAGAAGCTTTGACCTTAGTGGTCCTGTGAGAAATCAGAAGTCATCACTGAGGTGAGATTGCAAGAACAGGAGTTACTGAAGAGCAGGCCGAAGGCAGGAAGGAATGAGGCTGCTAGTGCAGCAGTGAAAGCCCCGTGCCTTGGCAGCAGAAGAGAGAAGGGATGGGATGGGATGGGATGGGATGGGATGGGATGGGATGGGATGGGATGGGATGCAGAGAGGAAAGGGATGCACCATGCCTAAATGAAATCAGAACGGCAAATCTGAGAGACCCAGGAGCTGAACCTTATCAGTTAAGTGGGAAGCGACAGACTGACTTAAGAACATTGTCACTGGAAGGACTTGATCGTATGTTGTCTTGAGTATCAGGGTAAACAACAGTGCAGTGAGTGAGTCAATCAGTCAGTTGGGTTTTGAGATCTGACCTTGGCCATGTAAAAGATTTTCCTTATGTGTAAATCAGTATAACCATCTAAAATATGGTTTTTAGTGGTATGATCTTCATGGGGCTGTTTATGATGACTAATGTAGACATTTGATCATGGCTATAGTTAGAGAACCCAGCAGGCCTTTATGGGGCAATATACTGCAGTATGACAGAGAACCACTCATACAGAAAATACAACCTACATTCTCCATGAGGCTAACATGCATTGCCCGGCACTTGTGTAAATGAAATACTCTAGAATTCAACTTCTTCTACATGTAAATGTGAAGAAGTTTACACAGCTACCTATTTATACTAACTAGATTGAAGGAAGATTATGCTGTCGTTCTGTTCAAGCAAGAGTTTGTTATGTGTCACCTGCAGCCAGTCGTAGTATTAGAGCTATTAATCTGGTATACAAGCCTTAGGCTGTGGGAATTTGTCACATCCTCTGGCACTTAATGATCCCAAGCACATACTTTAGAGCTTTTTGCTGTTTCTACTTTAGACAAACCTGGGCATTTATATCCCATATGCAATTACATTATAAATTACTTAAAATTTTTAAATATTCTACTTAGCAAACTACATTGAAGTTTTTATCTGTGCATAATAACTTAAGCCACTTATAGATGTACTTCACTTTAATATAATAAAGAGATATTTACAAAATTACTTTACAAAAGACGAATTTAGTGGTTGATCTGAAGTGAGGAGAAACACTGAAATAAAGAGTGTGAGCTTCAAAATCGCGATGAGTTCTATTTCTCGAACATCCAGTGTATTGTTTTACAGCCTTGGATGTTTGCTGCAAATGAAGCCCAGCGAATGTGAAGTGTTGGAAAGACTGAAGCAGAGGCAAAGACTGTTTTACTACTAACAAAATTAGAATGATCTGTTCTAGCTTCAAGTTTCTCTCACAGTCTTTAAGAATTTTGACAGCTGTGATAAACATCTTCCATAAAAGGCTGTATTTCATTATCACATGAATATCTAATTTGCCAGATAGCTATTTGCAAACTGATCTGTGGAATCCTCGAACGTTTGCATGTGTTATTGTTGTCCTTTCCCAGAATAACTCATGGGGTAGAGACACTTCCATGTACAAGATATTGCTGAGACAGGAATCTTGTGTGATGGTTTGACAATAAATGCCCAGCTGCAATGAACACTGTTACATAATTTACTCAGAGCATCCCACTGGGATCCAGTAAGTTCTCCCTAATCCCCTAGGCTTCGTTATGATTTAATAATGATGAAATAAGGAAGAGTAATTCTCATTATTGAATGATGCTGTGAGTCATAGAGAGTGCTCTTAGTACATTCACTCTTTTTATTGTCCCTGCAAGCCTATAGAGACAGGCACTGTCACTATATCTAATTTACACCAGAGGCAGCAGCATCCAGACTTGAACTACCATGTCTAAAGCCACAGAATGGAAAGGGGGACATTCAGGAAATGAACACAGGTTCTCCTTACCCAAGAGCCTGAACTCTTCATTTCTATGATGTCCTAACATAATATTCACTCTTAGTTTTATGATTTGTAAAGATAAAATAAAAGGGAAATGTAAATGAACATAAAGGCCTTGGGTTTTTGTTTGTTTGTTTGTTTTTGTTTTGTTTTGTTTCTGAGAACTTCTTTGTGAACCATGAGTTTCTGGGCATACATCCCTACAAGAAACTTGTCCTGCATACTTCCTAAGCCACTGCCCTCCAGTGTTCACACCTGAGCCACTGCCCTCCAGTGTTCACACCTAAGCCACTGCCCTCCAGTGTTCACACCTAAGCCACTGCCCTCCAGTGTTCACACCTGAGCCACTGCCCTCCAGTGTTCACACCTAAGCCATTGCCCTCCAGTGTTCACACCTAAGCCACTGACCTCCAGTGTTTACACCTGAGCCACTGCCCTCCAGTGTTCACACCTGAGCCACTGCCCTCCAGTGTTCACACCTGAAGGTTTATTACCACTGGTCACAATTTCCATCATTGTAATCTGAAACATTCTACCCTCTGGGTCTTATTTTCCATCCCCAGAATGCCCCTGCTGTACTGTGACTCCTGTGTCTCTTTCTCTTCTGATGGTGGTCCATGCCTTGACCCTCATCATTCTCACCTTAGAACATGGCAACACTTCAGTGAGCATTGGTGTTTAAACACAGTATGAAAGTTAAAGTTCTTGAGGCCAGGTGATATGGTGAGAATTATCCTGGAAGAGAATCATCTTCATCACCAATCTGAGAACCACTAAGGGTTTTATATTGGACAGGACAGCCTTTGGAATTATTTTATGCATTGCAAATGACAGAGCCGAGGAAACGGGAATATCATCCTGGATACCAAAGAGCTCATCATCACTAAACCCTTAAGAGTGTGAATGAGTCCAGCCATGGAATCTAGGGGAAGGGAAAATTTGGCTCAAACTATGAAACAATAACAGTTTTCTTCTCACATTACAGCATTGACCCAAGGAATAGTAGTTGGAATGTGATATTGAAAAGATTTCTGGGGACAAGTTCTCCATTATCATAGTGTCAGGAGATGGCACTCATAACATAGAATGTCAGCTCTCAGTAGCCCAAGACAAACAGAAAGAGGGCAAGTGTCTTCTACTGGGAAACTGTACTATAGAAAACTTTGTGCTGCTAAACACTCCTTCAGAAACCCAGGACCTATCAGCTTCCCAATTCAGCTACAGACATCACAACTCCCCACCCCAAACAAATAAGGCTGGCTTAGAAAAATACACTGATATTCAGCCATGGCCATGAGCAGCCAGAGGGTAAGGCATTCTGAAGACAGCTGACAAAGGCCCCGCATGGCATGAGGGCCGAGAGCAAGTGACTAAGAGAGAAACAGAGATGGAAAGAGCATGGGTTTTGAAAATTAACATCTGGATTCAGCTCTCCATTAGCCAAAAGCTTCCTTGAGTATATGCTACCTGAGACAGAGGCTGCTATCTTGTAGGTGATGTTTTCAGATAAACTCAGGTTCCTTAAGATTCATTTCATTTACTTCTCTAAACGAGTCTGTATTACTGTAACATAGAAGTCATTGTGAGTGAGTGTGTTCAGAAAGTATTTTCTTCTTCCTTCATATCTGAACCTGTCACAATACCACTTTCCCTGCCAGGGCTAGAAATAGGCTGCTGCTGTTGAAGGATAATGATTCCTGTAATATCTGGTAGTTCTTTTCCCATTGCATGCATTCCACATTACATCAATGTCCTATCCTCCACCAAATTAATTTTTCTTTTTTTTTGCTATTGTTACGAGGCATAGAGTAAAATTTCTGGTTTCTGTTACTGAAATTTCATTATAGAAGGGTTGATCCAAACTTCAAAAGAAAAAGAAGCTTTGTAAAAACTAATAAATATAAATAACAAGGGTAAACCTTCAAGCATTCTAGGAAATGCCCTGGCTCATCTGTAGATGAATGGCCAAACGATCCGCTATTGAGGATAGCTTCTAGGCAAACTCCACCAAGTGCCTCCTGTCTGTATCTTTTTCTTCCTCTACCTCAAAGCCACTAAAGATGCCTCAGTTCTAATTCTGGCACTGGTTTGACTCACGGGGGAGGTGAGCACACTTTGAATGATTAGCAAAGCTCCCCTCACCTAGATCCCTTGCTTTTCCTATGTTGAATTTCTTTCTTTCTTTCTTTCTTTCTTTCTTTCTTTCTTTCTTTCTTTCTTTCTTTCTTTCTTTTGTTCTCTCTCTCTCTCTTTCTTTTTTCTTCTTCCTCCTCTCTTGTCTTCATTCCCCATTTCTTTCTTTTTAAGTGCTTGGGTAAAACATGAACACATTCTCCTTCCTAATTAAATTGGATTGGCAATAATCTGGAATGACTGTGTATTGACCTGGAAGACCAGAAAGCCTAAAAGACCTGAGACAATTGAACTTCTGCAGTTTAGAAAGTGCACCGTGACGTTAGAGAGAATTTTGTCACTGATAAATAAATTAAAGGCAAACACAGCCAACACCTAGTGCTGGGCATAGAATCACAAGGAAGTTCACAAATGAATCTAATGGGATCTAATCATGGAAATGTTTCTGTAGCAGCAAAACACTGGAAAATATCTACATGTTCATTAACAGGAGAATAAATAACTATTGTCATAGAGTAAACCCTCATAAATATGTGATTAAAAATATCAGTAGAGATATTATACACATATATTACCAATTTAAAATAGAACATATTTTGAATACTGTTCCAAGAAAATATGTAGCACTTTGCTTAAAGTTAAAAAACATTAAAAATACTGAATATTATTTTAAAATGCATGTTTAATGTGCTCAAAATAATTAAAACACTCAGGCATAAAATAGATTCTATGTGTGGGGTGAAGTTACCTCTGCTGGGAAAGTAGGAGGGTATAAATAGAAAGGAGAAAACTTATTTTCCAAACTGGATGCTGTGACCTACTTTATATGCAACTACAAATAATCTATGAATATAATTAATAATATAATCATTTATAATAATGTAAGCATTTCAAAGAAGCCTAACTTCATCTTATTCATCATTCAACACCTGATTCCAACCTTTTGCATGGGTGTCTATTGTTATTGATAATTAGGTATACACAGAGAGAGATTGGTGAGAGGGACAGAGAGGGAGAGAAATTGAGAGTTGTGTTCAAGCACATGTCTTATATTATGTGGTAATACACATTCTTTCATTTTATCAGAAGGAATTTTGTGTATATAAATCTCTCCCTTTAAAAATAATGTATTTTCCTCCCATGAAGAAGGGGATCGTGTGACCAGAGCACAGCCTTTGGGGACGACCTGCCCTGGGTTCAATGCTAAGTGTTTATTGAAGCAACTTATTGAAGCTTTCTGGGTTTGAGGCTTCTCTTGGTAGAACAGACACCACCGTGTCTGCTTCTTGGGACTATCGGATTATCATATGAGGAAGATCATGGAAAGAATGCAAAGTGAAGAGTACTTAGCCCTCAAAAACTTCTGTTACAATTTGAAGCTACAGTGTACACCTCAGAAAGAAGGGCCATTATAGTGGAATTCCTACACAAAGTCCAAAGTATGGCCATTTTACTGAAGAATCACGATAGGCCTTTCTCACTTCAGCTAATTGTCCAAGGTTACAGAAATCAGTTGTCCTTCAAAACAATGTAGAACTTATAGTGGTGTCCTGTCCTCTAATTTCTGCATTTAAAGTTCTAGTTGTTCAAATTCCAGGCACTCTTTACACAGAGACACATAATTTTCTAGAATTTTCCCATCACTTGCCCCTCTTTTTCAAACTTTGCTTATGTATCCCTCAATCCTCTTCAAACTCCTTGCTTCATTATTATCATTATTATTTTGTATGCATACATAAAATTTATAAGGATAACCTGTTAAAGAGCTCATCCCTAGAGAAGATGAATTCTCCTTTTCTCAACAGTCACTGATTATCCACAGCTCTTCACTTAGGGATGGGGCACTGGGAGACTTTCCCAGCTACACTGATGTGTCAACTGGCAGCATCATATTTCAGGTCTCTTTTAGGAGATTCCCATCCTTGCGAGTTCACAGGTGCTGTTTTCCATGTGTGGAAGACACAGTGTCACAGGAGATGGCATAGTGCTTTGGTTATGTCATCTTTCTCCCTCTCTTTTCACAATATTTCTTCATCCTTAGGTGTAGGTACTGTGTTGTAGCTATCAACTGGGGATGGGTAGGTACCCTGTGGTCAGTTGTTCTGCACATAGATACCAGCTGTGGATTTCTATGATGATCTCTTTCTGCTGCGAATAAAGATTCTTTGATGGGCAGAATGTGGATAAGGGCTATACTTATCTGTGGTTAGAAGAATGAGTATTTAGAATTAGCTGAGAATTATACTGACTTAGAAAAGTGATAGAGGTATATAAAAACATGGACCAAGAATGGAGTCATGTGAGGGAATTTCTGAGTGCTGTGAGAGAGCCCCCAAAGAAACCAGGACAATAAGAGTCTGTGACTTCAGTTTCTTCAAACACATGGGAATTGTTCTTGGATTATGGTTTTGTGTTCCTCCCAGGTGTAGCAGGTAAGAGTGAGTTTACTTGAGATTATTCATTGCTACTGGCTGTTGTTACTTTTTTATACACTGCTATGGAAGAAAAATGTTTTTGCTATGCATGGCTCATCTATCACATGCAGCTTGCCTGTTATGTGGCTTGGCCTTATGATTGGACACTTTTCTCATGTGATTCCTCTTAACCCTCAGAGTATAAATTGCCGGCTGTTCTGAATGAAGTTGGCAATTTCCTGAGACTTTAGTCTGCCTTTTTTTTTTTTTTTAAAAATCAGCTCTCTTCTCCCAGGTCCCCCTGCCTTTAGAGCAATAAACAGTACTAGATTCTCTTCTAGCATCTTTGGCTTCACCAGTCACAAAAACATTAGAAGATGGAAAGATTTGCTATGCTCCCTGACTGATAGAATTATATAGTGAAAATGACTGTCCCACCTACGCCAATTTATAGGTTCCATGCATTCTCAATCAAAATACCCAGGAAATCTTTTCACAGAAATAGGGAAAGAAAATATACAAAGCAATCTTGAGCAAGAAGCATAATTCTAGACAGACTTCAAACTATATTACAGAACTATAGTAATAAAAACAGGTAAGTACTGCACAAAAATATAGTCCTGTGGGTCAGTGGGTTAGCTGGAAAAAAACTAAAGACCCAAACACAAATTCATGTGACCACAGCCATCTCATATTTGACAATCATGTCAAGTAGGCAACATCTTTAACAAATGTGTTTTTTTGCAAAATTGGACTTCCACATGAGGTAATAACATTAGACATGTATCTATCACCCTGTCCAAAAAAAAAAAAAAATCAACTCTAAAGTGACCAAAGAGCTCAATAGGAAACCTGAAACTGACTGAAGAGTACATGCATAGTACTGTACAAGATAGAGGCTTACAAAGGACTTTCTGACTAGGATTTTATTTGCCTGGGCATCAAGGCCAACAATGACAGGTGGGACCTCACAAAACAAAGAGGAATGCCACAGAGTGTGAGAAAAATCTTTGCCTACTATGCATCTGATAGAGAGTTAATATCAATATATTGCAATATAAGAAGAACTCATCAAATATACTGAGTATAAAATAAACTCAAAATACAAAGAGTCAAGAAAAAAGTGATTCGTATATTTACCTTTAAAAAAAGGCTATGGATCTGAACAGAACATTCTCCAAAAGAATTAAAATAGACAAAAAAATTCTCAAAGAATGTTTAAAATAAAGCCATTAGCAGTTGGGGAAATGTAAACCGAAACCACGTTGAGATTTCACCTTTACCCCAGTCAGAGTGGCTGAGAACAAGCACTGTTGGCAGGATTGCAGACTCATACAGCCACTCTGGAGATCACTGCTGATGGAAAATCCTCAAAAACCTAAAGCTAAAATCGACTCAATGGCCCAGCTCTATCACTCCTGGGCATATGCTCAAAGGACTCAACATTCTACTCTACAGATGCTTGTTCTGCAAAGTCACTCTTGCTTCATTCACAACAGCTAGAGGACAGACACAGCCTGAAGGTCATTCCACTGACAAGATGGTAAAAATGCAGTACATATACACTGTCACTACTATTCATCTGTAACGAAAAATGGCGGATGGAACTAGAAACTTTTAGACTTCATGATGTAACCCAGATCCAGAAGACAATACATCTCTTCTCTGAGGAGTGGGCCTAGCTCGGACCTTTTAGGTGTGAGTGTATAGCCTGGATTTTAGGAAAGTAAAAATAGACCATGGTGGGGACAGGAATGCTCTAGAGAGTGGTGGCAGAGTAGAAGACTGCTGATATAAATGAGGAACTGGGAAGGACAGGGAGGGAGGGGGAGAGCAACATGGAACAAGTGAAGATGTATAAATTGCCCTAAAAGTGTTTTAAAAGGTCATGGGAGACCATAATAATATCAGTTTGCTTACCATTGTGTGTGTATGTGTGTGTGTGTGTGTGTGTGTGTGTGTGTGTGTGTGTGTGTGTGTGTGTGTGTGTTAATATATAAACAGGTGTCAGTCATGGAAAATGCCCTTTCAAGTTGTTGGTTAGATAAGTGCAAGAGACCCACCCCAATACATTAGGCTCTAGACATGGTTGCCTTCCAGAAATTGAGGTAAAACCCTATTGCTAAAGAGTGTACTTTTTGTTTTAACAGAGTATTAGGATAAGTAAAACAGGAAACAATCTGGAAGACTTCTCCTTGAGAGCAACATCTCACAGCACCAGAAGGAGCTATGAAAACTGTCAAGAAATAAAATTGATAACCCTGTCCAGTATAAATCATAGAAATCTCAATGATCAGTAAGGTATTTTGAAAAATGTAAAAGTGGCACTTAGAGCCTGAGAGTAACCAACAGGTGTCTAATTAGACTTAAAGCCTGCCCAGTAGGAGGGAATTTATGCTTGACATGGTGAATTAAAATACAATTACATTGTTTCCCCCTTCCCTGTCCTCTTTTTCTAAATTCTACTATATACTCTTCCTTTTTCTCTTTCTTATTCATGGCTTTTTATTAATTGCTGTTATACACACACACATGCACACATATATGTATATATATATATATATATATATATATATATATATATATATATATATATATATAATATATATATATATATATATATATATATATATATATATATATATATATATATATAGTATATGTATATACACACATAGATACATACATGGTTTTGTATATAAATATTTGTTCCTAAATATAACCTGCTTAGTCTGTATAATGCCCCCTGTGTATATGTTCTCAGGGCTGACCATTTGGTATCAGCCAATTGATGTCCTCTTCCTTGCCTACAGGAGGGTCTTCATATCACCCAGAATGATCAGTTACTGCCAAGTTACCCTGATGAGTATGCATTAAGTATTCATAAGTCCTCATTCTTTAAATTATGCCACAGGGGTGTAGCCAACCTTTCTTTCTAGCTTTCCACTTCATTCTAATATTTTTTGCTGGATTTTACACAGAACATGTAACCTGCAGGAAATTTCTTTTCCTTCTCTAAGTTAACTCTAAATTTGCATCTGTGGTGACCTTATTTTACTTGTACCTAGAAACTTGAAATATCTGTCTGTCTATCTATCTATCTATTATCTAATCTACTGAAGACCTGAAAACAGAAGGAATATTATTTGGAAGGAGAAAGGGATTAGTGTATTGGGGATGTTTTTGTGCACTGTGTATTCAAATGCTGATTTCTGTGCCCAGAGATATGGCTGCAGTCTGTATTTTGGTATTGTCATTATAATGAAACATTTCCCTGACTCAGTATTTTGTAAAACATTGTTCTCTGTCATCTTCTGATTGGTCAATAAGGAGCTGATTAGCCTATAGATGGGCAGGATTCTTATAGAATAAGGAGGGACTTCTATGTCCTATAAGGCAGAGGATCTCGGGTGGGCACAGGGTAGTTACCATGAGCACATAGATGAAGAAGGAGGCCAGAGCAAAACCAAGATGGCAGGTAAAGAGGGCCACATGGCTGGGAAGTTGGCTAGGCCAGCATAGTCGGTTAAAATAGCTCAGAACCTGCCCAGCTTAGTGCTAGCTGCTCCAGCTGCATATGTAGCAGAGGATGGCCTTGCCAGGCATCAATGAGAGGAGAGGTCTTTGGTCCTATAAAGGTGAAATAGATGCCCCAGTAAAGGGGAATCAAGGGTAGGAGGTAGAAGTGTGTGGGTGGGTGGAGTAACACCCTCATAGACACAGGGGGAGAGGGGATGGGATAGGGGGTTTCCAGGAGGGGGAGAAACTGGGGTGAGGGGATAACATTTGAAAATAAATAAATAAATAAATAAATAAATAAATAAATAAATGTATGTCTCGGTGTCATTATAAAGAACAAAGGAGAGTGTAGAAAGAGCTGTACTTTTACAGGAGCAGGACTGGAAATGAGAGGTAATAAGGGATAAGAGTAAGAATAAAGTATAATAATAAATATGTGTGAAATTTAACAGTGGCACCCCTATTGTATGCTTAAAATAAAGTTTAAATTTTCTTTTATTAAATTATTTTATTTATATTCCAAATGTTGCTTCCTTTCCATTTCCCCCTCCCAGAGTACACCACTTCATCCTCCCTCTCCTTTGCCTCTGAGAGGATGCTCCCCTGACCTCATCTACCCACTCCATCCCACCCCACTCTCAGCATCCCCCTTCCCTAGGGCCTCAAGTCTCTACAGTTTTAGGTGTCTCTTTTCCCACTGAGGTCAGAAAAGGCAGTCCTTTGCTACATATGTATCAGGGTCCACGGACCAGCCCATATATGTTCTCTGGTTCTTAGTCTCTGAGAGCTCTAAGGGATCCAGGTTAGTTGAGACTGTTGTTCTTCCTAAGGGGTTGCCATCCCCTTCAGCTCCTTTAATCCTTCCCCTAACTCTTCCATAGGAGTCCCCAACCTCAGTCCACTGATTAACTGTAAGTATCTGCATCTGTCTCAGTCAGATGCTGGTAGAACCTCTCAGAGGGCAGCCATGCTAGGCTCCTGTCTGCAAGTACAATATGACATCAGTAATAGTGTCTGGATTTGGTGTGCACGCATGGGATGAATCCCAAGTTGGGCCAGTCACTTGACAGCCTGTCCTTCAGTCTCTGCTCCACATTTCCTTTAACAGGAACAATTCTGGGTAAAAACTTTTGAAGGTAGGTGGATGGCCCCATCCCTCCACTGGGGGCTCTATCTACTGGAAGTGATCTCTTCAGGTTCCATTTCCCCACTGTTGGGAATTTTAGCTAAGGTCATCCGTGTTGGGTTCTGGGAGACTCTCACAGCCTGTGGATTTGGATACATGTTTATATTCATATTACACATCATAAGTCCTGGTACTAAATTCATCATCATTTTCTACTTCATTAACAGTCTCAACACTAGACTTTATTGCTAACTGGTAAGAGTTACCATTTGTCCAGCAGATACATAAAAATCAGTTGTCTTGAGTATTCACTCATACTCAGAGAACAACTCCCCCTAACAGCTCTGTTGTCTACTTCTGTACCATTGACTATTCTAGGTGTCACATATAAATCATACAAGACTTATCCAATGACATACTTAGTTCATATAACATAATACTTTAGGATCATCTATATTGTTGAGCAATGGCAGAACATATTTTTTCAGTTAATTAAATAATATCCTATTGTATGTATATATGACCTCCAATCTTGGTTCCAAATTTCTAAATCCAGATAGCCCCTCCAAGGTCCTGATTTCATCTTTTTGTCTGTCTCTTTGTTTATTGTTGTTGGGAACTAAAAAGGGGAGCCCTGGGGAAGAGGTGGAAGGGGAAGACCTACACCCCACTAGAGTTTCACCTATGCTATGGTCAGTCAGGCATGGGAGGGATGCTATCTACCTTCCACTCATCCCCAGGTGAACATCTAAGCCTCTGACCCACTCTTCAGGGGGGTGGCAAGGGGAAGCCCTACCTGGGAGTCCTGGAGCTACTTTGCTAAAGCCACTGGGGTTATGGGAGAGAAAGATGGGGGAAGAGAGGTTCCCAACACCGGCGAGAGTGAGTGCAGTGGATTTTGATGAGCAGAGACGCTCTATAGTTTTAGAGCTTTATTATAGAAAGGCAGGGAGAAAGAGAGAAGGTAGAAAGAGAGAGGGGGAAAGGCTAGAGAGAAAGAGAGTGAGAGGAGAGGAGAGGAGAGGAGAGGAGAGGAGAGGAGAGGAGAGGAGAGAGGAGAGGAGAAGACAAAGAGGAGAGAGGAGAGAAGACAAAGAGAGAGGAGAGAAGGAGTGAGGGTGAGGGGTAAGAGGGAGACAAGTAAGAGAGTAAGAAGTAAGAGAGCAATGTGGGCGCCTAACAGCCCCTTTTAAAGTATGCTGTCTTATCTTATTGTTGCTAGGTAACTGGGGAGGAGTTTAGCCTGAAGGTCAGAAGCTTGGACCATTGCCTACGTGACTTCTAGCCATGCTTCTCTTGTGGAGGTTGTGGGGGGCAGTAACTTAGGCAGGAGCCAGAGTTCCAGGAGCATAAGGGAACGCCTACTATGTCATGAAGGTGAATTATCACCCTTCAGGGTTCAGACATTCAGCTCAGCTGGAGACCAGCCTGTCTGTGCATAGCCCAATTCCCCACAATTGTTTTTATTGTTGTGGTTTTAGCAGGTAGTGAGGTTTTTCTGTGGAGCCCTGGCTGTGTTGGAACTCACTCTGTTGACCAGACAGACCTCAAACTCAGAAATCCACCTGCCTCTGCCTCCTGAGTACTGGGACTAATGCATGTACTACTGCTGCTCATGAGTTCTTTGAGATGTCCACTCAGAAGCAAGATTATTGAACTCTACAATAATCCTACGATAATGTTAGAAATGTCCATACTCTTCATCACAGCTGCTATGCCATTCAATGATAGAGGACACATGGTCTGGTTTCTCTGTAACCTCATCTATGCTTCCTATCTTTAAAATCAAACCAGCCTTCTAATGGTGGTTTTGACTTCATTTCTTTTTTAATAAAGATGTTGAGCATATTTTACTATGCCCACTGGCTATTTATGCATATTTTTATTTTAATGTTTATTCTAATCCTTTAGGCAAATGTTTTTATTCATTCATATATTCATTCACTCACTCATTTTTATTATTTTTTAATTCACTTTGCTCTTGAGATTATAATATAGTTACATTTCTCCCTTCACTTTCTTCCCTCCAAACTTTTTCATATACACCTCCCCACAGTAATTCAAATTTTGGCCTTTTTTTTACTAATTTATATGTATATGTACGTACATACTTCTAAATGTAACCTGTTCATCCAGTATAATGTTATACATGCATATGTTTTCAGGGCTGAGACCTTCAAGTGTCAAACAATGCATTTTGATCATATTCACCCTTTCAATTCTGGCCAGACTCACCTCACCAGATCCACCCCTCTTCCTTATCTACCCAATTTTATATCATTTACAAACAAAACAAAACAAAACAAAACAAAACCAAGAAGCAAAAATACCTTCAAGGGCAGTTGTGCTGCCTAAATAGTCTCGGGCTACACTCTTAGAGAAAAATGACCCCTTCTTTCCCAGTCTCTAACAACTGCAGTTCTCATCATGCCTAGGGTTAAGAGTGTGTGCCTCTCTCCGAGTTCTATCCCTATGTTCACCTCATTTCTGATACCTGCTATCACCCACCTATGGACCTCAGAGTATGACCTTGATTTTATTCCTTTGGCTGGGCAATCCTGTTTCAGGCTACTGAGTTTTGCACTGGACAGTCATGATTGTCCTTTATTTTTCTGCTGTCTCGTCCTCTTTCGTAGTTCATACAAGCTGCTAGATTATGCTTTATAGTCTCACATAATTGTTGCTTCTCTTCAGGAGGACAGAAGTACTTTCCTGCCTTGTTTGTTGCTGTATTCCACAGGCCACAGGAATTCTCGGAGCCAGAGCTGGCACCTGATATTTGTCAACTGAATGCTGTGTAATTCTATTAGCCCTAAAATTCTAGGCTCCCGAGACAAAATTTGATGGATATTTGTGAGCTATGCAGGTTTTATTTTACTTATTTTATTTTATTTTTTGAGGCTAAGTGGGAGAAATGAATGAATTCTGAAACAATGTTATCTTTAATTTCACAAAATGCAAAATATAGAAAGTATGTCAGCACCAAGCTACCAAAGTGCATTCAGAAGGAACAGAGGAGAGTGGTGAACCAGTGCCTCGGGAGACAAAGAATTGAATTCCACCGATATGTTTGGAGATGGGGATCATAGGGAGATCCATCATAGTCTGAATCTCAACAAAGTCAGGTGCAGGTGGTAGAGATAGTAGGTGAATTCCTGGGTGTCCCTACTTTTCTCACCCCACATTCCCTGCTATTCTTCCTTCTCCTAAAGCTAATTCTGATGGCTGCAGAATCTTGAGAAACATTTTCATTTCTTATGTAAAGTGTTCACCGGCTGTCCAGTATGGCTGAGATATTTTTATGCCTATCCTTCTGGAGGATGCACAAACTGTGTAACTCTTCTGTGCCCTCTCCACCCCAACATTCCTGGCTACTGTGTCGCACCTGGCTACTACAAGAGCTTATGTCACTGCCTTCGTCGTTAGAAGCTACCTGTACTAGGGTTAAGAATAGGATGGCTTTAAGAACTACCAGTACCACCAGTAGGTTATTATATAACTAACAGTGAGCAAATAAACCAAAGTTATTATTCTGTAGCATTGAATAAGGGCCTTGAAGATACGTAAGCGCAATAGTACATCGGAGCTGGCATAAATTCTAAGCAGTTTGTGCCCATTGGATTCACTTGAGGCTGGAAAACTAGAGGGGAGGTGTTTAGGTCACAGACTAAGCTAGTAGTGCATCTAGGATTAGACTATATACCTGTGCATCGAACACCAGAGTGAATTGGTGCAAGCCAGGGGTCCTTTGAAATCCTGAAGTTTGAAAGAAACCAGGATGATGGGCTCTGCCTGAGCTGAGCCCATCTTCCTCAGACATTTCCTTCCATCAGAAGCCCAAGAGGTAGGAGGCCTGCTCCTCCCACATAATGACAGACCTGCTCCTCAGTTCCCCTTCACTCATTCTTACCTGTATCTCTCCTGTCACTTTACATAACTAACTGCTGTTTCTTCTTTCCAGGTAGGCTTAGTTGGGATCCAATCTACTCCTTTAAAGAAGCCTTCAAAGACCCATGACAAGGCAGAGCTAAGGGCAATTCAGGCTGCATCGTTCCTTTAGTTGTTGCTCTTGGGCCCTGGATCATCCCACTTGAAACTCTGGGAAAGTCTAGTCCAGAAGTAACAGTGACCCAGACTCAACCTCCCAGCCAGGATCAAGGCTGCATTCTAAAAGTTCCCAGCTCCTCTTTGTTTCTGCACAGTTCCCTCACACCCACCCCGACCCCACCCTGGTTTCCTCTTCTACTTTTCAAGGGGGTGGCCATCTTTGGTATTTCCTCCTTTAACTTTTCCAGAGAGATTTGGGGAACTTTAATGTAATTTCAACCATGTAGGGAGGTAGCCTGGAATGCAGAAAGAAAAGAAAATGCCAAGGCCAGAATATTCGGATCTACCTAGTCCTGACTCTGCCACCAAGTATCTCAAGGTCTCCCAGCTGAAGCCTCCATCAATCTGCCACTATACAACCAACATTTCTTTTTCTTCACTGCCAGCATGAGGATTTGCTGGTGATATGCTTCTGTAAAATCTTTTGAAATAATTTCTAGTTAGGACACATTTCAGACATCCCAAAAAGTACAGCTAGGTCTGAGAAATGTAAACTGAGGACACACTTTGAAGTTCTTAGACTCTGAGGGTTGGGCAAGAACTGTATGTGGCTAAAAGTCTTCCCTCCCTCACCTTCTGGTACACTCAAGTCAGTTATATCTAGGTTCTTTTATTACACATATACATATGAAAAAGACATGCTTTTTAAGCATGTCTTTAAAAGACATGTCTTTTAAGCATGTCTTTTAAAGACATGTCTTTAAGAAAAAGACAGGTCCATCCTTTGGAATCAGCTTCACACATGATCTCTTTAACTCTTTCAATGTGTGCTTTGTTCTTAATTCTAGGAAGGGGTGACGTGTCCACATTTTGATCTTCCTTCTTCTTGAGTATCATGTGTTTAGTAAATTGTATCTTGGGTAGTATAGGTTTCTGGGCTAATATCCATATATCAGTGAGTACATGTTATGTGAGTTCTTTTGTGAATGGGTTACTTCACTCAGGATGATGGCCTCCAGATCCATCCATTTGCCTAGGAATTTCATATATTTATTGTTTTTAATAGCTGAGTAGTACTCCATTGTGTAAATATACCAAATTTTTTGTATCCATTCCTCTGTTGAGNGAAGAAGGAGCTAGAGAAAGTACCCAAGGAGCTGAAGGGGTCTTCAACCCTCTTGGTGGAAGAATAACCATGAACTAACTAGTACCCCCTGAGCTCATGTCTCTAGCTGCATATATAGAAGAGGATGGCCTAGTTGGCCATCAGTGGGAAGAGAGGCCCCTTGGTCATGCAGACTTTATATGCCCCAATACAGGGGAACGCCAGGACCAAGAAGTGGGAGCGGATGGGTAGGGGAGCAGGGCCGGGAGGGGGGAGGTTATAGGGAACTTTCTGGATAACACTTGAAATGTAAATGAAGAAAATATCTAATAAAAGTTGAAAAAAAAAGAAAAAGACAGGTCATCTTTTGCAAATAGTGGCACCATACTGATAGCATCCTTGGCAGATGTTTACTGCATTCTCTGGAGATATCTGTAATATGCAAATAGAACTGAGTTGGTTAATATTGACTGCTAGCCCAGGACTAAACCACAGTCTACTAATCCATTTTCTTGTTAGGTACTCATAATTCATTTCCACTGTTTAGCTATCATAAGCAAGCTACAATGTCAATCTTACACGAAAGTTCAAGAAATTATTTAGTGTAAAAAATCCAGAGGGGGAATTGTTGAGTTAAAAATAGACATCAAAAGTTTGCAAAGCACTTAGTGAAAAGTTTGCCAAAGTCCTCTTCAAAATAATCGGACCATGTAACTCCCTCCTGAGTAAGTGCCTTTCCCCTCACACTCTATCAACACTTGGTAGCTTTGGCTTATCTATTTTTGATGGTATAGTGAGTGTGAGATTGTGCCTCGTTGTGTAAGGGTTGGAATTTTCACATGTTCTTTGAGAGCCAGGCCTTTAACATTTACCTATTGGTCATTCCGTTTCCTTCCTTTAAGGATTACCATGTTTCTCATTTTCTGGTTGGATTGTTTTAATTTTTAAATGATCTTACAGGTTTACCTTGACTCTTATATACCCTTGGCACTAATTCTTTGGTGGTTATGGGTTTACAAACAACTTTTCCAGTCTGGCCCATATTTTGTGCCTTCCTCTGGCGTATTTTGTCATGTCAAAGCTTTACTTTCACCTTCATGAGGTATATAATGCATATAAATGATGTATATTTGTGGAAAGTAACATGGCATCTTGGCATATGTACTAGGAAATGATTAAGTCTAATGACTTAGCATATTTACTACACTCAGAGTGTGTGCAAAGAGTCCCAAGGATATATAATTTCTTGCTAAGTACAGCAATTATGCTGCCCACAAGACCTCCAGTTGTGACTTACCTCTGCTCTAATTGAAACTTTGCTCCATGTAGCCAACATCTTATTCCACACCACGCCTCAGCTCCCAGAAACCACCTCACTTTCTGACTCTACATGCTTGCCTTTCCGAACTTCCACATTAATGTAGTATTTGACTCCTGGGTTATGAATTTTATACCTCGCTGAAGATATTTTTAAAACAGAGTTCATGTTTGTGAAAATATTAGGCTCAACAGGTGTCCCTTTGGACATGTCTTAAGCTGCATGCAATATTACAAACTTCTATTGTGTTCTAGGCTTCCAGAATACGAGAATAATGTAAATTTGAGCTTCAAATATATATTACAAAATGGGAACCTTTATTATTCATGTCTCACCAAGCTTCCTGATTTGGGTTCGGTCTGCTGATCCAAATTGCAGCATCACCTTGGGTACCTCACACTCATCTTTACTGTTTCCAAAGCCTGGAGGCTACTATGTACATCCCTTGACCTCTTTTTCCTCATTTTGTCTTCTTCTCCTATATTACATGCCTCCATTTTAATTTTTAAATCTCATACTAGACTTAAACTTTCTACTTCTTGCCTCTGTTAAACCTTGCCACCCTGTAAATCATTATCTAGATTGCAGCCAAGTGTTTCTGAAATTCTAATGAAATCAGTCACACCACTCAGCTGCTTACAACTCTATTCTGAACTCTTATGAGCTTCCAAGTAAAGCCTTAACTCAAAACTAAAATACATAGACATTGGTAATCTGATATGGTTTTGTGTTTTATCTCTTCCTAATCCACCCCCACAATGCTTCCAGATGAACAATATCTCAAATCTTCTAATTTTAAATCTATTGAAGTCACCCCAGATATTTGATATCATAAAAATATCAATAATCTGACTTTAAAATCTAGTGCAAATATCTTAGCATGGAAAATGACCCCATCTTTTCTGGTGCTAACACTGTTTCTCTTTATGTTTAACAGAACAAGTATACCCGGTGCCAGTGAGCACAGTATTCTACTTGTAAATGGTGTGGGAACTACCTTCATTTGAAACATTTCACCTCACAGTATAATAGGTCTGGGGATGGATCAGAAGGTAAAATGTTCATTGTGCAAGCATCAGGATCAGAGTTCAAATCCCAGCACTTACATAAAACACCAGGCATGGCAGGATGTACCAGTAACCTGTGTACAATGTTGGGATGAACTTCTGGGGTTGGCAGACTACCAGCCCAGCTCCAGGTTTAAGGAAAGGCACTGTATCAAAGGAATAAGGCAGAGGGCAAACAGAACAGGGCATCTAGAATCCTCCTCTGGCCTCAGTGTGCATGTGAGTGCACACACAATAAATTAATAAATAAAGCATGTAATATATATTTCTCAATTCCTTTTGGTCATTTGGTTTCAGCACAGCAATAGTAACCCTGAGTAAGACAGAGTCAGGGACAAAGCTGGACCAAATCCTGATCTTGACAGTTTCCATGAAGCTACGACCACGCCCCTTTGCAACAATCTCAATTCAATACATGGATTTGTGTTATAAAAGAACAAGCTTTCCCATACATGTGTTCCCTACCTGATCATTAAAAATCGGTTGCTTATGATAGAAAAAAATATTGAAAGCAAATACATGAAAGATGGAGCTCTTCAGGAAAGCCCACTTAGCATAGCAGAGCAATGTTCATTCTTTTTCATAGGAACAATTTAAAACATAAGAAAACAGATGTGGCCACATAGGGAGAATCAGCTAGCACTTGTAACCTCTGTTCACCATACCAAAATGTATTTTTGAGCTACCTTAATAAAGAAGGTTCCCTGAAGGAAGTTAATCAGTTCTGTACTCTTTAGGGAGGTTGGAGAGTCACGGGTACCAGGCACCTAACTGCAAAACATTGGAACAGCACCGTGCATCAACTCAGGAAATTCCAGCCCCATAGTCAACACAGGCACAGGTACCAGAGCTCACACTTCAGTGTCTGGGGAAGACACTAGAGGTCTCATTCACCTTTATCTCTTCAAAACTCAGACAAGCCACTACCTATTCAGCTAGAAAACAGATCACAGATGCCACTCCAGACAACTATTCACAAGAAACTATCAGTCAAAATCAAAGGAGAACGAGAAACTTTTCATGTGAAAACAGATTTAAGGAATTTACAGCCACAAAACCAGCTCTTCAGAGGAAAGTATATTTTGATAGGAAGAGAATATTAAACATACCCAAGAGGTCACAGGGAATATATAGTCCCAGAACAATTAACCTTAAGAAGTCTAAGAAAAGAATAAAATCATGACAAAATACTAGGAATTAGTAAACATTCAGTAAGAACTTTCAATAGTAATAGTCTCAATTTCTGGAATAAAAAGATAACTAACAAAGTGGATTAGTAAAATGGATCCATCATTTCTGCTGCCTAGCCCCAAGAAACACATTTTTCCAATAACGGTAGATACCACCTTAGGGTAGAAATATGGAAAATGGTCCACCAAGCAAATGGAACAAAGAAAGAAGCAGGCATAGTGTCTAATACCCTACAAAATGGATTTCAAAGCAAAATTAATCAGAAGAGATAGGGAAGAAGATTGTATATTCATTGAAGGAAAAATCCACTGAAAGGATGTTATAATTCTAATCACTTATGCATCAACTGCAAAGCATTGAGTTTCATAAAACAAATATTATATCTAAAAATCACAAAATGGCCCTACAGAGCAATGGTGAATGACTTCAATACTCCATTCTTATCAACAGACAACTCATGCAGTCAAAAACCAAATAGAGAAACTCCTGTGCTAAATGACATCATAACATCATTTAAAAAAAAATGGACCTAACAGACAACTACAGAATATTCCACTTGTCTTAGGGTTTTACTGTCATGAGCAGACACTATGGCCAAGGGAAGTCTTACAAAGGACAACATTTAATTGGGGTTATAGCTCATAGGTTTTAGAGGTGCAGTCCATTATCATCAAGGTGGGAGCATGGCAGCATCCAGGCAGGCATGGGGCAGTCAGAGCTGAGATTTCTATATCTTCATTTGAAGGCTGACTTCCAGGCAGTTAAAATGAAGGTCTTAAGCCCAAGTGCACTGTGACACACCTACTCCAACAAGGCCACACCTCCTAATAGTGCCACTCCCTGGGCCAAGCATATACAAACCATCACACTCAAACATTAAAGAGGACACTTTCCTCTCATAAACCCACAGAACTTTCTCCAAAGCTAAGCACATATTAGGACACAAAGCAAGACTCAACAAATTTAGGAACACTGAAATGTCATCTTGTGTATTATCTCAGCACAAAAGGATCAATCTGGATGACCACAGCAATGCAAATAAGAGAAAGTATACAAACTCATGGAAAAAGGCAACAAAACTCAGCAAACAGCTGGATAAAGGTGGATCCAGAGGGAAATCAAGAAGGAAAACTTTAAACTCCTAGAATTGAGTAGAAAATAAAAGCACAACCCATCAAAATTTATGAGACGCAATTAAGGCAGCCCTAAGAGGAAAGTTTATAACACAAAGTGCCTACACCAAAAACTTGGAGTGACTTCATTTTGGTAACTTAATGCTGCACCTGAAGGCAGTCTTAGAAACCTAAGAAAAAAAATCACATCTAAAACTTGATAATAGATATCAATATAGTGCTTAAATCTTAACTAAAGCCATGGAACAAGTGCAGAGAGAAAGTGAATACAGATAGAGAAAGGAGTCAGAATGCCTTTATTTGCAGATAATTGATGAGTGTATATATAAAAGACTCATATAAAAGAGCCCACCAAAAGCTTCCACAACCTATTCTACTTAGTTATTCTACACAGTAGCAGTATATGAAATCAACAGGCAAACATCAACAGCCTTCCCAGAAACCAATAACAAACATTCCAAGAAAGAAACAGGGGAAGCAATCTAATTCACAAAGGCCTCTAAATGTATCTTGGAATAACTATAAAGTAAAGACTTACACAATGAAAACTTTCAGACATTGAAGGAAAAATTGAAGATATTATTAGCAGAATAATATTGTGAAATAGTCAGCCTACCACAAGCAATCCACAGATTCAACACAATTCCAACTCAATGCTTCCCACAAATTGGAAAAAAAAATTAATGCATTTGGAAACATTGAAAGGCTCAGGACACCCAAACAATGTGAACCATTAAATAAATGAATAGAAATCTACTGGAGGTGTCATCTACCCCTATTTAAAGTTATGCTACAGACATAGAGTCAAATAGATACAGTGATCAATGAAATAGAACTGAGGACTGAGGCATAAGTCCATGTACATACTGCCGTCTGATTTTTGATAAAGAAGTTAGAATACACACTGGAGGAAAGACCATTTGTGTATATAAGGCTATGTTAGAATCAATAATGAAAGTCTGGTTTACATCAGCAGTCACTGAATTAATATTTGCTGAACATACACTACCTTAAGAAATTAGGTAAAATATGAGTGTTCATCTTTAAGTATCATAATGCTTTGCAGGAAAAACTTACCATAAAATCTCATAAGTACTAAAATGAGAGATATCAGTAAAATATTTAAGAAATATGTCAGTGTAAAGACAGTTAGCTCAGGCATTCCCTAAGAAAGTGATACCTAACTCTGAGCATTGGTAGAGGTGATGTGACAGTCATGTGATAAGATAGGAAAAAAGCCTGTCCTTAGTGCAAGAAAATTCAACTTAAGGGGAAATGAAGGCACACACTAGACCTTGGGTACATGTAGAAAGTGGTACAATACAGCTACTCAAAATGTACATTTTATTACGGAGTTATGTGCCATGTAGGGAGTGTGTCCACATCACTTAAGATTCAGTTCAAACATGCAGTGTTTCAGTTGTGTTGAAGAAATGGAATAACAATGAGTAATCGTTTATTGACTGATTTATTGACTGATAAAAGTAGGGCACTCTCCTGGCCTAAAAATCAATAAGATGCTGGAGAGAGTAGACGGGGATCTTCATCAGCGTGGCACATTATATACTCCATTAACTGACGCCACGAGAGGACGCTGCAGGCAATTGTGTTCACTTTTCACTGAAGAATCTCCGGTTCCCAGATAAGGATGAGACAAGACCTGCTATCTACTGTGTCTTCTTCCAGCCCAGTTCCATTGCCATCCCTGGATACAGACACTGGGACTCCCCCTTGTAAATCAAAGAGTAGCATTGAAAACTGTAAACAACATATATCCTCCAAGAACTGGCCAATTGTTGCATACAGCTCTCAAGGCAGGAAAGAGGGATTTGTTTTGACACTAAAACAATGATGTGTGTGTGTGTGTGTGTGTGTGTGTGTGTGTGTGTGTGAGAGAGAGAGAGAGAGAGAGAGAGAGAGAGAGGAGAGAGAGAGAGAGAGAGAGAGAGAGAGAGAGAGAGAGAGAGAGAGAGCATCTTTGCTGTCATTTGCACAGACTATATATCCCAAGTTCCAGGAACTTTTTAGGGTGATTTTTGACTATATGGTAATTCAATTAAGTGTTACTCTTAGGAACCCATCCATATGGTTCTGGTTTAGGAAAACTGAAAGAATTTACCATCCTTAAAGTTACAGAATCTGAAAATACAAATTGTAGGTTGTGCTGCACGGTGGTGGCACACTCCTTTAATCCCAGCACCCGGGAGGCAGAGACAGATGGATCTCTGAGTGTGAGGCCAGCCTGGGCTACAGAGCAAACTCCTTGACAGCCAAGGCTATATAGAAAAAGAACATGTCTTGAAAAAAAAACAAAACAATGAAAAAAAATCAAATTGTGAGTTGCATAAAGATGAAAAGAGAGCCAGAGAGTTTAGAATAAATCTTAATAAGATGTCCTTCAAACAAATAGTCAAAATAGCCAAGATAAAATGAGAAGGCTTCCCTTCCTCATGAGCACATAGAGGGACACTTGTTGAAGAAATGCTGTAGCTCCTGGAAACAACATTCTTCCACATTACTCAATCAAATGCTAACCTGGTAGCTTTCAGTTGTCAATTAATTCCTCACTGAGGGGGACAAAAACTATTTTGACAATTGTTTCCCTAGCTGAAGTCACAGATCGTGTACTTTGCATCTAGAAGGCCAGTTGGATCCTGTTCCCACTTTGGTTCTTATGGTATTTTCCTCTTCTTTCTTCTGTTTATTTTTTTATATAGAAAATAAAGAACAGGACTTTACAGCTATTGAGAAGCACACATAGCAATTCTATTCCTGTTGCTAAGCAACAAGAGCCATGTACCAGCACAATGAATGGATTCTGGTCAGCTGTATTATACAAGCAGCTATCAAGAGCTGTCTTCATAACCACAGGGGTGAGGAATCTTGGCCACACATACATCTGAATTACCTGAGAAAAGGAAAACCTTTCATTTTAAATCTTTCTGGCATTCAGTTTTTGTTTTTGTTTTTTTCTAAAAATTTTATTTAATTCTCCTTGATGAGAAGTTAACACAATCTATTATAACAATAATCATCATCTCAAGAGAGGAAAATAGGAGAGAGGACATCAATTTTCCTGGTTCAGACTGAATTCCCTGAGCCTGGGATTCTTTATGGCTTCCTTTTTGATCCCAGAAGGCAGGCTTTCTCCCTACTCCCTACTGTGCCATCCAGCCAGGTGATTCTAAGAGAATTTTCTGTCTCCTATTGTGATCAGTACTTGCTCTCTTCAGTCACTACGAAGAAAAATACAGCATTGCTGACTATACTGTTTTTATTTTTATTACAAAATAATGCACTAAACAACATTTGTGCAATACAGATGGATGTAAGAATGGTAACACCCATGATCTCATTTATCAGTGACAAGCAGTATAAATAAATATTTTTGAACATAATATTCCAGATTTTTATGCATATCCATAAGTCTATCCTTTCAATATATTACCTATATGTATAGTTGTAGCTTGCTTTATAAGTTTACTGATAGTCAATATCACAATTATCTATTACCATAAAACTCAGAAAAATGAATAACAGGGTATGGTATCTTGTGTCAAGACAATTCTATTAATCTTACTATGTCTTCCTCTGAATCTAACCATAGCTAGCTTGCATTATTAATTTCCCAGTTCAACTAATTGCTCATAATTAAAATTAGTATAATTTTCATTTCTACTAATATTATCTTAATTCAAGTCTCTTGACTGGCCTTTTACTTTAACAACTCTAAGTAGACGTGAGTTTTAAATGTTACAAACCTCAATTCAAAGTGGCTTAAACAGAAGTGAATGTAACTACACTGCTAAAGGTTCCAGTAGGAGTGAATAGCTACATGCAGTCATAGCATCAAATAAGTTCAGGGGTACCTGGCTCCTTTCCATCCACCTCACAGTAACTCGGCCCCCTTTTTGGCTTAATTATTGGGCAGATTCTCCCTGAAATGTGATTAAATGGCTACTACCTGTTTCTCAAAACTTGCATAATCTCTAAAGAGGGCAATATCAACAGATCAATTAACATGTTACTCAAGTGTGTTTGGATCCCTAGCACCCATGTGAAGCCAGGCACGTTGGTGTTCATTTGTATCTCAAGTATATGAGAGGGAGACAGAAAGTCTTTTAGAACACATTGTCTAGTCAATGTAGCTAATTAGTGATTTATGGGTTCATTGAGAGATTTTATTTTTTACAATTTTTTATTATTTATTTTCTTTATTTACATTTCAAATGCTATCCCGAAAGTTCCCTATACCCTCCCCCCGCCCTGCTCCCCTACCCACCCACTCCCACTTCTTGGCCTTGGTGTTCCCCTGTACTGGGGCATATAAAGTTTGCAAGACCAAGGGGCCTCTCTTCCCAATGATGGTTGTCTTAGTCAGGGTTTCTATTCCTAGACAAAACATCATGACCAAGAAGCAAGTTGGGGAGGCAAGGGTTTATTCAGCTTACACTTCCATACTGCTGTACATCACCAAGGAAGTCAGGACTGGAACTCAAGCTGGTCAGGAAGCAGGAGCTGATGCAGAGGCCATGGAGGGATATTCTTTACTGACTTGCTTCCCCTGGCTTGCTCAGCCTGCTCTCTTACAGAACCCAAGACTACCAGCCCAGAAATGGTCCCACCCACAAGGGGCCTTTCCCCCTTGATCACAAATTGAGAAAATGCCTTACAGTTGGATCTCATGGAGGCATTTCCTCAACTGAAGCTCCTTTCTTTGTGATAACTCCAGCTGTGTCAAGTTGACACAAAACTAGCCAGTACAATGGCTGACTAGGCCATCTTCTGCTACATATGCAGCTAGAGACACAAGCTCTGGGGGTACTGGTTAGTTCATATTGTTGTTCCACCTATAGGGTTGGAAACCCCTTCAGCTCCTTGGGTACTTTCTCTAGCTCCTCCATTGGAAATCCTGTGTTCCATCCAATAGCTGACTGTGAGCATCCACTTCTGTGTTTGCCAGGCACTGGTGTAGCCTCACACGAGACAGCTATATCAGGGCCCTTTCAGCAAAATCTTGCTGGCATATCAATAGCGTCTGCATTTGGTGACTGATTATGGGTTTGCAAAACACATGAAACTCAAGAAGAATGAAGACCAAAGTGTGGACACTTCGCCCCTTCTTAGAATTAGGAACAAAACACACATGGAAGGAGTTATAGAGATCAGTTGTGGAGCTGAAACAAAAGGATGGGCCAACCAATAATTGCTGCAGCTCGGGACCCATCCCATAATCTTTTTTTTTTTTTTAAGGTAAAGAAATACACAGATCTGGAACTATGTGGAGTCTTACCTATAACTCCTGGTAGGAACCCTTGACCCAATCAGTCTACACACCAATCTGTCAGGCACTCTGACTGATAACCATTCTGAGACATGAGGAAGGCAGACTCAGAATATCTAGTAGGATACCCAGACCCAGTCTTTACTCCCAGCCTGACAGCCACCCCAACCCATCATACTGCTTTAGCCCATATTGTCTCCTGTGACATTGAACCTAGAAAAGGAGACCCTAGCCTGGATTCTATACTATCCTTACACATGGAGATGATGCAGCATCCTATGCCCTTAAACCATGGAATATTATCAATGGGCAGGCACTGTGGTCCCTGCCTCTATGACCTAAGGACCATCTGCAGAAACCAGTAAGCCCTCCATAGACTTATGATCATAGGCAGTAGAAACCTACAAAATATTTACTCTTGGCCAGAAGTTGCACCTACCCCTCAAGTGAACTGAGAATACTTCTGACACCTATTCACACATCAACGCAGAGTGGATACAAGAATGAAAATGAAACATAATTCAGTTGGTTAACAATCTGATAGGTTGGGAAAACAGCAAAGATCCAAACACCCACACAACAAAGGTGTGTTCTGATACCCATACCAAAAAACACTAGCAGTGATCTAACACGACTCATTTTCTGTCTCATTGAAAAAATTCAGACAGCATGAACAACCAAGACAATACATCTCCTTCAGAAATTAGCATTCCCATCAAAATACTCTGTAAGAAAAGCAACTTAGCTTATATACAAGACAATTACTTCAAAGTAACAATTATAAATATGTTCAAGAACCTCAAAAAGGATATGAACAAATGACAGAATTAAGATTATGAAAACACAAGCAGGTGAATGAAACTGAAAAGCAACTCAACATGTGAAAAAATATGGAGTATCTGAGAAATGCCAAATTTAAACAATATACAAAGTGACAAGCTTTTATAAGATAAAAACCTTAGAGGAAAGCCTTGCCAATAGATTGGCTCAAGTACAAAAGAAAATATAAGGTCTTGAAAGCAAGGTAGGGGAAATAGATGACTTCATCAAGGAAAATGCAAAGTCTAGAGACAAAACAAACAAACCCTACAAAAACCAAAAATCAAAATAAGAATAAAACATATAGGAACCATGGGACATCATAAAAAGACCAAACCTCTGAATAGTAGTTACAGAAGAAGAGAAGAACCACAGGTCAAAGGCACAAACAATATTTTCAACAAAATCCTGAAAGAAATGTCCCAAATCCAAAGAAAGATACCCATTAAGGGGCAAGAGGTATAAAGAAAATCAAGTATACAAGACCAGAAAATAAACTCCTCACATCACATAATATACAAAATATGAAGTATAGAGGACAAAGAAAAATCAACTCAAACATAAAAGCCAGCCATTCAGAAGAGCAGATGAGTTTTCCAGGGTGATTTTGAAAGCTGGAGGGCTTAGACTGATGCTTTATAAATTCTGGAAGACTACTGATGCCAGAACAGACAACTATACCCAGAAAAACTATCAGTCAGAAGGAGAAAATAAACATTCCATGATAAAAACAGATTTAAGGAATGTATGCCATTGTCTTAGGTAGAATTTTATTGCTGTGAATAGATATCATGACCAAGACAACTCTTATAAAGGACATTTAACTCATATAAAGTCTCATAGGTTCTGATGTTCAGTCAGTCATCATCTTGGCAGGAAGTATGACAGTGTCCAGACAGACATGGTGTTGGAAAAGGAGCTGAGAGTTTTATATCTTGATCAGAAGGCAAAGAGAAGACTGGGATCCTCGCCCCCACAGTGGCACACTTCCTCCAACAAAGCTATATCTCCTAATAGTGCCACTGCCTGGGCCAAACATATTGAAAGCAACACCGTCATTAAGTCAACTTTATAGATACACAGAAGCAATACATTGTACTGAAAAATAAAATAAAATAACCAAGAGAAAAAGGAACATTTACTCCCAGAACAGTTAACAAAAAGAGGTAAAAGAAACAATACCACCACAATCAAATAATAGAAATTAAAAAGAAATTTCAACAATAGCCCAAAATTAATAGTTGTAATGCTCTAATAAAAAACACACAAAGCAACTGACAGGAGTAATAAACAGGATCCATCTTTATGCTGCCCCCAAGAAACACACCTCACCATCAATGATAGACACCATTTTAATGAATTCTCAAATAATAAAAATATTTGAAAAGATTGAAAGCAATAGAGAAACATACTGAGTATTAACCTCTGGACTTCACATATGCAAACACATGTGTGCAGACATGCCCACGTGTACATGTGCACATATATTCACATATACATATACTTACATGTCTTGGCACATATACCTGCACACACAAACAACTCTAAAAGAAAAGAAATGCCTCCAGTATAGTCTGTGTTAATCTACATGAATGAATCATGAGTGATTTGTCACATTCTTAAGAAGGGGACAGGCATAGAGAATATCTAACACTGAAGCCTGGATACAATGTTTTCCACCCCAAACACAGGAGCCCCAAAGCAAAGGGTCTTTCATTTCCCAGAGCTAATCAACTGGGTAATCAAAGCTGCTTGCCTCTTCCTTTAGCCTGTGAGCTCCATGTTCTTCAATCACTCTTTTCTTCTCCATCGCAGCTTAGTGTATGGACCTTATTACTCAGCATTCTTTCCCTCTGGCCAGAATCTCGGTTTAATCAGCAAGAATCATCAGCAAGTGAAAGTATTTCTTTATCTCTATTCTAAGGGATACAGGGTGACAGTAGATGTATTCTTGTACTAAATTTCTTAGACCCTGTAAACTTCCACAAGCAGACCACTCATAAAATAATTCTTTCCATTCATACATCCACAGTGTCAGAGACTTGAATGTGGGGTTTGAGGGTTGATAACAGCTCCCAGCTATTGCTAGTCCAAGGTGTTACGTCATCCCTCACTGATCTTGTATATCCCTTCATTGGGTTTACTTTCATTTTCCTCTGGGATGTTCACAGTTTCAGCCCCCTGCTTGATTGAAGAGTGTTCTCCATATCAACAATGAACCTGAACTTCATAACCATCTACATTGTCATTCAAGGAATGGACAAGAATCTTTGAAGTTCAAGGTTAAGGGGTCTTGTTGATTCAATACAAAATTCAAGTTGCTATTATTTAGGCATTGCTAATTGTCTCTCCCTGAGTAAGGAAGCAAAATCTTTCTAAAACCTTTGAAATGGTTAAATTAATATGACACTATGAAGCTAGGACTCAAACCTCAATTCAGACTTTTGCTACAGATCAAAATGCTGTGCACAAATAGGACAGGACTATTATCAATAGTATTCTGCAGGGAGGCTCAAGGAAATCAGTCAGCAGGAGCTCACAGAGCCCCAGCCCCAACCCAAAACTAGACAATTACAGAGGAGGGAGTTCCCCACACTTCTTTATGTGGTTTGTCTGGTCCAGACAAGACAGTGGAAGTTGTAGGAGGCTTTCAAAAGAAATAAAAAAGGCCAAATCAAGAAATGAATTGTAATTTAACAGAGTCACAAAAAGAAAACAGAAAAGCACAAACCATATCGGGTCAAAAAAAGAAAATAGAGTTTGGAAAACAGCCTGATTAGTCTGCAATGAGGTAACTGATAACATTTAAAAGGATGCAAAAAAAGATATTTTTTGATTGTTTCATGCTAAAAATACCTACTAGAAATAGCCAGTGTGGAAGGAAGGCAACAGATAAAATGAATGTATTCAGCTAGGTGTGCCAGTGTACTACAAAGGGAGAAAGAACAGGAGGGGGCTCTGTCCTTGTGGGCTGACAGTCACTTCAGGCAAGGTAAGGCCTTGTACCAAGCTCAGGGACAGATCAGCAGTGGGTGAGTAGTGGAGATTTTTCAGAGGCAAAACTGTACTGGCAAGGTGGTCTGAAGTTACTCACCGAGTAATTCCTCAGTTGATAGAGGCTGTCTCGGACACTTGATAATGAGGGAAGCGTCCTGTTGAGAGCTTTTGGTGCCAATTTTAGGAATGTGGCTTAGTGACCACGGGCCTTTGTTTGCTACTTAACTACCTTGAGTGATCCTTTTGCTTACTAATTTACTTAATTGCTATCTTATGTGAGCTCTTTGTTTATTACTTCACTTGATTACTTTGACTTTGATCTAAGAACTAACCATGTTTTTTGGATGTACCTGGAATGATATAAAAGCAGGCTGAAGAGAAATAAAGCTGCATCAGCCTCAGAACTGGCTGGAGTCATGTGATCATTTTGTCTAATTTTTTTTTCTTCGTTTTCAATCCTCACTCCCTCCCTTGAGACTCTGTTGACTGACTGAGCTGGCTTGGTCAGGGCCAGTGAGATCCATACGCCTCAGTGGATGTAAAATGCTTGCACTGCGTGCCTGGCAACAAGCATCCCATCTCCAGGCTCCTAAATATTGTCCTCTGACATCCACACAGCTGCCATGGCATACATGCTCCCATGCATGCGAACACTCAGTAACAATAAATAAAAACATTTTTGTTAAAGATCTTGAAGACATAATAGGACCCAAAGGAAAGGGATAGGCTGGCAGTGCTCTCAGTAGTGCTGGAGTCTGGGTGATGATTTGGAAGAGGGTTCATAGTCTACTTGGTAGTGTTCTGGCCCCGGGACCTAGATTCCACAACTGCACTCTCCAATATGGTTCCCCCTAGCCACTTGTAGTGATTGAATATGTAAATGTGACTACCCTGAGTTCAGCTCTGCCAGAAATGGAAAACATTAAATTTTGAAAACGAAGTAACAGAAAATGTCAACTGCCTCGATAATTATGTTGATATGCAATATCACATGCATAAATAATATTCTGGATGTCTTGAGTTACATGTTATAAATCATTAAAATGAATTTCAACTGTCTTTTGCTTATGTTTCAGTATAGTTGCTAGACCATTTAAAATGACATTTGTGGATCACATCCATGTGGTCTGCTTATATTTCTACCAAAGAAAGTTATTCCACAATGTCCTGTTCTCTCCAGGCTTTAGTGATATTACAATGCTCAGGAAGACTTGACCTAGCCCTCCATCGTCCTCATCTCATGAGGAGTCTGGCTTTTGACTAGCAGAGCAAAAACTACATCAAGACTCAACAGCTGCCATGTCCACACAACTACACCCACTCAGGAATATACAGTCACTTAGAAAAGCAGTCACCAGCCGCCTCTTCACATGAATACTCACTTACCATATATGCACACAACAATATCTGTATGTGTCAGAATAATATCCATAAATAGAGGAGGATTAGCAGAATCTCCTGTTACAGTGAAATTTACATTTCTGCTGTCAACTCTAATCATTTGTTTAAACCAGAAATAATCATTAGTGCTTGTTAGTAAGTTCTTTGAAATTCAAAAGCATATTTGAACTTTGTGGTTTCCATTTCCTAACATCAAAAAACCAGTCAACTGAGGGAGTGAGTCCAGCATAAGCTTTTACCCACTTGAGATTTCAAGGCTGCCCATGAAGGGGAAAGGCAAAGGCTTTTGGGGTGGGAGACCTCTGTTGTCAGCTGACAAACAACACAACTGTACCCCAGTCTTTCTGCTCTCCTCCTTGGACATCTGCTCTGTGGGAATCATAAGCACCACCTGATCCTTCCAGCCTTGCCAGTTCCAAGGGAATCTATCTAGCTCTCCCCTGTAGGCACCTGCTTATGTTGCCAAGCTGCTGCTTCAGATTCTTCACTCAGTCTGTAGTAACCCACCACATCAATTACTCGGAATGATCCAACACAAATCTTACTTAAGAGAAGAAAGAATTTTCTTCAGAATTGAACATCAAAGAAGCTCAAAAGCATTTTGCCTATTTAAGCTAGTAGTGTAAGGATGCGGGGCCCAGTATTGGGCACTTTAGACCAGTGGTTCTCCACCTTTCTAATGCTACGGCTCTTCAATATAGCTCCTCTTGTCGTGGTGACTCTCAGCCACAAAATTACTTTTGTTGCTACTTCATAATTGTACTTTTGCTACTGTTATGAACTGTAATGTAGATCTGTGTTTTCTGATGGTCTTAGGTGAGCTCTGTGAAAGGGTCATTTGATTTCCAAGGGGGCTGGGCCCATAGGCTGAGAAACACTGCCTTAGACTATGCCGCATTCAGTCTTCCTCTTCATTTGGTAAAATGATTCCATTTTCCTTAGAGGAATGATGAAGCTGAACCCATTCTTCTCATTTAAGCTCCAATTGGCAATAGTTTTGCCTAGCTGCCACATTTCATAAGCCTGTGAAATTCAGATGGAAATATCATAAAAACTACATGGGTTTAGAGGTGACTATGTGTGCATAATTTCTACTCCCAAGAGATTAATTATGGGGCTTTATTGGAACCATTGGAAAGACTTGTGTTTTCTCTGCATTAGAAGATGATTAAGCTATAAGTTGAGAACTTCAAGATGTTATTAAATGGGCAGCCCTTCCCTAAACAGGTAGTAGAATAGCAAGGAAGACTAATTCTAGTGCCCTTGCTTTCGAACCAGGTCTAGAAAACTGTAAGTGTGAATTTACAATGAAGAGAACTGATAAACTCCCATAGTTGCTTAATTAATTAGAATTCAGTTTATCTTTAAAGAATCATAAATACTTAAAAGCTCCGTGGGTAGACCCATGTTCCCTATGCTTCAGAGAGCAGGGCATTGGACATCCTTCTCTGATGATGGGTTCACCCTGTTTCCTAGTCCTTGTGGCATGATTATCATTATTAGGACTTGCCTTGTAGGTCTGGTCCATCTATAATAAGGAAATGCAAAGGTCAATTGAATACTTCATGTTGAGCGGTTGGCAACATTCACCATCAGCTTGTTCTTGCCACTCTCCTGGATTGTATCCCAGCTCCAGGTGTTTAGTGTCCATGAGGATCCCAAGACCTAGATGCCAATTTGCGTTCCAGCTTCTAGTATCCAAATGGATGCTAGATTTGTTAATCCCTCTTATAATAATTTCTCCCAACCCAGATGCTTCAGGCATTATTTCCCCAGACGAAGAATTGTAGACAAGTCTGACATTGTAAGGAATTCCTTTTAAAAGATTAAACTGCGAAATATATCATATTAATAAGTTAAAATTTTTACCCGTGCAAATTACCCTTTAATGTGGTGAATATTATCATTTTCTGACATGGCCAATGTTAACTGCAAATTATAATAGCACTGTATTATGCTGTAGCCTTTTCCCTAATCAATGCTATCCTAAGGAATAAATTAACTTCAAATCCCAGAAACTTCTTACCAAACTGCAATTAAGCTTTGCATACATCCCTACCTAGAATAAATATCATCAAACCAGGATGGCTCTCTAAATAGAGTGCACATCTCATGACATCTCCATCATCATGCTGACACTAATGCTACCCTATGTTCATTTATTCACACATGCCTAAGAAAACACTGGGCTGAATATCAGAATGTCTGCATTCTAATCATAGTTTTGTATAGTTTTCATGCAAAAGAAAAAGAAAATATAGGTAAAAGTGTTTCACTTCCATACTATACTGAATGTTGAAGAATTAGAAAACAGTGCATTATACACATGCTGCAAACTTTGAGCTACCGAAGACATAAATTAAATTATTAATATAGAGGTTTATAATTCACCAAGTTGTTAGTTTATGCTTCGCCTGACTGTGGATTGCTAAAGAATTCTTGTAGTATTTGTAAAGCCAAATAGCACTTTCACCAGTAAGTTGGGGCTAGAAGATAAATAAGTTTAAGGAGAAGGAAAAAAAAATATGGACCACAAATGTTAGCGAGAGAAGGAATGTTGGGCAGAGAAGAAAAGCAAGAGGCAGCAAACCATGGGGAAAGAGGCAAGGAGGTACAAGATGGCAACAAAGTGCCAATGAGAAGAGAAAGACAGCAAGGGTGGGAAAAGGCCACAGAGCAGAGCACCAGTCATCCTTAAACCAGATGTCCATTTCAGAAGCATTCTGAGAACAGAATGACTCTGGCTTTTATATACTGAAAGCTTTTAGTTACATAAGAATTGGCCATTTGAGCTTCTGAAAGAAAGGAAGAAAGAAAGAAAGAAAGAAAGAAAGAAAGAAAGAAAGAAAGAAAGAAAGAAAGAGAAAGAGAGAAAGAGAAAGAGAAAGAGAAAGAGAGAGAGGGAGGGAGGGAGGGAAGATTACTATCGTGTATGTGCATGTATGTGTGGGTGACATATGTGTGGGAGAATGTTGGGTGTGCATCCTGTGTGTGGAGGTCAGAAGACAATTTTCAGGACTCTCCTTCAACCATGGGACCAGGGAATTGAACTCAAGTCATCACTGAACTATCCTGGTAACCCTTGAGCTTGTCTTAAACCCAGCCATCCCGTATAGAAAACCAGTAACTGAAACCTGCTCAGGCACACAGATTCTGTGGGAAGAGACAGGGACAGCAACAGGACAAACAAAACCTTGGGTGCTTTTGATTGGTGTTGTTTTGGAACAGGGTATCACTGCATAGGTCTGGCTGGCCTGGAATTCACTATGCAAGACAGGCTAGCCTTGTACTAATGGAGAGCTGTCTCTGCCTCTGCCTCTGCCTCTGCCTCTGCCTCTGCCTCTGCCTCTGCCTCTGCCTCTGCCTCTGCCTCTGCCTCTGCCTCTGCCTCTGCCTCTGCCTCTGCCTCTGCCTCTGTCTCCCAAATGCTGAGATTAAAGGTGTATGCACCATGCCCAACAAACCTAGTCTATTTACGAATATCATAGAAAAAAGGAACAAAAGGGTAAAAAAAAAAATCAGGGATCTTAGTCTACAAAACAAAGCCTGGCCAGTGAGACAATGCATAACTTGACACGATCTCATTATTATTGCTTTGCTTCACGAAGATGTCAATTAATCTAGATTTAGTTGATTATTAAATCTAATTCACCCAATTATCTGGGCTACTAAATCAATTTAAGAAAAAATAAATAACCAAACTGGTATTCTCAAGCCTGATCAAGGTAGCTACTTTGAAGGACACTACTGTGGGGATTTCTTAAGGGTGTTCCTGGACTAAGAGTCTAGATCCCTGGCTGATTACAGGCATCTCTGAGCATGCTAAGAGAAGACAGAGGAATAGCAGCTAGCCAACTTGAATAGAAAAGAAAGCAAAGGAGGACAGGACTGCCCCTAGGCATGGTGGAGGAGATTAGGTAAAAGGAAGAATACAGAAAGGGGGAGTCCAGAGTGGACATGGCTAGGCTGAGCCAGGCCATGAAGGAGGAGAGCAAGAGAGGAGCTGCTGACCAAGAGAGTCAACCTAGACCAAGAGGCTGGCCCAGAGATGAAAAGGGCCAAAAAGGATTATGTAAACAAAATGGCTAGATTATATAAAGAAAAACAGCTGGGAGAAGGGCAGCCCAGCCCCAGTGCTGGAGAGTTCTGGGTAGGGGTTGAAATATGCAAACCAGGAGGACTCTAACAAGTATGGACATAGGGATGCTGAGAGAACCTGGCAACCAGTATTGTCCTCTTTGATATGATACGCACCTCTGTTTGCCATTCATCCTGAGTTTGAGGCCTACCAAGCTTTCTGATCAAAAATGAGGGAGAACTCCTGGAATATGAACCAGACAAAGAGAAAACAAGCTATTTATGGGGCGAGTCTCCTCAGGAGGTTGTGAGTCACAGGCAACTGCCTCTCCTATCTGAGATGTGCCAGGTCCAAAGGGAATTCCATTTCCCCAAATTCCAAAATACATAAAGGACAAAAGGCTAAAATATATGGTGTTTATTAACATGTCAAAGTGAATGCTGGCCTCTAGGTTCCCTCAATACCCCACACTTTTACATACTTCAAAGTCCATACTAGCTCATCAACCCTCCTTCCTTACCCAAAGTTCTTTTAACCCATAGACTTATCTCCTCCGTTTTCCTTATAACCCTGCTATTTTGGCTCGCTTACGCCCTTTGTCTTCCTCTCTTTGTCTCCTACCTCCCACCTTTCTCTGTTCTTCTATTCTCTCTCTCTCTGTTACACTCCCCTTCTCTATTTATTCTGCACCTGATTCTCTCATGGTCATATCCAGTCTTCTGACCAAGTTCAGTCTACTAATTTCTCTCTCTGCTCCAGACTCTTCCAGATGCCTCAGGGTGTTCTCTCTCTCTCTCTCTCTCTCTCTCTCTCTCTCTCTCTCTCTCTCATACACACACACACACACACACACACACACAGGCACACACACACACACACAGAGCTATAATAAAAACTTTCCCCTTAACCATGTCACGTTGTTGTTATGCCATCAATTTTATGTCATAGGCATTCTTTCTCAAAGTAGGCTATTTGAGTTGCTAGCCCAGGGAAACAAAATATTGTCTGTGAAGGTCTCACAACAATAGCAAAATCAAAGATTTAGTAACTCACAGTCATGATAGTAGAGAACAAGACATAGTAAGATAGTCATGGTAGGAGTAGTAGCAGTTGTTGAGGCAAAATGAGTAATGGTGGTTTCATGGCTTGGGATGATGCCACTATCTACAAATACAATAGTGGTATGTCATAGTGTGGCATTTACAGGTCTGAGCTCTGTATTCAAAACTAGTCATTTCATATGGCTCCATGAAACACGTGTAAGTAAGAGCATTTTTCTTCACAATGCTGTCATATGGAATAAAAAAAGAAAACATTATTGAAAGGTTAGCATAAATCATGGTCTATCATATACTCAGTTCCTGATAGTAATGGCGGAAGTAGGGGTGCAGTGGCAGCCCAGGCAAAGAAATCAATCCCACCAAGGGCTAAAAGTAAAGGGCACAGTGACCTTGTCACAAGAGGTCACCAGAGGTTTGCCAAAAAAGTAACTCCACAGGAGAGGCATTTCAGTGTCAACCAGAGAACTCATGTTCTGCTCATGCGTCCATCTCTTCAGCTTTAGAGTCCATGGTTGCAATGGAGATTCAGTGTGTGCATGGTGGTAGTAATCGTTGGCATTAACAGCCCGTAGGCACGAACTTTTCTCTCCTGAGGCTTTTGATAAGGAGACATTGCCTAGAAAGTTGAGAGGTGAAATAAAAGCCTTTTAGTTAAGTTCCTTCCGCATCCTAACATGCTGGGCCACGTGTCTACTTCTGGGTGTATGATGTCAGGCAGGGTGCTTACTCCTGGGCATGTGAAGTTCAGCAGAAGAAGTACATGTTACATAAATAACTACTTTGACAATTACAACTGATATCGGGAGCTGACCCAGAACTCTGGGGATTCAGTTGGTGACAAGTTAGTTCACATCGAGTATGAGTAGGGGCTTTGGCCTAGAAGGAAGATAGCCAGTCATCAGACTGTTAGAGGAACGGTGGAGAGAGGGGGATATGCCAGCAGAGTCAGAATTGAGATGATGAAGCATAACTAAGCAGAGACAGGAAGAATGGAAAGCAAGTGGCAGGGCTAAGGTTATGTAATTTTAGGGTGAAAAAAACGGAGCTAAATTAAGCTTGTCAAAAAGGTTACTACTCTTTCCCTCCGCAGAGTAAAATCTCATCAGTTCAACATAATTGGATCGAAGCATGTCAAAATTAATCAAATATGAATTACAGATATTTAAAAAATATGACTAAGAGCTTAGATTTTTTTTTTACTAGATGAGATATATTAAATAACTTTTCACTCCCCTACTCTTACTTAACAACATCAGGGTTCCAACAATTAAAGTAAGGTGCTTCTTTGTAAATACTAACCTTTTTTTTTTTAGATAATGTAATTACATCATTTCCCTCTTCTCTTCCCTCCATTCAAACCCTTCCTATTCCCTTGCTCTCTTTTAAATTTGTGGCTACTTTTTCAATTGGGGTGTGTGTATATGTGTGTGTGTGTGTGTGTGTGTGTGTGTGTGTGTGTGTGTGTGTGTTTCTAAAGTTTGTAGATCATTGCAAAAGAGGGTGAGTGAGTGCCTTAAAAATGACTTTTTTTTCTGAAGTGGATTAACCTTTTTTTCTGCTTTTACTCACACCTGTGTGCTTAGGTTAAGAAGCCATTTCTGTGGTTTCAGACTGATTATCCAGAGAAGTGGGCTGATCGCCCTATAAAATCTTTAAGGTACATAGGGCTGATTAACTGCCATTCTTCTTTCTCAAACTGATCCAACCCATCTACAATTATCAGCACAGAATGTAACATGTCTTGTAGTAAAGAGGCTGAAGCCAAAGGTCTGCTACCACTTTCAGGCTAGTCTGGAATATAAAAATATAATGTTTCAAAAATCAGCACGCGCACACACACACACACACACACACACACACACACACACACAGACACACACACTATAAGAAAGCAATGTGCTTCAAGTTACAAACAGAAATCAACCACAATTCTCCTGATTGTCAAGATCCCTAGGGTGACTTTATTGTTTTGTAAAACCTCTGTCAATACAGCAATGACATATTTTAGTTCAGTCTCAGAGCAAACTATCAAAACATTCCCTTCAGCATAGGAATACTCTCTACTCAGAAATTAAGATTTTTAAGACCTTAATTATGGTATCTTATCTAAAACTCACAGTAACTCACTGCATTTTGCATTTCCCAAATATTTGTGCGATTTTTAACATGATAGCCTTCATGTTCATGAAACAATTATTTACTATGTAGAGTGCTAGATTTGGTTTTTGCAACCACATGGGATAGAAAGTGGAAATGAAGAATTTCTGTACTTCTGTAATTACTTATCAACCTGCTCTAGGTAATTTGCTCTGATAAGCATTTATAAGGAGTTAGTAACTACAGAAGTGTCAGAATCCTAACTTTTATATATATCCATAATTTCCAAAATAAATCAAAACAAAAAAATTTATAGTCACTGCAAGTTAGAGCAGGAAAGATCCCCGAAACCTCAGGAAGGAAATGCCTCCATTCAAGAGCAGTCTCATTGCTCTCAGTAACTGGAAAGCTACATCCATCTTCCAATAGCTGGAAAGACCATCAGTCCCTTTAGGAATCAACTTTTATTCCATACAATTCATCACATAGCTTGTGGCATCGGAATCTTGCTGGCAAGCATTTATTTCTGAGATCCATAACAACACAACCAAGTCTCTATCAGATTTTTTTAACCAAATGTGTCATGAGTTTCTCTATTTCAGTTGACTCCAATATCCTCAAGATTTCTGTTTACTAGAAAAACAGTCTCTTAAGGTAGTTTCTGTTCACCAGAAACCTCCCTATCTTAATCTGTGCCAAAGGTCAATTCCCCTGGGCAAGCGTATCTAGTTCCAATCAATCTAAATAGCCGCTCACAGACACCATTCTCCTAACACACCCTCTGCTGTCTTTCCCTCCATTTTCTCCTCCTCTGCTGACCTGCATCCTGGGCTAAGGGCAGCCTTGGAAGTTTGACCCTCAGTAAACCTTTCTTTCCACCCATGGAGTGCTCTAGTTTGGTGGTTTCATTCTATCATCACTTACAGCTGACTCATTGGGTAAGAGCACTTGCCACCAAACCTGATAACCTGAGATCAATCCCTGGGTCCCCTCATGATTGAAAGAAAGACCTATTCCTCCAAGTTGTCATCTGACCTCCAAATGTGGCCATGACATACATGGACACACACACACACACACACACACACACACACACAAATAAAGAAGTAAAAAAAAGAAAGAAAATAAATAAATAAATAAATAAATAAGTGTAATAAAAGTCACTATGATGTCATGTATGTTTTCACACACTTTTTCTGGAAATAATTGTGTAAATGAGCATGGGCAGCAGTTATGAGGAGAGAAAAACTGGAAAATGCCAGTCTCAGTTTTCACAAAGAGCACTTAGAGGGCTTACAATAACTACACACCTGTATCTATTATCCTCGGTGGAACAATAGCACTGAGCCATCAAAGATGAGCACTTTGTATAGAACTTTTCACAAGCTCTGAGCTGCATGAGGACATTATAAGCTAAAGAGCAAGAGAGTGGGCAGATGAGAAAGGGAAAGGTTCCTTCTAAAGTTCTTTGGAAATGCAAATAGAACATGGCTCAAATATCCCTAGTCGGCTGATAGAGTGCTAATCACCTACCAGGCATTTATTAGGCAACCTGTTCCAGTTCCTTACTTGAAAAAGAAAAAAAGAAAAAAACCTTAAACTGAACAAAACCCTATTTGTTAAATGTCAATAGAACTGAGTATCAAGGTGAAAACACCCATCATAACAGAGATCTGTAGGCGGAGAGATAGTTCTGACTACCGTTTCCCAAATTGAAGTGATAAAGTTAAAAAGCTCATGGGGCAGGCCAGCAGAGCAGTTACCCTCTGGCCACAAGCACATGGTGTAGAACCTTAACAGAACAGTTCAAATAGCTTCTTTCTAACAAGAGGGAACTGAGACTACCCAGGAAAGTTGCCCCACCCCGCAAGTGCCGAAGAGAGTTTTAATCACTTCATAAAACCCTAGAAGCCAAACATGTCTACTAGGCCTTTGGTTTGGGAATCAAGTATAAAATGCCAAATGGTAGACCTTCCACAGTATAACTGGGGTGGCAAATTGTGAAGCTCTAAAGATTAGAGACTGAGTTCAATCCCTGGAACCCATGTGGTGGAAGGAGAGAAACAACTCCTAAAAGTTGTCCTCTGACCTAAACACATGGCCATGGGCTCATGTACACACACACACACACACACACACACACACACACACTCAAATGCAATAACATTTCACAATGACTTTGCACATCTAGACATAGACTTTTTAATCATCAAGCAAAGATAAGTGAAAACACTGACTTTGCTCTTTTTAGGAATATGACTTTGATGAAAATGAAGATGGATCCCTTTCAGGTTGAGGTGCATCGTGTATAATTATGCAATATCTATTAATAAAGACCTTCCAGTATTTCCAGAATTAAGTTTTTACAAGTCACCTGCTTCACAGTATGGCTAAACCACAGCAAGCTGTTCGTATCAAATGTTCAAAGTATCAAGGGCAAACAATTTTATATTTTGCTTTTATTCTCTGGGACCCCTTTTTTTCAGGTTTAGCTATGGTTATGTAACATTTGAATCTAAATTTATATATACATTAGGAGGTAGTTTGTCTTTTAAGAATTGTATGTCACCTGAAGTAAGCAGTGGTTTGGGGAGAAAATACTTGGATTTTAGTTTTGGGTAAACCACATGCATGCATGTGTGTAAAGTTTAAATCTTTAATTATTCCACATAACAGTTTAGTACATGTGGAGAGTATACACAATAACCAGATAAGCTTAGTTATAATTTCCATTTCATGATTCTTTCATAATATTTTATTATTTTGTAATAAACATGCATCTATGCCTATTTATGCACAAAGGTATAATAGCCTTGAAAGACATTTTGTGACATGGTATGATACTTTGTTATGTTTCTTGATTCTCATAATATCTCATTCTTATAAAGGACAAAATAAGCTAACCTATCTGTAATATATGCAACTATTTGATGCAGACCATAATTTAATCCTATTATATACAGAGATAAGTTTTACTTGATAAAAGATGAGGATATTATAGATAATGTAAAGTCTTTGGGAAAATTATGCATTGCCTCTACCTTCCCAAGCTCTTTGCAGGAAGAACATTTACGGAAGGTCATAAGAAACTATCTAGAAACATATTACTGGAATGTGGGATTCCAATTAAAGACTGACTAGCAGGTTCTTTCAGAAGAATGTAGGGAGGGCTAAGACATCAAGAGACCAGGAGCCAGTTGTGCAGTTGAGTGAGAGGTGGAGCAGAAGGATGATTGTGAGTGGTGATTTGAAGTGATGTGGATTTTTCTTATTTACAACACACTCCCATGCCTCAGACTCAGAGAAAATCATGGAAGAGAAAGTAAAGGATTTTAAGAGCCAGAGAACCAGATGTCCGCTATGAGACCATGCCTTTTTTCTGTGACAGAAAAGTTGCACCTATGAAATCTGAACAATATGGCTGCCTAATCAAGACCCAAGAAATGACACCAGTTGATATGCCAACATGGATAGAGGAAATCTTACAAAACCCCACTCCTAGATGAAGATAGGCAATTAATGACTCCTGAGAAAAGTAAAATAGGTCTTCCTGAGGATAAGCCCTCCACTTGGTTACTTGGTTACCAAGTAGTTGGGCTTTAAAGGTATACACATATGTGGAACACTAAATGGACTCAATGGAATATACTTCTGTATTTATTCATAAGTTTGTAACAATGAAAATTAAAGAAAAGAGATCATGAATTTGAGTGGGAGACATGCCAGGGGATGGAGAAAGGGAAGAGGAAGGCAGTAATGATGTGAACACAGTATACATGTATGAAACTAAAGTTTAAAATAATTTTCTGTTTTGTCAGAATTAAAGTATACCCTGACAAGCATAAAGCTACTGGCTATTCAGCAGCTACAGTTTTAAATGCCCAAACTCATAGCTCGAGAAACTAAGTAATCCATTCAGGGACATGCATCCAGTGACAGGGAAAGGCAAGACTTGACTCAAATGTGCATTGTTCCCATGAACCACATGGCTCCTCCTGCTGTGGTACTCTGCTGGGTGTGGTGCTGAAGTAGAAGCATGTGAAACTGTGTGATGTTCCCTATATGTAGAGATGTGCTAACTGAAGCTACAACCAATAAACTGACACACACATTATCGCCCTGCTGGTAACCTGCGATGTGTCTTGCTTGAAGCCCCCAGGACCGTATTACACTCAAAGATATTCAATGCAGGGTGAGTTTCAGCTCAAATTTGCTGTGCCCCTGATCTAATCAAAGGAATTAATGGGAAAATCACCACTTTGTCAGCTGGGCTGTAAAGTTGAGTATGATTACCATTTACATCTCTAAAGCAACATAAAAATAACTCCTTTGAAACCATACCCACTCACTTTCTCCTTACATGCTAATGAATGTCACAATTTCAGAGCCTGAGGAGAGATTTCCTGTAAAACATTTTCCAGCCTTAAGATTGCACCTGTTCCCAACTCCAATTGCCAGGTTACAAACACAAATTAACCCTGGCTCCAAATTGATTCCATATTGCTAAGTCTCTAGGGAGGACAATTTATATCTGTGAATTACTTCAAGACTCCGAAACAGTTAGCATTAAGAAATTCTACTTCATCCCCAGATTTTTGTCAAACCTAAGATGTGTTGTCACCAGTGCTAATAATCCAGTCCCAAACCAGCATCTCTACCGAAACAACTGTTGCCTTTTTTTCTTTTGTAAGTTTGAATTTTAATACATTCTTGTAGCTACACTAATACCTAAAGCAGTAATTTAAAGTAACCAACTGTTACATTGGACACTGGACATCAGACATTACGGCAACTGGGCAACTAATTCAAACTCACCACTTACCTTTGTTACAGATTTTAATTAATGTCTTTTGTTATATACAGCAAGACATGTTTTTATATTGAGGTTATGTGTTTTATTTCTAAAGTGTTCGATCTTTGATCTTTCTAATGTTTTTAAAAAGTCAGTTTGTGAAGATGTAGATGCATTATCATGAAAGCAAATGAAACCAAAGAGACTCAAAGAAGTTGAGAGGTAAAGTAAATGTACATTAGAATCCGGATACTTCTACCCAGCCTTATTTTACTGAGTGTAAATTTGGTTCTCAGGCTTTTAGAACCATAGCAAAAGAAAAAGGTTGCTACCATTTATTATTTTTAACTGTATAAGATGCTTTGTTGCTTGCTGATATGAAATATTAATGAGAGAATACTAAGCCATTTTGCATAGAAGAAACAGAATCCCAGATGAGGATGCTCTTATTGAAGAAGGAAGAAACACTAGAGACTTCAGGGGCAGCTGAGAGGGAACTTCAGAGAGCCCAGCAGGCAAGAAGATGATCCAGGATGGCAAGAAGCTACTAACACAAGGAAGCTAAATACAAACGAAGACCGCTCGTACACAGTCTGGGGTCTTTATCTTAAAGATTTCTTCTACCTACTCAATGCTGCCTAAACCCTGTACTTTCTGGAACTAAATATCCATGGGAAAAAGTCATCAAAAGCAGACACCTTTTGCCTGTAATAAGCAATGGTAAGAAAGGAATACAGATGTGGCTTGCTTTCAGGGTGACCTGAGGCAAGGAAAACCATATATCAGTGAAAGTGTATGCAGTTATACAAACAGTAAGTGCAGAATGAAGTGGAAATTTCTGGTTTCTTTAACAACTCAGTCCTGTCACTTGTCTCTCTGAAAGCTGTCTTGTGAGAGGTCATGTGTTGCTTTGCTGAAAACAAACACTTGAGATGGTGCATGATTTATATTTTTAGAAAAAAACTCTAAGTAGAACCCCACAAACAGTGAGAGGGTGCTCTTGCATTTCTACAGCATGCAACACTTCCTTGGTCTTCCCTGGTCTTTGTTGGCCTTCACTTCATAGAGAGAAATGTGCCAAAGAACTTCTCATAGTATTCCGGCTGATTCTGGACACTTCCACTGACTTGTGCCAAGTCAGGTGGCACCTTGATGTTTCTGCTGGATCATGCCACTGCTACTAAATTGTGTTTGGTGTTTGCTATTGAACTGGATGCCTGGCATCCTGTTAAAGAAGAGTGAAATTGACCCTAGGAACTAACTCTAAATAGGCCCATAATTCCCTTTTCCTATTAACCTTCTTTTCCTCTAACTCTGGTCAGTGGGATAGAAGGGAGGTTGAAGCATTTAAGAACCCTAAATAAAGTAGGTTTTGAAAAATATAAGCCTTCTTCAAGCTGTTTCTAAAGTGAAGGAGCAAGCCTTTACAGATACATTGTGTAGCTTCCCTGCCTTACAGAGAAGAGAGAACCAGTGAGGTATTCTTCTTAACAAAAAGAAGATCTGGGCCTGAGGGAGCCATCTTGGGTCCCAGGTCCCTCAGAGACCAGTCTGTGCAGATGAGAGTGAAGACTGCAGAAGCAACATAGCTTCTGGAACAGGCCCTGTATCAGGCCTTTATCTTTAGCCAAGAGGCAGGTCTGAACACCAGACCTGGGTGCACCTTCCCTGAGGAGAGCTTGCCTGCAGAGACTACTCTGACCACTGAGACTCAGGAGAGAGATAGACTCCCAGGACTGCTGACAGAGGCTAACAGAATCACAGGAGGAACAAGCTCCAACCAGAGACAACTATAAGAACTAACTTCAGAGATTACCAGATGGTGAAAGGCAAATGTAAGAATCTTAATAACAGAAACCAAGAACCATTGACCATCATCATAACCCAACACTCCCACCTCAGCTAGTCCTGGATACCCCAACACACATGAAAAGCAAGACTCAGATTTAAAATCATATCTCTTGATGCTGATAGAGGACATGAAGAAGGACTTTAATAACTCACTTAAAGAAATACAAGAGAATACTGCTAAAAAGGTAAAAGTCCTAAAGGAGGAAACACAAAAATCCCTTAAAGAACTAGAGGAAAACATAAACAAACAGGTGAAAAAATTGAACAAAACCATCCAAGACCTAAAAAGGGAAGTAGAAACAATAAAGAAAACCCAAAGTGAGACAACTTTGGAGATAGAAACCATAGGAAAGAAATCAGGAACCAACAGAATCAATCAGCAACAGAATACAACAGATGGAAGAGAGAATCTCAGGTGCAGAGGATTCCATAGGGATCATGGGCACAACAATCAGAGAAAATGCAAAAAGATCCTAACTCAAAACATCCAGGAAATCCAGGACACAATGAGAAGACCAAACCAAAAAATAAAAGGAGTAGATGAGAATGAAGATTTTCAACTTAAAGGGCCAGCAAATATCTTCAACAAAATAATAGAAAAAAACTTCCCAAACCTAAAGAAAGAGATGCCCATGAACATACAAGAAGCATACAGAACTTCAAATAGACTGGACCAGAAAAGAAATTCCTCCAGACACATAATAATCAGAACAACAAATACACTAAACAAAGATAGAATATTAACAGCAGTAAAGGGAAAAGGTCAAGTAACATATAAAAGTAGGCCTATTAGAATTACATCAGACTTCTCACCAGAGAATATGAAAGCCAGAAGATCCTGGACAGATGTTATACAGACACTAAGAGAACACAAATGCCAGCCCAGGCTACTATACCCAGCAAACCTTTCAATTACCATAGATGGAGAAAACAAAGTATTCCATGATAAATCCAAATTCACACATTATCTTTTCACGAATCCAGCCCTTCAAAGGATAATAAAGGGAAAACACCAACACAAGGATGGAAAATACACCCTAGAAAAAAGCAAGAAAGTAATCCTTTAACAAACCTAAAGGCAGCCCCAAGAACAGAATCCCAACTTTAACAACAAAAATAACAGGAAGCAAAAATTACTTTTCTTTAATTTCTCTTAGCACCAATGGATTCAATTCCCTAATAAAAAGACACAGACTAATAGACTGGCTACACAAACAGGAACCAACGTTTTGCTGCTTACAAGAAACCCACCTCAGGGAAAAAGACAGTCACTACATTAGAGTGAAAGGTTGGAAAACAATTTTCCAAGAAAATGGTCCGAAGAAACAAGCTGGAATAGCCATTCTAATATCAGATAAAATTGACTTTCAACCCAAAGTTATCAAAAAAGACAAGGAGGGGCACTTCATACTCTCAAGGGTAAAATCAACAAGATGAACTCTCAATTCTGAATATCTACGCTCCAAATACAAGGGCGGCCACATTCATTAAAGAAACTTTAGTAAAGCTCAAAGCACACATTGCACCTCACACAATAATAGTGGTAGACTTCAACATCCCACTCTCATCAATGGACAGTTCCTGGAAACAGAAACTAAACAGAGACACATGGACACTAACAGAAGCTATGAAACAAATTGATTTAATAGATATCTACAGAACATTTTATCCTAAAACAAAAGGATATACCTTCTTGTCAGCGCCACATGGTACCTCCTCCAAAACTGACCATATAATTGGTCACAAAACAGGCCTCCACAGATACAAAAATATTGAAATTATCTGATGCATCTTATCTCACCACTATAGACTAAGGCTGATTTTCAATAACAACATAAATAATAGAAAGCCTGAATGTTTTCATATGGAAACTGAACAACAATCTACTCAATGATTTCTAGGTCAAGGATGAAATAAAGAAAGAAATTAAAGACTTTCTAGAGTTTAATGAAAATTAAGCCACAACATACCCAAACTTATGGGACAAAATGAAGGCAGTCCTAAGAGGAAAACTCATATCCCTGACTGCCTCCAAAAAGAAACCAGAGAGAGCATACACTAGCAGCCTGACAGAACACCTAGAAGCTCTAGAAATAAAGGAAGCAAATCGACCCAAGAGGAGTAGATGGCAGGAAATAATCAAACTCAGGGCTGAAATCAACCAAGTGGAAACAAAAAGAACTATTCAAAGAATCAACCAAACCAGGAACTGATTCTTTGAGAAAATCAACAAGATAGATAAACCCTTATCCAGATTCACTAGAGGGCACAGGGACAGTAATCTAATTAACAAAATCAGAAATGAAAAAAGAGACATAACAACAGAACCCGAGGAAGTCCAAAACATCATCAGATCCTACTACAATAGGCTATACTCAAAAAACTAGAAAACCTGGATAAAACGGACAACTTCCTAGACAGATACCAGGTACCAAAGTTAAACCAGGATCAGATTAACAATCTAAACAGTCCCATTTCCCCTAAAGAAATAGAAGCAGTCATCAATAGTCTCCCAACCAAAAAAATAAAAAATAAAAAATAAAAAACAGGACCAGATGGGTTTAGTGCAGAGTTCTATCAGACCTTCAAAGACCTAATTCCAACTCTCCTCAAACTATTCCACAAAATAGAAACAGCAGGCACTCTACCCAATTCATTCTATGAAGCCACAATTACTCTGATACCTAAACCACACAAAGATCCAACAAAGAAAGAGAACTTCAGACCAATTTCCCTTATGAATATCATTGCAAAAATACTCAATAAAATCCTCGCAAAATGAATCCAAGAACACATGAGAACAATCATCCATCATGACCAAGTAGGCTTCATCCCAGGAATGCAGGGATGGTTTAATATACAAAAATCCATCAACATAATCCATTATATAAGCAAACTCAAAGACAAAAACCACATGATCATCTCGTTAGATGATCAGAAAGCATTTGACAAAATCCACCCTTTCATGATAAAAGTCTTGGATTGGTCAGGAATTCAAGGCCCATACCTAAACATAATAAAAGCAATCTACACCAAGATATTTTATATTGTTTGTGACTATTGTGAAGGGTGTTGTTTCCCTAATTTCATTCTCAGCCCATTTATCCTTTGTGTAGAGAAAGGCCATTGATTTGTTTGAGTTAATTTTATATCCAGCTACTTCACTGAAGCTGTTTATCAGGTTTAGGAGTTCTCTGGTGGAGTTTTTAGGGTCATTTATATATACTATCATATCATCTGCAAATAGTGATATTGTGACTTCTTCCTTTCCAATTTGATCTCCCTTTGTTGTTGAATTGCTCTGGCTAGTAAGTACTTCAAGTACTCTATTGAATAGGTAGGGAGAAAGTGGGCAGCCTTGTCTAGTCTCTGATATTAGTGGAATTGCTTCCAGCTTCTCTCCAGCCTTTCACTCTGAGCTAGTGTCTGTCTTTTTTGTCTTGTTTTCCAGCCTTTCACTCTGAGGTAGTGTCTGTCTTTTTTCATGAGGTATGTTTCCTGTAAGCAGCAAAATGTTGGGTCATGTTTTTATAGCCAGTCTGTTAGTCTATATCTTTTTATTGGGAAATTGAGTCCATTAATATTAAGAGAAGATGTTCCAACTGGTAATAAGGACACATACTCCACTATGTTCATAGCAGCCTTATTTATAATAGCCAGAAGCTGGAAAGAGCCCAGATGTCCCTCAACAGACGAATGGATACAGAAAATATGGTACATTTACACAATGGAGTACTACTCAGCTATTAAAAACAATGAATTTATGAAATTCCTAGGCAAATGGATGGATCTGGAGGGTATCATCCTGAGTGAGGTAACCCAATCACAAAAGAAATCACATAACATGTACTCACTGATAAGTGGATATTAGCCCAGAAACTTAGATTACCCAAGATACAATTCCCAAAACACATGAAACTCAAGAAGAATGAAGAACAAAGCACACATTGAAGGAGATACAGAGATCAAGTATGGAACTGAGACAAAAAGCTAGACCAACCAGTGACTGCTGTAGCCGGGGATCCATCCCATAATCAGACAACAAACGCAAACACTATTGCATACACCAGTAAGATTTTGCTGAAAGGGCCCTGATATAGCTGTATTGTGTAAGGCTATGCCAGTTCCTGGAAAACATAGAAGTGGATGCTCACAGTCAGCTATTAGATGGAACACAGGTGTCCCAATGGAGGAGCTAAAGAAATTACCCAAGTTGCTGAAGGGGTCTCCAACCCTATAGGTAGAAGAACAACATGAACTAACTCCAGAGCTCATGTCTCTAGCTGCATATGTAGCAGAGGATGGCCTAGTTGGCCATCATTGGGAAGAGAGGCCCCTTGGACTTGCAAACTTTATATGCCCCAGTACAGGTGAACGCCAGGGCCAAGATGTGGGAGCGGGTGGGTAGGGGAGCAGGGCGGGGGAGGGTGAGGGTATAGGGGACTTTCGAGATAGCATTTGAAATGTAAATGAAGAAAATATCTAATAAAAATTGCAAAAAAGATATCTAGATGATTAAATGACAAAAAAAGCAATCTACAGCAAACTAGTAGCCAACATCAAACTAAATAGAGATATACTCGAAGCAATCCCACTAAAATCAGGGACTAAACAAGGCTGCCCACTTTCTCCTTACCTATTCAATATAGTACTTGAAATCCTAGCCAGAGCAATTCAACAACAAAAGGATATCAAGGGGATACAAATTAAAAAGGAAGAAATCAAAATATCACTGTTTGCAGATGATATGATAGTATATATAAGTGACCCCAAAAATTCCACCAGAGAACTCCTAAACCTAATAAACAACTTCAGTGCAGTTGCTGGGTATAAAATTAACTCAAATAAATCAATGGTCTCTCTCTACACAAAGGATAAACAGGCTGAGAAAGAAATTAGGGAAACAACACCCTTCACAATAGTCACAAAAAATATAAAATACCTTGGTGTGACTCTAATTAAAGAAGTAAAAGATTTGTATGACAAGAACTTCAAGTCTCTGAAGAAAGAAATTGAAGAGGATCTCAGAAGATGGAAAGGTCTCCCATGCTCATGGATTGGCAGGATTAATATAGTCAAAATGGCTATCCTGCTGAAAGAAATCTACAGATTCAACGCAATCCCCATCAAAATTCCAACTCAATTCTTCACTGAGTTAGAAAGGGCAATTTGCAAATTCATCTGGAATAATAAAAAACCTAGGATAGCAAAAACTATTCTCAACAATAAAAGAACCTCTGGGGGAATTACCATGCCTGACATTAAGCTGTACTACAGAACAATTGTGATAAAAACTGCATGGTACTGGTACAGCCACAGACATGTAGATCAATGGAATAAAATTGAAGACCCAGAAATGAATCCACACACCTATGGTCACTTGATGTTTGACAAGAGAGCTAAACCATCCAGTGGAAAAAAGACAGCATTTTCAACAAATGCTGCTGGCACAACTGGCAGTTATCATGTAGAAAAATGCAAATTGATCTATTCTTTATCTCCTTGTACAAAGCTCAAGTCTAAGTGGATCAAAGACCTTCACATAAAACCAGAGACACTGAAATTTATAGAGGAGAAAGTGGGGAAAAGCCTCGAAGATATGGGCACTGGGGAAAAAATTCCTAAACAGAACAGCAATAGCTTGTGCTGTAAGATCAAGAATTGACAAATGGGACCTTGCAAAATTGCAAAGCTTCTGTAAGGCAAAAGACACTGTCAGTAAGACAAAAAGGCCACCAAAAGATTGGGAAAGGATTTTTACCAATCCTAAATCTGATAGAGGACTAATATCCAATTTATACAAAGAGCTCAAGAAGCTGGACTTCAGAAAACCAAATAACCCCATTAAAATGGGGTACAGAGCTAAACAAAGAATTCTCAACTGAGGAATACAGAATGGCTGAGAAGAACCAAATGTTCAAAATCCTTAATCATCAGGGAAATAAAAATCAAAACAACCTTGAGATTCCACCTCACACCAGTCAGAATGGCTAAGTGATTTCTGATCAAATTCAGCTGACATCAGATGCTGGCGAGGATGTGGAGAAAGAGGAACACTCCTCCATTGCTGGTGGGATTGCAAGCTTGTACAACCATTCTGGAAGTCAGTCTGGCGGTTCCTCAGAAAATTGGACATAGTACTACCAGAGGATCCAGCAATACCTCTCCTGGGCATATACCCAGAAGATGTCCCAACTGGTAATTAGAATACATGCTCCACTATGTTCATAGCAGCCTTATTTATAATAGCCAGATGCTGGAAAGAACCCAGATGTCCCTCAAAAGAGGAATGGATACAGAAAATGTGGTACATTTACACAATGGAGTTCTACTCTGCTATTAAAAACAATGAATTTATGAAATTCTTGAGCAAATGATGTATCTGGAGGATATCATCCTTAGTGAGGTAACCCAATCACAAAGGAAATCAATTGCTATGTACTCACTGATAAGCAGATATTAGCACAGAATCTTAGAATTCCCAAGATGCAGTTTGCAAAGCACAAGAAAGTCAAGAAGAAGGAAGACCAGCATGTGGATACTTCATTCCTCCTTAGAATAGGGAACAAAATACCCATGAAAGGGGTTACAGAGTCAAAATTTGGAGCTAATACAATAGGATGGACTATCCAGAGACTACCCCACCTGGGGATCCATCCCAAAATCAGTCACCAAACTCAGACACTATTGCATAGGACAGCTAGAGTGTGCTGAATGATCCCTGATATAACTGTCTCATATGACACTATGCCAGTACCTGGCAAATACAGAAGTAGATGCTCACAGTCATCTGGAACACAGGGTCCCCAGTGAAGAAGCTAGAGAAATTACCCATGAGCTGAAGGGGTCTGTAGAGGAACAATAATATGAACTAACCAGAACCCCCAGAGGTTGTGTCTCTAGCTGCATATGTAGCAGAAGATGGCTTAGTCGGCCATCATCGGGTAGAGAGGCCCTTTGGTTTTGCAAACTTTATATGCCCCAATATAGGGGAATGCCAGGGCCAAGAAGTAGGAGTGGGTGGGTAGGGTAGGGGAGGTATAGGGAACTTTCAGGATAGTATCTGAAATGTAAATTAAGAAAATATATAATAAAAAATTTTAAATATATATATTTTAAAAAGAGAGAGAAAAGATCTGGAAAGAGCAGCCACTGTAAAGTCAGAGAAAAATGCTTTCTTTCCCTCCCACCCTCCCCAGAAAAGAACACAGCCGTCTACTCCAGAACTCCCAAAAGAAACATAGGTGCCAAAACCCCTAGAATTCTGTGGGTGTCAAAGAATTGTGTAGAATTATCTGTCAGCCTGTCAGTTCACTGTGAAACTTGTGAGACACTAGTTATCATAGAAAGAACTTATCTGCGCTCACTTCCCAAAGAGGTCCTGATTCAATGTGATGCTTCTTCATGACTTGGGCCACCCTACCACCCTTGCTCTCAGTGTAGAAGTGACTGCACTGTAGTTTGTAGCCTATAAGGAAGGTCCAGTGTTTCTTTTCTTCTTCTTCTTTTTTATTTATTTATTAGATAATTTCTTCATTTACAAGTGCTATCCCAAAAGTCCCCTATACCATCCCCCCCCGCCCTGCTCCCCTACCTACCCACTCCCACTACTTGGCACTGGCATTCCCCTGTACTGGGGCTTACAAACATTGCTAGACTTCGGGCCTTTCTTCCCCAGTAATGGCCAACAAGGCCAACTTCTAATACATATGCTGCTAGAGACATGAGCTCTGGGGGTTCTGATTAGTTCATATTGTTGTTCCATCTATAGGGTTGCAGACCCCTACAGCTCTTGGGTTCTCTCTCTAGCCTAGAACACTTCACGGCCCACTGGGCACCTCACTATGAGGGTTCTTCTACCGTTCCTGACATCTTTGTCCATTTTAAAGTGTGGCCCTCTAATATTTTGGTCTTAACATTTTACGCTACACAATAGCTGGTTCTAAATTACCTCTGTTTTGTTTTGTTTTGTTTGGTTTGTTTTGTTTTGTTTTGTTTTGTTGAGACATGGTTTCTCTGTGTAGCCCTGGCTGTCCTAGAACTCACTCTGTAGACCCAGCTGGCCTCGAACTCAGAAATCCACCTGCCTCTGCCTCCCAAGTGCTGGGATTAAAGGCTTGCACCATTACCTCTAATTATGTTGGCCAGGATTAGCTCCTGATGAGTCTAGCCAGCACCTCTGATTGATAGATAATAGTAAGGACCAAGCCATAGAAGCAAATTCAATAAAGATACATAAACAGAAGCTGAAATGGTCAGTATGGTTTGACAAATTGTATAAGACACTTTATTATAGCTCGAAATTCAAAGATTTCTTTTTCTCTTCATGTTCTGGGAGAGTTCATTACAGTTCCTCAGTCTTACATCCCATGAAAGTGAAAACTATTTTTGAAATTTACAATGTTTATTATCTCACACTACTCTGTTCCCTCTGGGTGTCTATTGCTAAATATTCATTCTTTTTTTCCAAGCCATATTTCTGTCTTTACCCAGACAGAAATGTCGTGTCAGCTATCTCTCTAACTTCACACACACACACACACACACACACACACACACACACACACACACACCATATACTCATTGACAAACAGCTAGCTACAGGAGAGTAGACGATAGAAAAGCTTATGACCCTGAACATAAATGAACAGAGATAATTTATAGATCCTAGGGTTGCTTAAGTATTAAATGTAGTGATACAAATCAACATTATAGCTCATGATGATTTCCTGCGTCCAACAACACAAACACTCAACACCCAATTACAGCAAGTTAAAATGTCACTGAAGGACTGTGTTCTGGGAGAGGTTAGCATACATACCACTGTCGTGTGTCACATTAGTGAGCATATATATATATATATATATATATATATATATATATATATATATTCACAACATATACATATATGCACATGTTTATGTGCATATATATAACTAATCTTAATGTCCGTTATAGCTGCTAGACCATTGGTTGTTAAGTCCCTTCTTATCCAAGCCAAGCCACTTCCTCTCCTAAAACTCTTTCTTTTCTACTTTCTCTTTTTCTTCTTTTTTCATTCTCTGTCCACAGAGAAATTCAAAGAATCTCTCTCTTGGTCGAGGAACCTAGAGTTTTCAGTTCCTGCCTCATTATGTGTTTGCCTTGCATGTGAAGACAGCAATTGAAAAGAAGACCCTCTTGTCTCTTTTCTCAAAATGGTAGAATGTACTCTAGCTATACCTAGAATATTCTAGAACATCATTAGTAGTATGGAGCCATTGTGATTGCTTCTAATAACTTATTAATAGGTATTTCTGGATTTCATTTTTCTTTACATAAACTCACTTTCAAATCTGACTGTTTATATAAAAAGGAATTTTATTTCACTTGATAAGTGATAAAATAATATCATGAGGGGTACCTCATGATAATAAAAAGTTGTTGGTGTACCACCTAATTTTGTTGTGAATTACTGATGACGAATGCATCACAATTTGGCAAATGTGAGCCAAGATATCCTTTTTCGTTGTTGTTATGGACACTCAGAGGCTGTACCAAGGAGGAAATGAATAGAAAGTCCATGACATTTGCCTGTTACTAATATTGTGAGTAGAGAGGGGGAGTGGGTAAGGATGAACATATGCTGATAGGATCCAGTTAGAAAACGGACTGTCAGAACAGTCCACAGACAACATTCTGGGGTGTGATAACATCTTGAATACCAAACCATTTTTCCACAGTATCCCAGGAGAACCGCTAATGCTCACGTAATTGATCATATTCCACCATTGAAAGCTAACACAGCTATAAATAAATGTCTAAAAGCTAGCAAGGTAAGGGATCGCAAGGTAAGGGATCGTAATGCCTGAATTATCCACCCCCCCACTTCCCCTACCCCCAACCCCTAGAGGTGCACTTTAACCAGCTGACCCCGTTTGATCCAATGTTTAGAACTTAAACATTGTTTTGCAATGTCGTACCAGCAGGATTGCTCACTTTGGTTTTCTGGTTAACAAAATGAAAGCCTGGTTCTCTGGATTCCACTATGTTTTCTTTGAATAATAATCTCACAAGCTTTGAGAGGAAAGTGAAGCACATGCCAGTAGGTTTTCAAATCTATGTGGAGTGCTACAAGTGCACCAAGTTATTTGCTACTGGGTGAGTGACAAACTCTACAATGTCTTCTATTAAGAGTGTAAAATACTTTTTTGATAAGTAATGTCTTTTTCTATCTACTGTACTAGAATGCAATGCTATCTGAAATATGCATTATACATGGATGGCTACCTGATCAACAGCTCTTTACTCAAAACTCATCAATGCCAGGGCTTCCTCATTTTTCTGCGAGACACATTCTATCCTCTGGTGGAATGATAGTACAACTTTGCCACTCAAGTCAGACCAAGCTGGCACTCCTGTCAAGCCAGCTGTCATAGGTTGTATTACATTCAACCAGATCACAGACCCATCATTAATACCCAGAACATACTTTCCCATGGGTCTCAAGTGGAAAAAAAAAAGTGTCTCCTGTGATTTCACAGGGCACGTAACTTTAGGATGTCTTCCAACTACAGTTACCTGTGGATAATCCTCAACCTCAAGGACTACTAAGGCAGACTACTTAAACTTCCTTAAATTCAACTTTCTCTGCACTGTTTGGTAAGGCCAAGTAAATCAGAGCAAGTCTCTAGGTAAACCCTCCCATCCCCAAGGTTTGCAGAAAATTACAAGAACAACAACTATGTAGGTTAGTATAACTCCATGAAGCACGCAAACTTCTGGTAGCCTATGACCATGAACTGATGCCCTGGCTGAAAACAGAAGTGGGCAAACTAGGACTTTCTAATCGAAACTACTTAGAGTTACATCTGAAGTTTAGATACAGATAGATAATCTTCAATCTCATTGCTTCTGTTAAAATCCATAACTTTTCTTATTGAAGAAATGAATATGTATCTTTAAGTGGGATCTATTGGTTCATACAGATAGAAATATTAACAGCTGGGTTTTCAACATTTAAGCATAATAATAAAGCACTAATAACCAAGCAATATACCACACTCATGGTTATATATGCAACAGCTAAAAATTCCATTTTAGCTTTGCAACTCCACTACAACAGATTTGCAGAGGCTGTCTGTCACAAACTCCCACGTCCAGCAACACAAAGGATCCAAAAAATGCAGCCTACCTCACATTAGCATCAAGTTTGTCCATTACAGGAAATGGGCATGAGGACGTTGGATTCCAGTGCCCACAGGACCCTGCAAGGGAAAGGAGATGTTAGGCAGGAAGGTAACACAGAAAAATAAAGGTCTTTGTTACAGGAAGAAAATACCAAGTAAGGAACTGCCTCCTACTCATTGGAATTTTTATTTTGTAGCACTATGTAATAAGCAATACTATATCAAAGAGCTACTAGCAGACAGGTTGGATGTGTGAGGCATGTTTTGCTGAGTGCCACAGAAAAATTCTGTTCCACTGATGATCTGATACAAAAACACGCAGCTACTTTAATTCACTCTGTTATTTGTTTCTCTTCATTTTCCCAGAAACATGCTTTCTTTCTATGGTCTACCTTAAGATGCTAGCTAGTGAAGATAGGCAACTCTACTGCTGGAAATAAAATAGTAATGGCCTAACATAGTATTGTTCAGTCTTTTTTTTTTCCAAACAACACAAATTTAGTTGGATATTTGAGAATCTAGTAAATACTTATTCTCTGCCCAGAAACAGAAAATGTGTGCAAGCAGATTAAAATAAAATAAAAAACACTTCCTAGAGAATCCAGAAATCAAACTATTTCTATGTAAGTATCCATCCATCCATCTATCCATCCATCCATCCATCCATCCATCCATCCATCCATCCATCCATCCACCTGCCTACCTACCTGCCTATCTATCTATCTATCTATCTATCTATCTATCTATCTATCTATCTATCTATCTATCTATCTATGTGTTAGTGCAGGCTCCACATGCATGCATGTGAAGACCAGAGGCTGATATTTTATAGCCCCATCTATCACTCTGTACCTTGTTTCTTGGGAGTCTGTCTCTAATCTAGATGCTCACTAAGTCAGCTATGTTGGCTAGCAAGAAAACATTTGGGATCTACGTGTCTCTGCTCTGACCCCAGCACAGGGCTTACAGACCAAGACTGGCCTGTACATGGGTGGCAAGGATCTAAACTCAGGTCTACATGCTTGTGCAGGGTGCGTTTTTTAGTGGCTGAGCATCTCCCTAGCCCCAGGGTCTAGGAATCTTGAACATAGAAACTCAAGGCTTTAAAGCTTACCTAGGAATTCTAGGATAAGTAGTTCTAGCATCCATTGAAGGAAAATTAAATTTCTAATTACTGGGAGTTCCTTTGTGTAGACCTGAAGAGGCCCCTTACATGCCTCTCTTCATTGCCCCTCGCTTCACTTAACTGAGTTGGCTCTGTTAACCCACTGTGCAAACGAATCTTTAAGGTTTGCATCCCATTTCTTCCACCACATAGTCAGTTAGATGACGCAGGGGCGGAGCCCAGCTGCCTCTCCAGGTCAATCTGGAGAAGTTCCTTTTTCCTCCAGGCATGATCATTCACTTCTAAAGAATGGGAGACACTATAGGAGAACAACTTGCGTTAGCTTCTAGGTCTGCTAGCCTATAATCTGCTAGCAAAATCTCTGAGTTCATTTATCCAAATAGGAGAGCCACGAAACTCAGCCTGAGCCTTTAGATGCCTTGGTGAGCATTCAGGAAGAAAATGCTCAACCGTAACAGGAGCCACTCACAATAAACCCCGAAGTGTGCATCATAACTTACCAACCCATACACACATGACCGTGAGCATCTTTCCAAACTCAGTTTGATCCATGCCCACAGCTTACTACCCACTTACACACAGTTACACTATTTCTCTGAACATCCAAAGTAGAGCCCACCCCCAGAGAACTTTGCTTTTTCCCCCTCTCCCTATATTCAATGAAAATTATTCTCTCACCTCAAGTGTCACTTTCCCAGGAAATCTTTTCTCTGTGCCTAAGATCTCAGACCCTATTTTCTGAAAATTCCTACCTTCCATGTTGCGCTGTTTCATTCTGATACATGCATTTATTGTAGTCAATTATAGCCTTTTTGTTAATGTTCTGCTTCTGTCACTTCAATGTAAGTTTCAATAGAGTCATTATCTTGCCTCCTCTAATATCCTCAAAGCCTACAAAACTGCCCAGCTCATTGCAGTCTCTCTGTACACGTGCCAGTCAAATTAAGAAATTAATTCATTTGGCAAATGAGGAAATAGAGTTTGGGCATTCTGTAACTTTCTCACTGGGGTGGGGTGGTCATTCTGCACAAGCATCCTTGAACACATTATAAGTAAAAAGGAGCCAAAGCCAAGGTAAAGAGATGATCAACATTTCAGGGCACAACTGCTCTTCCAGAGGACTTGTGTTCTGTTCCCAGTACCTACACACTAGCTGATAATTGTCTGCAATGCTAGTAATCCTAAGAATCCAGTTACCTCTTCTGGCTTCCACAGGCCCATTCACACACAGAGTATATAGTCATATCTGTAGGCAAATACTCATATACATAAAATAAAAGCAACTTTTAAGTGGGTGAGTCCTACTAAATTTCATTTTAATTAGCTGCCATTAACCAAATAGCTACAGATGCCTGACAGTTTCTTTTCTTCCTTCCATCTCTGAATCTTCATCCCATAGATGAGGAAACTTAGGGTCAGAGAGTTTGGTTCCTTTGCAAAGTTGCAAAGCTAACACATAACAAACCTGGGGATAGCTTGCACAGCTATGAATTCTGAAACTCAAGGTAGCCATATTGATGAAAATATATAGGTACAGCTTCTCTGACATTTCTAGGAGATGTAAGCAAACTTCCTGTTCCTCTAGCCCTTAGGATCTTTCTGGCCTCTCTCCCTCAATGATCCCTGAGGGTGCAGCACAACTAATCCTCCACTCTACCCCTACCTCCAAGTCTAGGGTATAATAATGACAGTTATGTGGCATCCTATTACGTAATCTAGGAGAGAAGGAAGTGTATTCTCCATACAAGTTTCATTCCAAGAAACCCTTTGGGATTATTCAGACAAGGAGCCTAGTAAGTTTGGGGGCGGGGTGGAGATGAAGAGAAAGGTAACAACCTTTTCTATCATGTGAGAGACAATGACTGTCTCAGTACTTTCTCAGGACCACAACAAGCTCAGCCACTGGAATTACTCCAGCATTGTACATGTCATAAGAGAAGACGTTTGGAGCACAGAACACAAAGTCTGCATAGCTTATTTTCTTTGATGGACGTAGTCACACACAATACTGTTCCTTACAGAGTAACAGGGGGGAGAAGAAACATTCATCTTTACAGCCCTTCACACTGTGCTCATAGGAACCCTCAGCTCTCTGGCTTTTAAGTTTTTACATGGCTAAGGGTATGAAAACCCACAAGGTGAGCGTGCCTCAAAACCGTCTGAAATACTGCTAGGAAACTGTCGTTAAAGGTTAACAGAGAGTGTGTGGTTGCATCTCTATTATAAGAAATATGCACATTGCACTCACCTGTAATGGTCTCCTCCTATTGGAACGGAAGATCGATGAAGTTTGGTATGTTGCCAACACCTGCCCAACTGGAGCTAAGTCATAACCTCAGCTTGCTTTGCTGGGCCCTGTTTGCTTTCTTTGGATATGGTTGTACAGATGGATATTCATGCATAACTCTGCTTCGAGGGACCACATTTCTTTATAGAATATGCCTACATGGGTTGTATTGCTACATCAACGGTCATACTCAATATCTTTGTTTTGGACAAGTGTCAGGAATAAGTAAAACATTATGTATCTTAACAGCCAAATTAAGGCTGGGAGCCTGGCATGCTATCAGGAACACTGGAGAAAGGTGTTATGGGCTGTGTGTTCTCAGCCCTACCCTGGTACTGATTCACTGTTCGTTGTAAGGAAGTCCGTTCATCAATCAAGGGCTCATTTTCCTCAGAAGTGGAATAGAAAGACAAAGATTACTAGGTGGGATGAGCATGGAGAAAAATGTCAAAGAACTAGAAATTTCAGCAATGTCAAAGAATTAGAAATTTCAGCACCAATGTATGCAATCCCACCAGCATCACATAGCAGTCGTGTACTCTATGCTGTCTGTAATTCTACCAGCTCCAACTCTCTTAAAGTGACAAGTGTGCTTTAAAAAGAAAAAAAAAACATACAGAATCATCTGAAAGTGCAATTGTACAAATTCTCATTCAATAAGAACATTTGTTCTCCCTAGCTAGTTATCTGCTCTTCTTTCCCAAGAAGACACTCGGAACTTGTAGAAAATTGTTTTCATAGTCTTTCAAACCTCTCTCAATTGATATATTCATTTTAGAAGTTTTCTCTCTGTAAACATCTCCTTCCAAAATCTATATTGTTTGTTTATTTAAGCATTTAACTTTCAGTGTACAGATACAACTGTATACAACAAAAATGGAAAAAAAAAAGTACCTATATTCCAAAAGCTGGATCTACTAGGGTTGGTAGCCAAAATGCTACTTAAGCTAAGTCATCTAAGTCCTAAGTAACAATCTCATTTTCTTTTTTTTTTTTTTTTTTGGTTTTTCGAGACAGGGTTTCTCTGTATAGCCCTGGCTGTCCTGGAACTCACTTTGTAGACCAGGCTGGCCTCGAACTCAGAAATTCGCCTGCCTCTGCCTCCCGAGTGCTGGGATTAAAGGCGTGCGCCACCACGCCCGGCACAATCTCATTTTCTTAAGTATAAATCCACACAGGAGTTAATTCAGTCATCCTTATGATATCAGTATGCTGGTACACACGAGCATGCACATGTGTGTATGAATGTAAAACACTCTTTAATATTTTTTTCAAAAACAACTAAAGGAAATATTCTTCTTGGTTAAATAAAATGTTATTCAGTGGAAAGTTTAGCATTGTTGCTAGAAACTGCTACTTTAAACAGTGAGGAACACAAAAGAGGCACACTTGCAGGGAAAGTAATGGTTTACAGGAAAAATGAAAAAGGGGCATGAACTTCATGTCTCTTCCTAGCTAGGAACGGACCTAGAATGTGTGTAGAAAACAAACTTTTTACAGGGTGGGGATTCTGACCCTCAAAATATATGCTAAGTATAGAAGGCTTACCAGAGACAAACCAGGTCCAATTAAGGATGGACCTTAGCATTTTAGGATGAAAAAGAGGTTGAGAGAAACATAAGACAGATGTTATCACTTGATCAATATCTCCTTTGACCAGAGTCTATGAAGAGACAGGTACACAATCAGCAGGCGTCTTTTAAGTGAGCAGCATGACACCCTCATTAGAAAAGGAATTAGCCCCACAGCTGGGGCACCAGAGAGGAGGCATAGAGGTCTAGAGAGTAGTGTGAGGCTTGATGTTAGGTAGGTCCCTCGAATCACCAGAGCTTTCTGTTTATTGACCTGTATGCCTTGGCAAGGGTCCACCTCAACAGAGGCCAAAGGAAAAAAAAAGGGGGCATGAAAACTATCGGTCAGTCACGTCTGATGGGGAGGAAGCAAGTCAGAGATGATTGTGAATTTCTGATGAAACCCAAGCACTCAATGAGAACAGAAGAAAATAAGAGGCTGTTTATGGTAGGGCTCTGGTTTTCATGCATGAGAATCACCTTCAGGCTTGTTAAAACAAAATGCCCCCCTCAAGTTTCTAATTGAGTAGGTTTAGAGAGTCTGTATTTATATCAAATTCATAGGTGCTGTTGATGCTGCCACTCCAGAGCTCCTCCTTTAGAACCAAGGTGGCGCACCGGCCAGACATGGTTCTCCTACCATGTCAGAAAGAACATGATGATGGGAACCAGGTGACTCCAGGACTGAGAGCTAAAACATTGTGTGATGAAAAACATGTTCTGTTTTCATTTTTTAATTCATGTTTTTATTTTATAATTGTGTGTGTGTGTGTGTGTGTGTGTGTGTGTAGTAGTAGTAGTAGTAGTAATAGTAGTAGTAGTAGTAGTAGTAGTAGTAGTAGTAGTAGTAGTACAGGTCCTCTCAGAGTCCAGAGACTGAGATCTATCAGATCCCCTGGAGCTGGACTTGTAAGCCACTGATGTGAGTGGAGCTGGCAATCAAACTTGGATCCTCTAGAAGAGCAGCAAACTCTCCTAACCACAAAGCCATCTCTTGAGCCCCTCATTTTCTATGTTAACCACTGCTGTTTATGTTGATGAGAAGGACTCAGATGTGTGCTAATTTATCTTTGAGAATCTTTCTGCTATTTCAGGATACACACACACACACACACACACACACACACGATAAAAACTAAAAGAAGGAGATATGTATTGGAGGGTTTGGAAGGAGGAATGGGAAGGGGTAAGTAATGTAATTATATTATAACCTCAAAAAATAATTTATAAAAGTATCTTCCTGGGGCAGGAGAGATGGCTCAGAGGTTAAGAGCACTGGCTGTTCTTCCAGAGGTCCTGAGTTCAATTCCCAGCAACCACATGGTAGCTCACAACCATCTATAATGAGATCTGGTGCCCTTTTCTGGCCTGGAGGCATACATTCAGGCAGAACACTGTATACATAATAACTCTTTAAAATAAATAAATCAATCATTTTTTTAAAAGTATCTCCCTGCTATGCACTAATCTTCTTCATAATAGAAAGGCACAACTCTTGTGTCCACAGTCTTTAGCAAGAAACACAGCAGTATCTTAGGTGGGTGGCCTGGGGGCAGATCTCAGTGTGAAGGTGAAGTGCACATAGTTATTCTGGAGAGTGAAGGTACACTGGGAAAGAATGATGATTGTGTAAAATAAAAAAAGGAGAAAAAGACAGAAAGAAAGGAGGGGGGAAGGAAGGGAAGGAAAAAGGGAAATGAGAGGCAGCCCATGAGAAACATGTTACTCAGACACTGAAACAAAACCCTACAGGGAAACCTTTGGAAATGGGGACATCATATGCCCCAGAGCTGCTTGGAAGAGTGGTTGGTAACTGGGGCATCGGTACTCTCACACCTGTAATTGGTTAGCTCGAACTGGTCACAAGGTTTCACAGGCACCTCCAGATCATGATGTCTATGAACAAAGGGAATCTAGCAGGTTGAGGATCTGTCTCCACAGACGATGCAGTGATGGCATTGCCTTCGACAGGAAGACAGTGAGGGCATCAGCAGGAGTGTAGGAAAAGGGTAGACCTTGCCTGCTGCTGCTCTCTGGCTGTGCTCTGCCACACTCAGTGTGTGCCATGCACTGTTCCTATGGTGCCTTCCATTTCTTAAAGTGCCATTGGCTTCCACTTATGGTTTTGATTCTTTAAGGATACATTTATTTAAGGAAAATTAATTTACCTACAGGAAAATGCTGTGAAGATAATGTTGCAAGATAACTCTTGCAAGATAATGTTGGCAAGATTCACAAATGGACAGAACCGAGATGACTAGAATTTGATGAACATGGGCAGAGTTGTTTGAAACAGGGGAGCAACATACTGCACCCTTCTGTAAAGGGTCACCTAGGTATTTTGTTTTCTTCAGAGCATAAAGACGCACTCCTAACTATCAAACTCTGGAGGCTGTGTGAAAGCAGCTACTGACATTGTAGAAATGAAATTGTATGGCTGTGCTCCAATAAGTCAACATGGACATTTGAATTTCATAACATTTTCACCTGACATATTCCTAACGATTTGAAATGTAAAGTTCTTAGATTGCAGTACACACACACACACACACACACACACACACACACACCAGAAACTCCGCCATCCCCTAAGTCAAACTCCAGCCCTGAAACGTGTTCTGATCCTCTCAGCTGCTTGTATGACCTTGGCAAATGACTTAACTCTCCTTACCCTGACAGTGTCATCCACATCATAGGGACAAGTGTAAGATCAACCTCTCATGATTAATGCACAAATATACACTTAGACACTGGGTTCCCAGTGAATTCTGTAGTGTTAGCCTGTTTTCCTAACATGGTGCATGTACAATCATCGGAGACTCCTTCCTCTTGGGATTCTTCCAAATGGAAGCAACGCACCTGATGACATTGGCCTTCTATCCTGAGATGTGAGTACAGAAACCATCTCTCTTGCCTGCAAGGAATCTAAGCAGGAGAAAGCTAATGTTTCTTTCACTGTTGGTGTCAGAGACCCAAAAGTGGGAACAACGGAAGCCAATGTTTTCACTACACCTAAATTAAAGCTTTAAAGCTGGTGGTTCTCAAGTATGAAGGAACCTAAAAATTTTTCCAAGACCACATTATTAAATATCTTGGTGACTGTTCTGCTGCAGATGAATTGTGGGGCAATTTAGGGAAGCTATACAAAGGCCATCTGTCCTGAAATCTTCCTCCTCATGGCTCAATGACCAAGAGTCCTAGATCCCAGGATTTGCTGAACATCCCAAGAGCAAAGTCTCTACAGCTTATTTAACTCTTTTGCCCTGTCCTTCTATTGCTTCTGAAACTCCTGGATTAGAAGATAGTTTATGCAGAATCCCATATTTAGGATATAATATGCAAATGATCACATCCAATTAAATTTGCCAAAGCAATCTCCATGGGCAGAAGCTATTTACAAATTCTTACCTGAAAATGCTTGAGCAGAATACCAACCTTTCCCGGATAAAATGTCACCAATAAAATGTCACCAATAAAATATCACCTCTAAAATGTCTATACTGTCCTCCCAAAAGCATATCCCCTGACCCCAGAAATGGGAAAATGAAGCTGTACTACCAGATTTCACAAAAGTGTGTTTAATGAAGCTAAAAAAAAAAAATAAAGAGTTCTAAGTGGGCCTAGGACCAAACGTTTCTATGTGACATCTACTCTGTCTTCATACTACACTATGAGGCAGAACTACAATTATCTTCACTTCACAAGTGTATAAACTGAGACCTATACAAATGGGTGCCATCCAAAGCAACACTGGAACGTGGCTCTAAAGCTCAGATCTTTACCTACTAGCCCATCCCACAAAAGGATGAACATCTTTCTGAATCCCAATCAACTTTCCCAGCTTAGCTTTAGTTAGTACATGTGGACATCTTCAAACACCCACCTCTGCCCCTTCAGCATCTCCTAGGATTTGAAAGAGAATGCATTTGAAACCTCAGCCCAAGCAAGGTTCTTTGCATCCTATCACACTGAGTTCTTTGCTCTGTTCCTGTAAGTCACTGGGCTCCAGCTGCTAGGTGTTGCCTTTAGGATACTCAGCCCATCTGTCTTGCAGATCTACTGTTTAAAATAATAATTTAAAATTTTTTTTTAAAAAAATTATAAAAACACATGGAAGAGTTCTTGGAACACTGTAAAGAATTATCTAAAATAGTAATTTCCCAGCCTGCCCTTTGCATAGGAAATTTAAAGCATTGAGAAGAAATGAGTAGATTGGTTCTATAAAAGCATCTCTGGTGGGCTGTGCAGTAGGAAAAGAGTAATGCACACTCTCTGTTGGAAAGGTGAGCCATGTGTTAAGGATCAGAGTAGTGGGAACTGTGGGTGCTTGTGACCTGGTTGACCTTCATGCTGGCCTTGAGTTCATCTTTTCCTCTTCCTTCTAGGAGAGGATACAACAACTTGGCAGATAGGAAAGTGCTTCTCAGAGTTAGATAACTAAGGTTCAACAACTACCTTGACTGTTCCACATCTGACCTTGGGTAAGCCATGCTCCTGCCTGGATTTCCGATTTCCCATTATAAAATGAGGAGGGAAAAGCAAGTTTTTAATCACTAAGAAGTGTGCCGATGGGTGATAGTATTAAGGTAAAGCAACACTAACAAAATACTAATTACAAACACTACTGGGATTTTACCTACAGATGTTCATTACGTAATTCCTTCAACTTTACATTTAACCTTGAATTCTCAGGATAAAATATCAGAAAATAAACACTAAATTGGCACCTATGGCTATTAGAAAAGTTAAATGATAGAAGAGTTGTAAACAAAAATTACAGTCAGTGCAAGATGCCTTAATTATTTACTATCTAGGGGGATGGCTGGAACGAGCTGATAGCTCCCGCCTACTCATGGGATCTGTGTATCAGAGGTGTGACATGCATGAACAGAATGAGAGGCTAGGGCCAAATGGCACCGAAAACAGAGGGCAGAGGTGTGCCAGAAATCCAGGCAATGCACAGATGGGAGGATCAGGATTCTTCACAGGGAATGATGGATGGGGTCTTGTGCAGGTATCATGGCTGTTCTTATTTTATACTAGATTAACGTTTCTTTCTTATCAGACATCCTTTTAGGAAGAAAAAAATGCACAGCCCTGGAGATAAATCTGACTTTAAATTCTGTCTTTGCCACACTAGTTGTTTGAGAATAGGCAATGGTTTCTTGACTTTTCAAAAGATCACTTGTCACTGGGAAATACCCACCAAAACTACTAGCCCAAGTCCCTGACAGATACACTTAACCTTGATCATGACCTTGACCTTGTGTTCACAGATGAGTGATCCAATAAAAGCCTATTTCTGGAAAATTTTAACTGATTGACACAGACTTTAAAAGGTGTCCCATTAATGAGGGCTACAAAGAGACCTCCAGGAGCTGAGCTCTCTGGAAGTGACCCTTCACCCTTCTAGCCTGGACCCTGGCTCCTCAAGTCCTTATAAAAGCCCTAGTGTCCTTCCAATAGATCCCAGCCTTTGTTTAAATAAAACATTGTTAACATGAATTATACAGAGGCAAAAAGAACAACTTGACTCCAGACACAGGAATTCTTTAAAGCTCTAGACTACACTTTCCAAATCTGTAAATCATGGAACCAGTACTTCTCTCAAGAGCTGATAGGGAAAAAAAAATGTCCAAAAAGACCAGGCATACTTAGACTTTGATAGCATATAATGGATACCCAATAAACATTACTTAAGTTTCAAAATACCAAGCTCTTTCTTGGGGATGGAGAAATGGCTCAGCAGTTAAGAGGGTCTACTACTCTTGCAGGGGACCCAGGCTTAGTTTTTAGCACCCACATAGTTCTTTACAACCTTCTGGAATTCCTGTGTCAAGGAACCCAGTGCCCTCTTCTGGTGTGTCATGCATTAGGTATCCACATGGTACACATATGTGCATGCAGACAAGAGGCATCCACATGGTACACATATATACATGCTGACAAACACTCATATATGGAAAATAAAAATAAGGAGATAATTTGTGTTGTTGTTGTTGGTGGTGGTGGTGGTGGTGATGGTGGTGGTGGTGGTGGTGGTGAGACAAAGTTTCACTATGTAGCTCTGGCTGGCCTGGAACTCACTATGTAGACCAGGCTGGCCTCCATCTTACAGAGATCCACCTGCCTCTACCTTCCAGTGCTGGGATTAAAGGCATGTGCTACTATACCCAACAAATAAACCATTTTTAATAAAGATCTTTCTAAACAGGTTCTTAAAGGTCCATGGCTTGGATATGCTCATGCAAAAGCAAAACCAGATGTTGGTGCTCAGGAGGAATGTGGGAGTTGACTGAGTTTACATTTTGATTTTTTAAAGAAACTTTCTGATCTGTATTTATGGTTTTCATCAGTTACCCGTGAGTGTTCGGAGTTTTCCCATCATTCTAATGCAGATCTGAAAGGGAAGGAAAAACAATGCAATTGCAAAAGAAACACAGGTGAGGTGGATAAAGAATGGTCCTTCTTATCTCACAGGGGAGTCCACAGAGGAGGTTCTTGGCATCATATAAGGTAAAGGACATTGGGGCTGGATTATCCTGTGAATGGGGTATTTTGTTATCCAAATTGAGGCAGGGGTGGGTGTAGAACAGGACATGGAAAGATTGGAGGCAGATGCTGAATGAGAGATGAGTTCATCGCTTGTATTTTTGGGGGGATTTTTTTTTGCTCCACCACTTCCTCCTCATTAATACAATGCTTGTTTTAAAAAAAATGTCATCTTCCCAAGAAAAGGCTGTATTAGGGCTTGGTTTTAATCATCTAAGTCTTAAACCCAACTGTGGTTTCTAGAGAAGCAGCAACAGCGTGTGGACAGCCAATGGAAGTGAAAATTCTCTGAGCCAGAAACAAACCATGGAGAGGCTGTCCAATGATGTAGGCTCTAACAAGTGGATATTTCTATTGCTCATCACAGACCGAAGGCCACTCAGTCTGACACACCTCAGATGTACAGAGTCAAAGCTGATGAATCTGTGGGTACCACAGGCAGCCTTAAAAGAAACAGTCAACCTTCTTAGTCAGCCTTGGATTCCCAAGGTTATCAGTAATTGTTACAGGAGTCACCCTTACTCAGACAATATTATAGGCCAGTCCTATCAATTACCCTGTTGAGGAACTTTGTACATGATATTTTTACCTTTGCCTCAATAGCATGCTGCATGGAGTACTCAAATGGCAGGCTAAGAAGACTAAGGAGGGAGCTGATGAAAACACAGGAACTTTAACTTTGATGACAAAGACTGGCAGTGGTGGGGTTGTAGAAACTGGAATGCCTTGGTCACTTCACCTCCTTTCATTTCCCTTCACATCCTCTCCCTTCCAGGACCCCACCCAGCCACCCCTCTCTCACTATACACATACCTTTGAGCTAATTCTGAATAAGAGAAGGCATTTTTCTTTTTAAATGAAGAATGGCATAGGTGACAACCCAACACAATTTACACCCGAGAGTCTTTAGCCTCCTTCCTAGTGGCAGACTTGGTTGTCCAACTAGGCTAAGGGATCTTTTAGTTCCTCCTAATCTAGCCTGTAACACCAAATCTCATCACTGCAAGGCAGTGCAGTGTGAAAGGTCCCAACCATGGATGGTAGCAAGACATGGCACCAGCCAGCATCAGCACCAACACTCAATAGCAGAGAGAACAGGACACATTTATTACCTCTGTAAGCTTGGGTCACTGTATTTCCTCTCTCTCTCTCTCTCTCTCTCTCTCTCTCTCTCTCTCTCTCTCTCTCTCTCCTCTCTTCTATTTCCCTCTCCTAGGATTCTTAATGAAGATTAAATGCGACCATCCACATAAAGCATTTAGAACTGTGCCTGGCTCCCATCAAGGGCTGGGTTAATGTGAGTTATTAAGACTATTAATGCCTCTGAAATGCACCTTAGCCTTCAGCACATCTTGAGTACTTGCAGGCAGAGAAATCGGGCAGTGAAAATCCAGGAGGAATAAAGGGGAGTACATGTGGGTGGCTAACAAGACAGGGTAGGATGGCAGTTAGCAAGAAAGCAAGTGTTTGGTGGTAAGGTGTTCCTGTGTCAGGCTACCAGGATTGTGTATGAATTACAGCCGTGATTTTTCAACTAGAGTACGGGAAGACTTTGTGCCTCCATCAGCACAGTTAGTAATGTTTGGGTGTCGTTCTGGTTGTTGTAACATTGGGATGCTACTAATGGACGCTGGGGTTGTTGTTAAATATTCTACACTGCACAGGACAGCAAGAATCATCTATCCCAAATGTCAATGCTGTTGAGGCCAGAGAAAACATGAATTATAATGTAGCATGACATTATCTTAATAAGAAGGAGACTCTGGCACTTCAAGAAGATGCGAACTGAGTGGCCTTTAAAACCCCTGACTCTGATGGTGTATGAAGTTAATCCTTGACCTCAAACTTAAGTTGGCAGGACGTCTCACTTTTCCACTTTACCCACATCTTCCAACAAAGCTAATCTTTTATAAACAAAGGTTTAAAGGCCCACATGAGACATTAGGTAAAAGTATTCTTGCTAAAACAGTGTCAGTTGGAGTGAGTCGGTGCTGAGCGAAACCTTCAAAATGATCTAGTGACAGGACTCTCTATTGAAGTCCTGTTTCCACTTTCACAAGTATCGTTACTAAGCAGGAGAGGGGTAGAGACCTGAGCTAAGTCCCGCAATGTGATGCTCATTGAGAACTGATAACGTTTTAGCCGGACACTGGTGATCAAGAGGATCCCCTCCTCCCTGCACGGACTCTTTTTCATTTTCCCTGTGATTATAGTCTGTGTATGTCACTGACTCTGGAAATTCCCTAGATCTGGCTTTCACCTGACAAAGGTGGCACTGGTGAGGAGAGAGAGAGAAAGAGAGAGAGAGAGAGAGAGAGAACTGGCTCTAGGAAAATGGACAGACTGCCAATTGATTAAGCTTTGGCAACTCCCGATGAAGGAGGAGGATAAATGAGAGGTGACGTCAGTACCCTGTTCAGATGACTTGGGGGATGATGCATCAGCTGCATGGGAGAACCGGGGTACGGGCTGGGATGGTGTGCTGCTTTTGACAACTCCCAGTACCATCTTCAGTCTGTGATGGTGGGGAAGGAAGAGAGAGGCTGAGCAAAGCAGGGGTGATGTTGGTGAGTCCAGAACACAAAGAAAACACATTTGGTTTGATGGCCCAAGGAGTAACATTGAAAAGTGAAACCTGGAAATCTTGGGGGAAACCAGGAAACTACAGGTGTTATCATCCTGGTGTTCTGGGACCCCTTCCTGCTCAGAACAGAGGAATTAAAGGCTCCCTAAAACTTTGGGTAACTTCCTTGTGCCCTAGTTCCCCTAGAGTTTAAACACCAACCTTGACTCTACCACATAAAAAGAATTACAACAAAGATACCCCCCACCCCCCAGAAAAGGAAATGCTGTAAACACACAGGGAGATTAGACTAAGGATGCACAAAGAAAACAAATGTAACACTTAATGATTTGGGAATGCTGGAACATATGAAGATACTTCCTGGATGGGACCTGCTTGTCAGGACTCTGTGGGTCTTGTCCTTTCTCTGACTCTTTGCTCCGTTTTGGTACCACAGTCTGGCTGTGCTCAAAAGCAACAAGGGCAACCTCGCATCCCTTGGTCACTGATGCTGAAATCTCTGAGGGCCATACAATCATCTATCAGCAGCTGTAAGCCAGGGTTACCCACAGCTATATGAACCCAAAGAATTCTATCCCAGCAATAGGAAGACCAAGAAGATACAGTTGCACCAGTGTCCCCCTTATGGAGAGACACTTTCGTGTCAGAGCTGTTCTTTAAGAAACACATCCTGTTGCTTTCATGGGTCAAATGGGAAATGGCCAAGATTTTTCTCCTAATGCCCAACTCTAAGAAGTCAAGCACTTGCCATGGCTCTCTCACCTCTGCCAATTAGCATCCCCCCCCACCGCCCCCCAATCAACAGCCACTTCTTTCAGAAGCAGCCAGCAGTGCGCCATGCACATGGTACAAGCCTGGGCAAGAAGCATCTTCAGCGGAGATTGGATTCCACGAAAGGCAACAAGAGCAGGATGGTCCCTAGTACTGCCAGTGACTGAGAGGGCATCATGCAGCACAGAACATCCACACACTCATGCCACTACACACGCCTGCCCTGCTGCTTATAGACGCAAGAGGCAAATATCTTGTTACACATAGAGGGCACGCTCAGTCACACACTCACAATTATCTACAGTCTATCGAGACATCATGCATCGAGTTACACACCAATAAGGACAGGTACAGCATAGCTTCTCTCTCTTAATCTCTTTCTCTCTCTCTCTCCCTCCCTCCCTCCTTCCCTCCCTTCCCCTCCTTCCCCTTCTCCCCCTCCCTCTATCTTCCCCTTCTCTGCCCCCCTTCTTTTCACACACAACCTCATACAGTCAGTGAACACACATGCAGTTTCACAAGTACTTACCTATACAAGTGCAGGGCAGCCTTTCAACCTTCAGTGGTCCCACGCTGCAGACAAGTCCTACCCAGACAGACAGTCCACCCACCCACACTAACACACAGCCCATCCGTGCGACAAAGGCTGGTGGGTATCGGAAGTACAGAACCCTGAAGCCCCCTCCAACCCGGGCATCCCGCCCCGCCTCCTCTCGGCATCCCCACCTGCACACGTGGGCTCCTGGGGTTCTGATCTCCTGGCACACTCCCAGCACCACGCGGCTGCGGAAGGCTAGGGAGAGCAGCACCCTAGCAGATCGCTGCGGCCACCTTTAGCGCAGAGCCCTGCTTCTGCCGCCGCTGCTGCGCTGAGCAGAGCACCCCGCCACTGCCTGCGCCCTCGCCGCCGCCCCCTGGATGCCGGCTCCAGCCCCCGCGCTCGAGAAAAGGCAAGAAGGCGGGCACCTGGCACCAGCTTGGGCTGGAGACCCCAGTCTAGGCTCACCTGGGCACGCAGAGCATCCTCTTGCTCCTAACCAAGCAGGGCTCGGCAGACTCCACAGCCCCCAGCTTGGGTGTCCCTGCGGTCCGGCTCGCTGCCGCCCCCACAGGGCACACGGAGTGCCACCTGTGCAGAGGGGCGCACTGGGAAGTGGGCGCAGAGGCTGCCCTGATCTCACATTCCTGGGCTGGCCAGCATATGCTCTCTCTGAACAGAACCGTACCCATTCGCTGGGGACAGGGCGCAAATCCTGGCCTCACTGCAGACTCCTCCGTGACCTTGGACAAATCCGTTCACCACTTTGAGTGTCCACTTCCTCTATTCAGAGATAATAAACTCGAGAGTGCTCCGAGGTGTTGGTGCCAGGGGCAATCCTTCCTCTGTGCAGCCTACTTCCTCCTTCTCATGCCTGACTCGGTCTGGCACAGAGCAAGGTTTGTCTGGGAGGGGCCTTCAAGAGAGTCCCGGGCACTTTGGGAATTGGATCACAAGTTCTGCAGTTAATGCTTTCAGTTGTCTGAGGGCTCCCTAAGGGATCAGCCCTTCCTTATTAGTCCATCCACTCTTGCCATCCTGTCTGAAGTTCTCCCAGCTCTGACCACCTGTGACCTTGACCACGTGACTAGACTGGACCCGGCCTCAGTGCTCTCACATGGAAAGCAGGGTACAAACTGGCAAGTAGTGTTACGAGTTTCCAAAAGTCCAGGCGTGGGTACCACTTAGGGATCTGAAGTAACTGTGAGGGCCTATGACAGAGCAAACTCCATCTGCTGTCAACAATCTGATCAAAGCCTCCCATCACAAGGATGAAATAGAGCAAATGTTAAAGGAGACCACATTGCTAGGACAGTTTGGAAAAGGCTGAGCCTTTATCGCTTGGTTGTGGGAGGGGCCTCAAAACTTTGGAATGAAGGATTCATCTTCAAGTACCACCAGGGCTGCCAGGAAAACTGCCCAACAGAAGAACCATGAGCTGTGATTAACTTCAGAGAGCAAAGAAATCTTCCAAGACAGTCTTAAAAATCATTAACCTACTATTGTGCCCTAACTAACTCAGGTGAAAGTAGGAGTTTGTGCTGGATAGTTTGTATCCAGTACGAGGACTGAACCCAAAGTCTCTCGCATCCGGGGCTAGTCCCCAGCTGCTTTGTCCTGTCCTTGATTGTTTGCTTAGTTTTGAGACAGGATCCAGGCTAGAACTTGAGGTCTTCATGCTTTAACCTCCATAGTGCTGGGATTACAGAAAGTTTGAATTGGCCAACCCTTTTCACCAAAAAGTCTCTTGAGTGTAGTTGATCTTCCTAAAGGCCTATTTGCCTTCCTTCAGGATAACAGGACCATATGGGGTTGAAGATGAATGAGTCAAAGAAGACAAGAGAGATTTTGGAAGGTGAAGACAGTTCAGAGTCTCTCTATCTCCCCATGCCCCTGATCCAGAAAGGATAGCAGCTCTGCAGAAACATTGATATGAACACAGTGAAAGCATATCAAATTAGTACATTAGTAATTATTAAATTAGTAACCAGAAAAATTGTGAGGTGACTACACATCTTAGGTCATCAAGCAATTTGCTTTCATGATGGATAATTTATATAGTATTTGTCTCTCACATGGTCACACCAGTGCCTTACTTTGATGAACAATGTTCAAGGTGGCCCAGGCATCCAGCTGCTTTGCTAACCCAACCTGTTTTGTATTTGAAGCCATTTTCTCTGTGTCAATGTCACAATGCCTGCCATTGCCAGCACTTTGTGTTAACCCAGCAGTGATGGCTTGCTGCAAAGACAGCTGTCTGACACAGAACTGAGGAGACAAAAAGTAGCTGAGCAGTTATCACAAGCAAGATAAGAACACCCGGGCACCTTCTACGGTGTCCTTTGTTCTCTAGTTGTCCTGATGCTGTTTGGCTTAACTATTAATGTTTGAAGGGGCAGTTAAAGGCTCTCTGTTTTATTACCAATAAAAATCAAATGACTATTTAGTCTGTTTGGGGGTAGCAGCCCAGACATGAAGACAGGTATCAAGAGTATGCCCCAGTGAACAAAACCCTAACCAAACTAAAGGTTAATGGGTCTTTTTTCTTTTCATTTATATCTATTAAACTTAAATTGTTCTGGTATGAAATTCTACTAGCTTCTACAAATCTCCAAATCAAAATTGTATAAACAATAACGGCACATTTAATGCACAGCAGATGGAACTGTAACATGAACATATATATTTGGCATAAACCTTAGGAAATATATTTAAAGGGACAAATGCAGAGTTGGGTGATAAACATAGCCCCCTCCTCACGGGGCAGTGAGTCCCATTCTCAGGGACTCTGCAGGGCTTTTGTCCTAATGAAGGTCTGAAAAGGAAATAAAAGGAAAATGGGCTCTCAAAGAAAAAAATGGCCTTTGGGTCCAGAGGATCTCTGGGATGGTCCAGTCTGTTTAAAGAAAGGGAAACAAAGCTTAAAACACTGTTTAGAATGGGCATAGGCAGTGGCAAGGGCTGTCCAAAGGCATATTATGAATTAGGGCTCAGGCTTGGTTGGTTACAGCACTGTCTTCGGCTTGCAGGTTTGGATCATGTTTTTCAGATCTTTGGTCCAGTCTCTAGCAGCCTCATCAGCAGGGCATGGTAGCAGATGTCTGTTTTCAGGCCATGTTGCTTGCAGTGGAGATGGCTGGAACATAGATTCACATGTCCTTATAGCCATATTTGGATTATGGGTAATGTGCATGCTTTGAGACTTCTCACTAGTACTAATGAAACATATCAGGATGGTTGGTGGGTTACTTGGCCTGTAATTTAATGTTTAAAGTAGGGCAACCTAATAAGCCAGATAATTGGTAAATATCCACTTTCTACATTTTCTTCTGCATGTGGGTGTGTGTTATCTATGTGTGCAGAGACAGAGAAGAATGTGGCATGGCCTGCTAAACATTCTTCACCCTATTCCACTGAGATAGGATCTCTCACTGAACCTGGACCTTGGTCAGTGGCCAGCAATGACACTGTGTTTGCAAGCCCACACATAGCCATACTCTGCTGTTTACATCAGTGCTGGGTTCTGAACTCAAGCCTTCCTGCTAGGGCAATAACTTTTACTTGATGAGCAGTCTCCCAGCCACAACATTATCCTAATTTTCCACACAGTGAGACATGTGTTTAGTCTTAAGTGATATGACTCTAAGAAGATAGGGTCCTTTTTCTCAAATACTCATAGCCAACCAGGAGAGACAGGATTGGGCAGAGAATTTCAACACACAGTGAAAAGATTCATAATAGAAACATGGGTGACAAGCAGAAGTCATCACTACTGTAACCTGCATTGTATTCTGACTTAGCATACATTCACTGAGCATATACTATTTGCCACACCAAGCACTTTAGATACATTCTTAAGTGTCTCCTAACAGCTCTGAGAAATACTATTAGAGATCTACAAAGTTAGAAGAGCAAACGCACAAGGATTAAGTTACTTGAGATCGAGCTGATGTGGGAAGAAAAAAAGCAGTCTATGTAGGACCCAAGATTAGAATCCAGGTTGTCTTTCAGTTAGCAAGCATGGAACAAAAAGTCTCAATCATGCCAACTCTGCCAAAGAGCACTGAGGATTTACTGCGTCCAGTGCCTTGGTCACTCAACAGCTTGAGACTCTTAGGAGAACATGTATACAGTTGGAAAGGAAAGAGTCGGGCTGGACTTTCACATTTGAGAAGGAAGAGGATAGGCTGGGACATCACAGAGAATGAGAGAGAATCACATCCAGATGTGAGCTCTGCATTTGAAGCTGTCCAGAAGAGTGAGCACTAAAGTACCAACTGGGTGCCATCCACCAGGAATGGTGGAAGAAAAAAACCTCTGTTCTCAGTGTTACCTCTGTCACTTGTCAACTCTTCCTCAGCTAGCACTTAAATAGCAAGGCTCTCCTCTCTTCCCTCTCTTCCCTCTTGTCTTAGTCCTCTGTCTGTTTCACTGGAGACTTGCTCTCATTGCCATCTGTGTGCTGATAAGCTCTACATTTGCTCTATAGACCAAGTTCATCACCAAGTTCATCTATCTTAGACATAAGATACCCAGGGATGTTGCTGATCTTGGGGGGCATCTGGTCCCATTAAGGCTGGATGACTGTGGAAAGAAGATCTCAAGGAGAAAGAAAATATGGAGTTGTGTCAGATTAAGACTTTGGAAAAACTTAAAAGAACACTTTGATCACATGTGTTTAAAAAGCACATTTTAGGGGCACAAGCAGGCTCATGTTTGATTATCTGCAAGGGGAATATAAATATCTGGGCTTTCAGAAAACAGTATTTATGACAGCATAGCCATCTAAGCGGCATTTCCCAATTTTCAACTTTCCTATCCAACTTAAGGATATCTGGAAAAACTTACTTGGAGAGACAGAGCAGAATGCATAACTCCCAGTTTATGTAAACAACTAGATGGTGAGTGGGAGAAGGGACCTCAATGTCCCCACCACATAGAATAAAAGTCAAGAGGTGTTAACTCCTTTCATAATGGAAGAGCAAATACTAGAAGATCCATGCTGCTTAGAGTTGCCAAGGTGACTGGAGATGAAAATAATATACTGGAGGTCACTCAATAGCAAATAAAGAAATAGCTATAGAAGCTCTTTATGTACAACCAAAAGATAATTCCTTCAAGAGCCACAGTGAACACTGATCTCCAGGCAGTTTTACCATTTCCTGTGCCGTGATAACAGCTCCTGTGTCATCACAGTTCATGTTTTAGGGAAGCTAACCTATTGCAGGTCTTCTCTATGACAGAATTCATCAATGTATTCCACCTAGTTGGTTCTAATCTTTGACTCAGCAAGGGATTAATCCAGCTTGAACCAACAACACACAAAGCCTCAGCTCTGGATTTTGGAAGCAATATTCTTGCTTTTCTGGGAGAGGTCTTAGCAAGAATGTCTCCCTCCGTCATTGGACAGTGAGGTTTAAAATGTTATTTGATGAAATGCTACACGTTAATCTCTTCTGTTTTGGAGAGGTTCAGGCTGAGAATAAAAAGGACACATGAAAAATAAACAAACACAAAGACCCACGGAGTCTCTAAAGAGTAGAATCAGAGTCCTGAAGATATTTAGCTGGATCAAGCTGTACCCAGTGCTGCAGATGAAACTTTAGCTCCCATATAAGCGATGTCTCTGATTGTCACTCATTCTGTCTCGTTGCTGATGAGTAACCAAATCTCACTTTTACTCAGTGATAGATGACTCCATCCCTAGCATCTCAGCCTGTGGCTGAGTTTTGACCAATAAAATGGAAATAGATGTGCTGTGTGGACCTCCCAGGAAGATCCCTTTAAGTCCCCAATGATGCCGGGTGAGTTTTGCTCCTGCTGCTTTCCACTGTGGAGAGCAAATGAGCAAGCTCTTGAAAATGGGAGTCATGAGGAATAAAGGAAATAATCTTGGGATGTGGACTCCTCTGAGACATGACATACTCAAAAGACTGCAGAGAGACCGTGTTATTCATCACGGAGAATCCCTAAGCCAAGGAGAAAAAAGTAGAAATTTGTTTTTTGTTTTTAAAGAAACTCTAGTTCTCTCGCAAAATGGAAAATGGTGTTCTAAGGAAATGCTGCACAGTTTTCTAGCTTAGTGCAATTTTAAATTATGGATTGGGACACTGGAAGGCATTGTGTATATGAGCATGCGCAGATACATATATCCAAATGCCTCTCAAAGAGGATTTAAATAATACAAGGAAATAGTCGCGAAACAGTATTAAAAGAAAGAAGTGGAATGCCTAACAGTACACTTAATAGAAATGCCTTCAGTGGCAGATTAAAAATGTATGAGTTATTTCAGAAAACACTGGCTTCAGTTTTCTCTGCATCACAAATTAGAAAAGTATGCTTTATTTTTAAATGGTTATTACACATTTTAACTGCAAAAGGAAAGCTGGTTGCTGATAATTTGGGATACTGGTAGTAAATCTGGTGATATCAGCTATGCTGAGGGAAAATGAGATTGGAGGATGTGACCGTAGTCCATCTAGATCTCAGAGCCATGGCTCTGCAGTTGCATTTCAAAGCAAACTAGGCTGGCCACATAATCCTCTTAAGGCTCAGCATAGTAGGTATGGGTTGGAAAGAAATCTACAGAAGTAGAGAACACATTACCCAGGCTGCCCTGGGAGCATGGTTACTCCCCTCTGCAGGTCTCCACCTCAGGCATTTTGATGGAGCAGAAGAAATCAGGAAACACACGTTAAGGTGATGTGGTGGCTTGTGCATGGGAGCACAGCTTTCTGAAAATCAACTGATTACAAGGCTAGCTTTGTAAGCACTTTATAACTTTCAGTATCTTCTTTATCAAGAAGGCTGCCTAGGCCATAAAATGCCTTTGGGAGAGAAGATGGAAAAGGTACAAAGTCAATAAAATGTCTCTTATGTAGGCACCAGCAAATATGATAAGTACAAGAATGGAATATAAAGGGAAAAGTGAATCAGACAATTAGTTTTTAAGGACAAAGTCCTGGTCGTGAGAGAAAACAAAGCAAAAATCAGGCAAAAGGTAAATATCTGTGCAGTGGATAAATGAAAGATTGAACAGCTCTTCAGTCAGCTTTACTTTGTAGTATTAAGAAATGAGATAGCCTTTAAGATCATTGATTTAGAAACTTTGGAAACTGCCAAGTTTGGACACACAGTGAACCTGCCAAGAGCACACACAATCCCAGTGCAATCGGCTCACTATGTCATTAGTGGATGAGATCTCCGGCCAGAATTTTTTTTTCTTTTTCAAGCACTTTAAAACAGAAATGCTTTAAAAGACAATAGCAACAACCACTTACCTTACCAGCCTCCATTTTTGCACCCCACCCCCCACCCCCGGCTCTACTGCTTGTGTTCTGGAATCTAAAGCTTGTTACTTACTGTGTGAGCCTATCAGCTCACGGAACTTTACGGCCATTCCTCAACCCTCCTGAGACGCTATGATGACTTATACATTTGAATCCTGGTTGGTGGCAGCAATGTTTGGGGAGACGATGGAGCTTGGCTGGAGAAAATATATCACTGGAGATAGACTCAGAACTGCTATAGCCTTACCCTACTTCTGCTTCACACTCTCTGCTTCCGGTGTGAAGTGGAGACGGTGTGAAGTGGAGACGTGGTCTTCCAGCTCTCTGCTGCTGTAGCCAGCTGTCCAGCTTTGTAAGCCAAGGTAACTCCTCTTTTTCTTTCTTTTGGTTTTTTCCCCATTAATTAATTAATTAATTAATTATTCACTTTACATCCTGATAGAAGCCCCTTCCCCTCCTCCCAGTTCCCTCGTCACATGGACATGGCCCTCACCTCTCCCCCTCCCCTTCACCTCTGAGATGGGGAGGTCCCATCTGGGAAACAACCTGTCCTGGCTCCACAAATCACTGCAGGATTAGACACATCGGTACCTTTGGTCATGGTATTTTATCACAACAACTAAGATGTAACTGGCGCACTTCTTTTTCTCCTGACCTTTCTCTCTCCTATCTCTAATAACAAAAGTTTTGTTTTGTTTCAAAAAAAGAAAGCTACACTGAAAACTAATCATTAGTCACCTTGGGAACACTACTCACGATGTCGGTCTGACAGTTGGTCATTTTTTTATTCCTAAATTGAAGTGAGAATTTACTTCTTTGGAGATATTTTCTTTGGCACCGTTAAAAACATTAAGAACAAAGAAAATCTTTCCCTTTAACTCTTCTATTTATCTGTAAATATTTATGAAGTCTTCTTAAATAGAATATACTTCCCTGTCATCACCCCTTTTACTGTATTATTTTCTGTTTTATTAGAGTATATTAACTATAGAGAAAAACATGTTTCAATATTTTATGGTCATTTATGTATATAAGGAAGTATGATTGTATTTAGCCACACTTGCTCTCTTCCACCCCTCCCTCTGTCCCCTGCTTATTTCTTAATAGTATCCCTTTCCATGTATTCTTTCTTGGTTGGACTTAGTTCATATCATGATACCAGAAAAGAATGTTGTTAGAGCCATAGATTCCATTAGAGACATGATCTGAGTATATGTCTTCATGGCAGGCTGATTTGATCAGGATGCTGAAAGGCTGAACTTTCAAAACCCTTTTCTAGAGAGAATTTTACACATAAGCACTGTATTTACATCATTTGCATCTCTTCTCCCTACACACCACACACACACACACACACACACACACACACACACACACACACACACATATATACCACTGAGTCCATTTAGCATTTCTCATGTACATATTGTTTAGGGCTGAACACTTGGGTTTGGATAACTAATGAGAGGCTCATCCCTGGGGGGGGGGGGCTGATTCTCCCTCTCTCAGCATCCATCACTTACCAGCAGTTCTTCATCTAGGGATGAGGTCATGTGAGATATCCCCCATCCACTTTGCATGTTAATTTGTGTTGCCATTTTTTAAGTCTTGTTTAGGCAACCATCCTTTTGAGATTTCATGGGTATAGAAAATACTACCTTACAAAAGACATTCTGACGCTCTGGCTCCTGAAATCTTTCTGTCCCTTCTTCTACAATGTCCTCTTGATCATGGCTATGGGGTTGTGTTTTACAACTGACACTTGAAATCCCATGGTCAGTTGTTTTCTGCACCTTGAGCCCTTGTGGATGTCTGTTATTGTCTCTGATTTCAGAAGATGAGTTCTTGACCATCAGTTGTGGGGAGGGTGGAAATAGGTAGGCATAATGCTGGAGCAGTAGGTGAGGGCTCACATGTTGAGACAACAACCATGAGATAGAGAAAGAGAGCTAACTGGGATGGCATGGGCTTTTAAAACCTCAAAGTCTACCCACAGTGACACACCACTTCCAACAAGGCCACACCTCCTAATCCTTCCCAAACAGTTCCACCAACCATAGACCAAACATTCAAACACATGAGCCTAATAGGGGAGTTCTCATTTAAACCACCACAAGGGTGAGAGTTACATTTACCTGTGAGTATTAGGATAAATACTTAGGATACAATTAGAAACTATGCTGGTTTTAAAAAGTGGTGGTAGGAGGGCCAAAGGCAGCCTGGCTAAATTTACATTATCAGACATGAGTTTCTTCCTATTGACCAAGCCTTAATCCAAGTAGACAGCTGCTGGCTATTCCTAAATTATAAACGCTGCTATTGCAACCTTGGGCATATCTTGCCATGTTGGCCATTGCTGAAATTCATGGGTTTGAGCAACTGGCTAAGACTATTGATTGACTGATTTTCCTCTGGTAGCTTTCATAGCATCCTGAGATACTGTGAGAGTTGAGTCTCAGGGACGTCGGCTCCAGCTCCACTCCTCTACATCCGCTGACTGGAGTGAAGTGTCTTCAGCACTGAGTTCTTGGAGGCAACCAAAGGCAATGGCAAAATCCTCAAAACACACAAAAGCAGAGCTACTGCATGACCCAGCCAGACCATTTCTCACTGTACACTTAAAAGATCCAAAGGAGCATAAATAGGGGCATTAACACTACTTACGTTTATTCCAGCGCTATCCACAATAACAAAATAAAACCAGTCTAGCTACCTACCAACAGATGACCAGATCAAGAAAATATGGTAAATGCATGTGACACAATTGTGTGTGTATGAGTGTGTGTAATCCAGAGGATGACCTCAGGCAAAGTTCCTCAGGAGTATTATCTATCTGTTTTTTTTTTCCCCTCTCCTTTTTAAGAGACAGAGTATCTCACTGTCCTGAGACTATACTGTCAATAGCCTATATTATTCTGGGAATCTCATTGGCTCCCCTGACAAACAACTCAAAATTCCCCGGCCTGGCACTGGGAATTTTGTTAGATAGTCTATGGCTCTTAGGGGAAGCATTATTACCACATGTGTCACAACTTCAATCAAACTTTCTGTGTGTGTTGAGGAGGGGAGGTTGTCTGTACACATGCAAAACAGATTTGTTGCATGCTCTCTGTTATATGTGGATAACAGATATGTGGAGATATATATATATATATATATATATATATATATATATATATATATATATATATATACATATACATATATTTACTATAATCACTGCAGAAACTGGAAAAGTGTAAAGGGAGGAACCTTGGTGAGGGCAGAGGGAAGGAGATCTAGAGAGGGGATAGTAGGAAACAAATACTAAGAAATGGAAAAACTGGAGATTTATCTGAGAATGGGAAGGAAGGCAAAGACTGAAAAGGAGGGAAGGAGGTAGTGTGGGAGGGAAGGAGGGAGGGAAGGATAAATACACTAAGAATGTTCAAAAAAGCGATAGCAAAACATTTTTGGTTTACTTAAAAATTCATACATAATTTTGCTCTTCTTAACGGCTAAGTAATACTTCATATAGAGCCATAGATATAGCCCAGTTAGTAAAGTATCTGGCATGCAAGCATGAGTTCTTGGATTTCATACCCAGAATCTGTGTAGAAAATCTAAGTGTGGTAGGACACATGCTTAGTATCCCAGAACTACAGGTGGTAGAGTTAGGCAGATGGCTTGTGTTCACCGCCCAGGCATTCTGGATTGCCTACTTGCAAGCTTCAGGACAGTTAGAGACTCTGTCTCTTAAAAGGAGAGGAAAAGAACCTAGTCAGACAATACTCCTGAGGAACTGTGCCTGAAGTCATCCTCTGGATTACACACACTCACACACACACAATTGTGTCACATGCATTTACCATATTTTCTTGATCTGGTCATCTGTTGGTAGGTAGCTAGACTGGTTTTATTTTGTTATTGTGAATAGCGCTGGAATAAACATAAGTAGTGTTAATGCCCCTATTTATGCTCCTTTGGATCTTTTAAGTGTACAGTGAGAAATGGTCTGGCTGGATCATGCAGTAGCTCTGCTTTTGTGTGTTTTGGGGAACCTCTATGTTGATGTCCACAGCAGATACACCAATTTGCATCTCTCTCTACATAGGAAGTTTTCCCGCCTTAAATATTTTGTTGTTATTGTTGTTTTGTTGTTTTGTTGTTTTGTTTTTTTAGGCAGCCTTTTGCACTAGGTTAGATGCAGTAAGTTGGTATAGTTTTGAATTTCATTTTTCTGATAGCTAAGAAAGTTGGATGCTTTTTCATGTATCTTATTGGCCATCTGTATCTACTCATTTGAAACATAGCCATGGATTGGATTATTCGTTCTTTGGTGTTTAGCTGTTTAAATGTTTCCGTATATTCTGCGTGTTAATCCCGATTGGAGAATAGCTAACAGAGAAGCTCTCTTCAGTTTGTCAATTGTTTTCCCTGTGTATTTATCTTTAACTTTTAAAGTTTTTTAAAGATAGGACTAGTGTCTTAAATTTATATCTGGTTCCTATGCACCTGAGGCAGTCAGTGACATGCAGCTAATCTATCTAATTAGTTCTGAGAACAGGTAAGTTAGCACATGAATATCTAAGACAAGTACATCACACCACGCTGGCAAGCATCTCTTTTATTTTTTTTTCCCTTGTTCTGGTCAACCCCACTTGCTCCGCTCGCTCCGGACAGCCCCGCTCGCTCCGGTCAGCCCCGCTCGCTCCAGTTGGTCTCTCTGGTCCAAGGATTCGTTTTATTATTATTCTTCATAAGTACGCTGTAGCTGACTTCAGATGCACCAGAGGAGGGCGTCAGATCTCATTACGGGTAGTTGTAAGCCACCATGTGGTTGCTGGGATTTGAACTCATCACCTTCGGAAGAGCAGTTGGGTGCTCTTACCCACTGAGCCATCTCACCAGCCCAAGCATCTCTTTCTTAAGGATCCAATTTATAACAGATTCATAACAAATTTAATACCTACCAATGGGACTAGGAGATTGAGAGGTATCGTGCACTTTCTAATAATTTGAATACATTTGATTCTGTATTCACGATCCATACAAAACCAAAATCCATTTCTATTGTAGCAACAATTCTTTCATCTACTTCATTCAGTTAACATATGTCTGTGAGTTAGCAAATGGGAGTAAGGTATTTCCACTCCCTTCTTTGGTCCAGTTTTCATGTCATACTTTCAAAGTGGGCACTTTAAGGTGCTGAGAGTGATTTCAGAGTCCCAGGTGATATGCTTTGCACCTAACGTACCCTCGATACAAACCAACAATTTTATGAGTGACCAATCTCAGAAATGACAACTTACCTAAGACAGAAATCCTGCTCGGTTGGATTTAATCTGCACAGTATTACGGTTTCTAATGTTGTTTTTGAATCAGCTTTACTGACACAGCAATGTTTGCACATATGCATTTTTGTCTTTCACTGAAATTCTGAGATCACATCTGGACTGCACCTTAACTATAAGTATCTATGGGGTCTGGGAAGAGCTGTTTGCTCCGTGTGCTGATGTGGCGGGAATGAAGCATCAGGCAGGATGGAGATCTTTCCTCTATCACAGAATTTCACATTTTCCTATATTCTTCTTTTAGTAGTTAGGAATTGTAGTTGGAAAATTAGATTTTGCTGTAGTTTTAGAGACCTAGAGGCCCTTGTTCTAGGGGAATGATTTTTCCACTCAGTTATGCCTAGCTTTATTTCAAAGTTCTGAGAGGGGAGGGGAGGGGAGGGGAGGGGAGGGGAGAGGAGAGGACAGGAGATGAGAGGAGAGGAGGGGAGAGGAGAGGAGGGGAGAGCAGGGGAGAGGAGAGCAGGGGAGAGGAGAGCAGGGGAGAGGAGAGCAGGGGAGACCTACACATTGCATCCGTATCTTGGGAAATATTTGTGCATTGCATAGTTTTCAGGGAAGGGAATTCTCCAGAATATCTAAGTTTCTCCCTCTGCAGCACTGAACAGATTCGATTCTCTACAGACTGCATCCCTATGATGGCAGAACTGCAGGTTCTGTCCCAGAGACTGGCCAGGAAGCATAACTTCCATGGGCTTGGTATGTTACTCAGCAGGAATGTGTTTTCTTAGCACATACAAGCCTATGGGTTTCACCTTGGCACCATAAAAACATAAATGGCATAATTTGGGTAGAGTAGGACTATTTTTTTCTTGCAATAACTCTTCAAAGTAGAGTATCGTGTCTAATGCACACGTTGTAATTTAGACTACTTTTATCTCTTGTACCTTACAACCACGTGTGGCTGCTGGCTTCCATTTACACTAAGCACAGTACCAGACTATCCAGTTCAGTTTGAAGCATTCAGACTTTCTTTAACAAAAGCACACCCAAAAGAGAAGACTCCTACTCTGTAAAGAGAGGCATTTGAAGCCAGGGTTAAGGATCCGGCTAGAAATCAACAGAAGGGCTGGAGGGATGGCTCAGTGGTTAGGAGTTCATACTGTATGTGCAGAGGACTTCACTTGGATTCCCAATGCCTGCACTGAGCAGCTCCCAGACTCCTGTGACTCCAGCTCTGGAGAACCTGGGGCCCTCTTCTTGCATCCACAGGCACCTTCACTTCTGTGCATATATCCACACACAGACATACATATATACATTCAAATAGTAATAATAGGTCTGTTTTTAAACAAAGTGGTGGTAAGAATATTTTTGAGTATTGATACAGGCAGCATTAAAAGAGAAACATTATATTCTTTCTAGGGAGCCATCATTGAGTTATGGTCTCAAAGGAGTTCCAAGTATTCACTTCTAAAGAATGGTTCCCTGCTGCTAATTTCTCCTGTGAGAAAACTAGAGAAACTACATTATGGTTATATACTTTTAGGGTTTCTATTGCCATAATAAAATACCACATCCAAAATAACCTGAGAAGGAACGGGTTTATTTCAGCTTACATCTCTCAGGTCACACTCTATCACTAAAAGAACTTGGGACAAGAACTCAAGCAGGTCAAGAGCCTGGAGGCAGGACCTGAGGCAGAAGTCATGGAGGAGGGCTACTTACTGGCTTGCTTCTTATAGCTTGCTCAGTCTGCTTTCTCAAAGGACACAGTGCTGCGCAGGGTAAGGTGAGCCCTCCTACATCAATCATAATAAAAATAATGCCTGACAGGCTTGCCTATGGGCCAGTCCAGTAGGAGCATTTTCTCAATTGGGGTTTCGTCTTCCAAAATAACTCTAGCTTGTGTCAAGCTGACATAAAACTAGCCAACACATACACGTAATTAGAATCCAAATGATTGCTAATGACTGTAATCTTCTGTACAGTAAGAATTGGGTGTTATAAGGAGGAATAGGAACAAACATCACAATAATAACATTTATCTTAGCAGTTGAACCCAAGTGACACTGGAAATGAATTATGAAGATAAAGAAGCAAATCCTGAAGGTAGTGGTTGTATAAAAATAAATGTGTGTGTGTGTGTGTGTGTGAGAGAGAGAGAGAGAGAGAGAGAGAGAGAGAGAGAGAGAGAGAGAGATCTGAAGCCATGCAACCTAAGGAAGACTGAACTTAGCTTCTCTTGGCTCTAAGAAACCATGACAATTCTAAGCAACATACCCTGGAGGAAAGGGGCAATTGTGCGACATTAACCTGACATAGATGCTCTTTGGTTGATCTTTCTAGCTATGTTACAAAGCGGCACCCCCAGCCCCAGGCCCTGCTGCCAGCCCGTAGGAAAGCCCAGTGACATTTCCTAACCCCTTGCTGGAGCTGTCTGCCAAGGCAGCAACTGCTCCTTCTCCACCTGTAAAACGTGGACCCTGGGAATGGAATAGAAAAATGGCTTCACATGCTGTTCCATCGGCTCTGCCTTCTGACACGCAGAATGGAGAGATGAAGAGCTCAGAGCCTGATTCTTTCATAACTGGGCTCAGATCCTGGCCGCAGCATCTGTCCTGGAACCTCTGCAGGGGAGGGGGGCACTCGCCTGGAAGGCAGGAGCAGAGGTCTACCTCTTCCAGATCCTGCTGCAGGGTACATGGTGCATCCTATCTGCAAGGCTCAGTGCCAGGCACCTAGTTATTAGGATTATTTATTTTAAACTCCCTCCCTATAGACATAGCTTTGCAAAATAGAAGCGTTTAACTTAGCAGGCTGTTAGATGTTTCCATACATTTTTTTCTCCATTTAATTACTCTGGCTAGTTAGGGAATCGGAAGAATAAGGGAAAAAAAGGAAGAAGAAAGAAATACCAACAAGAAAGGCAATTTAAAAAATGTTACCCTATTTTAAACATAAACATAGATGGGGAAGATATATCCTGGCTTCCTAAAGAGAGTCTTTATGGTAATGCTGCGGCCCTCACTGAACATAGAAGCATCTGGGGATGGGGAGTCAACAGGAGGAAAATAGGTGAAAATCTCACGGAAGTTACACTATTTAACTTTGTATTTCCTGCCTTGCTCAGCAGATCATTTCTCACAGAGCTGGAAAACACAGTCTTAGAGCTCTAAACTACTAACACTGCACCAACGGGTCAATTTCTTTCTGCATCTCACATTTTAGCGCTCTGTCTGCAGTAAGTTGGGTCCCTACGGTTATATTAATCGATAGGTGACAGAATGTAAATAATGAACTTTCTTGTGACCTTTTCAAACCTGCAGAAGGATTTTGCTATAATTCCTTGGGATCAAGAGGAGACAATGTAGGTAAGAGTGATAAGGAGATGATTTTGGGGAGAGAGGCGGAGAGAGACAAAAATGAAGGGGATGCCTGCAGTTGGAGGGACAGTGTGGAAAAGAAGAAAAAGAGAGTTTAGATGGTCCTGGAGATGTCTCCCCATCCCGTGGTTGACACACACTTAGAAAGGATTTGGGTTACACAGAAGTGGCTGTAGGTTCATGGATTTGCTCTCTCTCTCTTTTTATTTTATTTTTTATTTTTTTGAAAATGCCATTCCTAAGCTGGTCAGTCAGACTGTGGCACCATTAGGGTACCTATTGGTCACAGGTGCCAGTCAGCCCAAGGCCATGTTTTCTCCTTTCCCCTTGGTCCACCTCCTCCTCCACTGCCCGCTGCACCCTCTGCACGGCACCCTGTGGAATCGTTTGTTGAGAACAACTGAATGAAGGTATCCCAAAGGTGTCTGTAGGACCCCCTTGCTACGGGAAACCAAGTCACAAAGGCATCGGAATTTCCTTTTCTTTTACTATTCTAGTTCGCTAGACTAGCGTCCCTCCACCCTTGGCCATAAACAATGGAGAAACTTTAGGCATGTTTTGTCTGCCTCCTTTTTGTCTTTTACTTTTCTGGGGCTTAATCTGTCTCTCATGTTTGTTTCAACTTTTCTTCGCGCTTTTTAATTCAAAGAGGAAGATAATTAAGTAAGAAACTCCAAACAGTAAGACAATTAACCTGTTCTCTAGCTAACCCCAGATACATTTCAAGTACAACGTAGGAAATAGAGGTAATGCTTTCCTGAAAACTTGCTAGACCTCTCTCTCTTACTGCTGTCTAACCTCTCCATCACACTGTATAGATGCTGCTGCTAATGCCACCCTCTCCCCTGTGACAAGCTCTCTCATGTGTACCTGCTTCTCCGTGGGGCAGCTCACACATCTGACAGAGTATCAGAGTCTCCACCAAGCACCGTGGAGTGGAAGAAACACTGACGCACAGCATCTCCACAGCAGCTCTTAGAGACTCTTGTGGTCCTTTGTAGCCCAGAGGGGCCAGGAAACCATCCCTCTCTAGGTTCCCATGGGAACGGGAATAAATGCAGCAACAATTAGAGGAGATGAACATACTAAAAATATCGTTTTCAAAAGTAAAAAAAAAAAAATGTCACCACTTCAAACATTCACATTATACCTGCTGTCCTTTCTTGCTTTTAGGAAGGTTTTAAAACAGTGTATGAAATCGTGGTCCTTTGTTGATTCTACAGCTTACAGATCCCAGACTACACTACAGTGGTGTGTGTGTGTGTGTGTGTGTGTGTGTGTGTGTGTGTGTGTGTGTGTAGAAAGAGAGAGAAAGATTGTAAAAGCTCTACAGGTATAAACTATGATCTTTTTTATTTATTATTTTGCTTAGGTTTTTAAAATATATCCTTTTTATTTTTTAAAGTAAAATCATTTTAAAGTAAAATCATTTTTCCCTCCCGTTCCTTCCTCTTAACCATCCCATGTATAATCCCATTCCCTCTCCAATCTGTGGCCTCTTTTTCTTTAATTGTTAATTGTTTTGTGTATGTATACATACATAAATATATAAATATGACCTGTTGCTTCTCTTGAGTGTTGTTTGTATGTACTTGATTTCAGGGGTGATGGTTTGAAATGGGATAACCAATTAGGAGTCTCATCCATGAAGATGACTAACTACCCATCTCACAGCAGTCCTTAGGTGCCTATTGTTACTTTTCTATGGCTGAGGCCCCTTGAGGTTTCCCCCTTTCGCATTAATTTGTCTATTGATATTATCATTGTCCAGCTTAGGCAGCCGCATCGTTGAGGCATCAAAGGTATGTCTTCAATGACACTTCCAGGAGACTCAATCCCACAGCAGACTGGCTCTTACCAATCTTTCTGCCCACCTCTTCTGCAATGTTCCCTGAATCTTAAGTGAGGGAGTTGCGTCCTAGATGTATCCATTGAGTCTGGTGCAGCCAAGATATTTGTTCTCTGCCTTTCTCTCAGTTGTGGGCTTTGTAATAGTCTTTGCTTGCTGAGGGTTTTCTTTGATGAGGAGGGACAGGTACACGTATCTGTGGGTATAAGGATAAGTATTTAGGGGTCAGTTTGGAATTATGCTGGTTTAGGAAAGTGCCCACAGAAGGTTGTCCTCTAAGTCTCATGAACTCACCAGCACCAGGAGATAAGGCAGGGTTCCAGGACCAAGTGTGATTTCCCTCCTGTTGAATGGCTTTAAGTCCAACTAGAGCACTGTTGGTTATCACCTAAACAGGGGTGCTCCTATTGCACCTTTTGGGTTATCGTGCCATACTGGTCATGGGTGTGGTTTGTAGGTATCTCAGCTGGGCAGGACCACTGGCTGCTTCCCTCCCCTGACAGATTGGGTAGCCCCTTCTGGTATGCTGAAAGATAGTCTTAGGCTCAGGTCAGGTTAAGCTTGGATCTTCTGAGTCCTGTGTCCAGCATGTGTGGTATCTTCAGCAATAGGGACTACCTTTCAACTCTAGGAGGTTACTAAGGGCAACACAAAACCCTGTATTGTTTTGGAAATTTCTAGGACTTTCCTGACCAACAACTCAAAAAGCCTAATAATGGGAGATTTATTAGGCAATCAATTTATTTGAGAGGGGAGAAGATTGATAGCCCAAGAGACTTAGCTTTATTTAAACTATATTTGTACGTATATATGTACACTACACACACACACACTTATATGTATTATACATACCTCTAGGTTAAAACAATCCCTCGTGTCTCTTTCAAGCATCCTTAGCATCATTTCAGCATCCTTGCTCCCTTTCCTTCTGAAAGTTTCTCCCTCCCCCTTCCTTGGTTAAACACATTTCCCCCTCCCAATCAACTTTTATTAAGTTACAAGAGCAAAATGCAAGCACCATGCTATAATCTTTCAAAAATTTGGTACACATAGTCTAGTAGTCTAGACAGACAGAGAATTTGAAAAGCAAGCAAAAATACATACAGTCTGCAAAGTGTGCAGGTGACCTGCAGGAAGCCACAAGGCTCATCAGGAGGCAGCTCAAAAGGGTTTCTCTTAGGAGGAGGCATCTGGGATAAGAGATAGTGACCAGTAGCTGGGTTGTCAAGAGCCAGGGAACTCTCCATCCAAGGCCCAAGGCAGAGAGTTGGTGCTAGAGAAAACAGGCTCACCAGACTGTAGAAACCTGAATGGGACCTTTATTTTTGTTGCAGAGGAATTTATCTGATACTCAAAATGCGAAGAGAATTCACTTACATGTGTAAGAAGGGATAGGCAATAAGTCGATTTGTATTTTGAAGATCCTGATGGACAGTGTTTTGAGAGTGTAGATGATTTAAATATGGAAGCCAAGTGTGAAATTTCCCAAAAGCTCAGCAAGAAATGATGGTAGCTTAGACAATCCTGGAGTAGTAGAAGTGCAGACACATGCGGATGGTTGGGAATGTGTTGATAGGGACATGTCAGAACATCTTGTGCTGGTTCTTTCCTTAAATCTCTTCTCACGTAAGTGTCAACCCAAAAGCTGTAAAATCTGCAAGTTTCTCTATACTCTGCCCTGTGCTCCTCTATACCCTGTCCCATTGATGTCCGGACCATACTGATCCTCCCTGTCCTAGAACACACAAACTGCTCTCAGCTTTTCTCTTCCTCTGCCTGAAATAATCTCTCCTAGGACCTTAAATACCATTAGCATTTACCTCTTCAACTCTTTGAATCTTTGCCCAAAATATATCAACAACCAAAGTTCTTTCAAGCTTCATGTCCTTCGTACCAAGTCCTAAAGCACCCTTTGCTTTTGTGTTCTAAGTATCACCCACTGCTATGGTCTGACTTTCAGTGCAAGATTCCATACACTTCTTTATTACTTGGAGAAGGGATTTAGTTTTATGAATGCAGGTAGATCAGGAAGAATAGAAGCTGGTTCTCAGGCTCCACATGTAGTAATTGGGTAGAGGTTTATAGATGACGTCAGAAAATTTAGACCAGAAAAAGTTCTACCCCAGAATACAAATAAAGCCATCCCTCCTTCTTCTAGGATATCAGTATTCAGAAAGAGCTGGGATTGACTATTTTAACAAAGTGAGACATTTCATGTTGAAGGAACCGAGGGTGACCTCAGTTGACCAGATAAAAACCAGCTCTTCCCCCTCCTTTGCCATGTGTTCTCCTCAACGTACATCCAGATCCTTCCTCATTCTGTCGTAACCTCCCTCCTCAGTGAGTCCTACATCTTATGTCTTTTCATTCTGGCCCACCATACCTATTGCATTGGCTTGTAGCTATTGCTATCAACTGCGGACTTAGTCCTCTAAAAACCCACCTAAGTTGCTGTCATAGAACAAAGTCTCTCCAGTAGTTTTTCTAAACCTACACTTCCAAAGTCTCCATGCATCTATAAGGACATGAACCATGCCCTGGGCAGATAAATCTAGAATAAATATCCCACTCTTCATACACCAGTCTGGCTCTTTCCCTCCTTGGCAGCCCTGCCTCATTCCTCTTCACTGTCCTTTATAATTAGACAAGGAATCAAAGCTTCAGAGGTGTGACATAGCAAGTGGCTTCCTGTTGTACCTAGAAGGCTGCTAGAAAGACTTTGATGAATAAAATAAACACTAACACCTCATGGCAGAGCCAAGAACTAATAAGTATGCATCCTTAATTGATCCCTTTACATTCCAACCCTACTCTAAGCACCTGCTTTCTGCTGGAGCATTCAGAGAAGATTCTTTTAATTTCTGTTTAAAGACGATTACTGTTAGTGAAAAGGCCAACTAGAAAAGTGCATATGGAATGACTGGGAAGTATCTAACATCTAGATAGGGCTCAGGAAGATGCTCATTCAATGAAAACTACCCCCAAATGGTCCTCAGAAACAGGGAGAAGCCTCCTCCTTTGAATGAATTTCTCTGGTGGCTCACATTTCAGAGCCTAATAATCTTCAGCGGTATTCAGCTAGTATCTAGTTCATGAACTAAGATGATTGTTAAGCTGAAGGTTTCTGGATTGTAGTGTTAGTCATATTTTCCCAACTTGGGGTATGCAGTGATGAGTCTGTGAGCAGACAGACAAAGGCTTACATACCAATCTTCCTTTTATTTTAAATTTCTTTTTCTTGTGGTAATTTAGGGTATATAGAGAAGAAAACAAATTGCCTCCAGTCATGCAGAAATGTTTTCTCTAAGCTAGAATGACAGCAAGGTTTCCAGCCCCACTGCTGACTAGGCACCTTGCCTTCCCAGGCCAGGTTTTCTTACACAAGTTACAGCCAACCCTTAACAGAGGGACATCTCAGCCTGATGCCACGAAGAAGAGAGCACTTCCAGCTATACCAAAGGCAAAGGGCAGACAGAACTTTGCTCATTCACTTCTTGACTTCTCATTGGTCTTTGGCTCTTTGGTGTGGTCCAGAGCTGACCTAAGCCAAAGGCCAACCTGCTGAGTCAGGAAGAAGACAAATGTAAGATGCTAATCCGAACAGGAAATAGGAGATACACTCCACAGTGTGCTGCTTTCCATCAAAGAGTGTATTTTTGAACAAATGAATGAGTTTTCAACATATCTCTGGCATTGTCCTTAAATAACAGGCTCACATACAGTCTGAATCTCACACTCAAATTAACCTGAAAAATGTAAGAACTGGACAAAGTTAAGAACTTAAAATATAAACTTTCCCAAGAGTGTGCCTCAAATAAATTCGAGTAGTGGACTCATTTTTTTCCAGTTTATTTTCTCTTTGCTGATGCAACTTTGTAGTCCTATGTCTGTCCCAAAATGTTCAGTGTTCACCTCCCATCCTCCGGTCATGGAGGAAAAACAATCAGTAAAGAAGTGGTCATATAAATAAATATATAACTGGGTGACAGTGGCATATTGATAATTTACACGTGTCTGTCCTCTCCAGAATGCAGGATGTGATTTGTCTTCCCTCACGTCTTCCCTACACTGAAGTTCAGTACTCATTACTGGAATTCTATGACTGCCCAGAGATTCACTGTCTCTGGGGTTTCAGTGTTTAGATCACTAGGATCTTATTAACTCTATGAAAAGTACCTTCAATATACCTGGTATGATTGACTATCTCTCTAACTCCAGATGTACAAGCAAGGCATACTTGGACAGATCCACCTCAGGGGGCGGGGGGCAGTTCCATGGCCCTCTGCTCTCTCCTTTGGCTCTACAAACATAAGAAGACATAAAAGGAAATTCTCTTGTTCGACCTTTAGAAATTATCCCCACCCTTCTATTTGGATCTACAGTTCAGAGATGCAGAGTATAAGCATTCGTTTAAATGACTCTAAGGTCTCATCTCTCCCCAGTAAGAATGGTCAAAGTAAAAACACAAACAAAAATGAAAACCAAATGTCAGCGAATGCTGTCATGGATGTGGAGAAAGATGAACACTTATTCACTGCTGGTGGGTATGCAAATTGGTACATCCGCTATGAAACTCAGTGTGGGAGTTCTTCAAAATGCTAAAAGTAGATTGACTATAGGATCCAGCTGTACCATTCTTGAACATATATGCAAAGGACCTTGTATCCCACTCTTGAAACCACTGTTTATCCAAATTCATTGATGTTCTATTGACAATGAAGTTCTCAATTTAAAAAAACAAAAAAACCAGACATGCCTGCTTGTTCAGTTTCCTCTTACAAATTTGACAGCTTTCAGATTTGGGAGAGGAAGCTTCAGACAGAAAATAATTCTTTGTCATTCTTCCCTTACAGGACAGTGAAGAACGCCCTGTGCTTGGAGACTCCAAAGACTTGAGAAATGATTCAAGTGTTCAAGCAGAGAATGGTAAGTTGTAGCTCAAAGAATAAAAGGAAGAATTGAGTTTAAAGAAGCAGACATTGTTTGGCCATGTTAAAAAAAAAAAACTCAACTCTATCATATATGCTTTCATAAATCCCAGAAGTTTAATTTCTTGGAAGTGTTTGATGCTTTTGAGAAGGACTAGGCAGGGGTTTCTACCAATGCTCACACTAATATTCCTTGCCACACACTCTTCTTTTCATATAACATGGATTCTTCCTCGTCAAGAAATGGAGTCTGTGTCTCCTCCCTGAATCTGCATAAAATTGACCCGTACTAAATCACAGACAGAGGCGTGGCTTTCCCGGCTTTACGTGTGGTTGTGTTATTTACTTTGCTCAGTGCTATGACTAAACACTTGATATGAAGCAACTTAAGGGAGACAAGATTTATTTTGGCCCTGGGGGAGAGAAGAGGTAGAGGGAGGAGAGAGTGAGGGGAGAGAAAGCTGTAGTTGGGATGTAATGCCTGAGAAGAGTAAAGATTGATTTTGGCTCATGACTTGAGGGTAGAGGGTAGAGGCTCATGACAGTGGCAAAGGCTTGAGGCTACGATGGCAAGAATGTGTGTCAGCTTGCTCACATCTTCATGGATCAGAAAGCAGAGGTGAGGTGATAAACCTCAAGTTGCTCCTTCCCCTTTCACCAGAGGTCCAGTCCCACCAGCTGAGCTTTCCTTTCCACCACAGTGCAAAACAATGTCATCAGCTGGAGCTTATGTGTTCAAACACACAATTCTGTAGCCCACATTTTACATCCAAAACCATAGCACCTGCACTTAGAATCCAACCACCATTTCCTGCGGATGCAGAGATACCTAGGGAGGCGAAGGTAGGATACGTGGAGCTACTCCAGAGGCTCCAGGACAATAGCACTAACCTGCTGCCTTGAGGATGGATGAGCCTTGAAGCAATTCCGACTTTCAGCTATAGAATCATCTCTGCACTTCTGATGATTCTAGCTGAAGCCCAAGAACTAGCTGAAGCAGCAGCAAGTTAAGGAGACTCTGACCCATACACACCTGGAGCACAATAAAATACTGGCGCTGCCTTGTGCCACTAGTCTGCACATGGAATCTGGAACCTAGGTCTCCTAAAACCCCCTTCTACTAGTTTCCATCCTTTTTTAGGATACTTACTGATAATACCTACCATTTTTATATTTTACCTACTTAAGACCTTCCAAGATTGTCACAAGAGCCCCTGCCACCAGTTCTATTGCAATTTCAATTCATTTGCAGAATTAAAAAATTCAGACTATAACCTGACAAGCCATGTAACCAATACATTTTCATAGAACCTATAATGATAGCTCTCCTTTTTTCTGAAGTGGTGCTTTAAGGGGGAAGAGATGATGAAAACAATTTCAAAATCTGTCAGCACCTACAGAAGACTGAAAGGGAAAGGGAAATGTATGTTACAAAAAAATATAGTTTTCCTCAACTGTAAAAGAATATCTGTTCATGCCAGGCATGGTGGCGCACGCCTTTAATCTCAGCACTCGGGAGGCAGAGGCAGGCAGATTTCTGAGTTCGAGGCCAGCCTGGTCTACAAAGTGAGTTCCAAGATAGCCAGGGCTATACAAAGAAACCCTGTCTCAAAAAGAAAGAAAGAAAGAAAGAAAGAAAGAAAGAAAGAAAGAAAGAAAGAAAGAAAGAAAGAAAGAAAGAGAGAAAGAAAGAGAGAAAGAAAGAAAGAGAGAGAAAGAAGAGAAGAGGAGAGGAGAGGAGAGGAGAGGAGAGGAGAAGAGAAGAGAAGAGAAGAGAAGAGAAGAGAAGAGAAGAGAAGAGAAGAGAAGAGAAGAGAAGAGAAGAGAAGAGAAAAAAAGAAAATACCTGTTCATTAACTAAACCTTTCTCCCAGCACCAACACAGCTCATGAGTCAGTCTGCAGGCAGACTTTTATAATAGCACTGCTTCCTTCATCAGAGTAATCCCATTTTTAAAATAGATCCTTAATGACAAATTGTAAGTTTGTCATCAATATTAAGGCTTCCCCAAGTGCTGGCAGAGAATCGCTCCATGCACGTCTTAGACCTGGTTTCCTCATCTTCTCCAGCCTTTTCTCAAAAAGCCCATTGCCCAAGTGCTGGCAGAGAATCGCTCCATGCACGTCTTAGACCTGGTTTCCTTATCTTCTCCAGCCTTTTCTCAAAAAGCCCGTTGACTCGAGCACAGCAGTGAGTCTTTTGGACCAAATGCTTTTCATTTCTAAAAGTTTCATGGAAAAAACTTAATTGTGGTTTTATGGGATTTTTATCATGTTTGGCAGGTCTTACTGAACTGTTTCTGACAGTAGCAAGTTTTTGTTGTTGTTGTTGTTGTTGGATTTTGTTTTTGGTTTTTTTTAATACCTAAGGAACAAATTCAAAGGAAAAAAGAATCCATCTATCTGACCACTAACTTTCTAGAACAGCTGCAGACTCTAGACCTTACTGGGCACTATCCACAAGGATTTTGTTTAATCCTTCAAATAAACATAAATTTGAATATCAGATTGTCAGTTTTACAAATGAGGAAATTGAGGCTTGCAAATCTTAAGGAACCTGAACATAGTCACACAAAAGGGTAGTCGCAAAGCTGGGATCTAGCCCAAAGCAAATAGCTTCAAAGCCAACAATTATAGGAATCTGCACTGGGCTCTGATGTGGAGCCAAGCTTAAGGCTACAAGCTCCCAGCTTTTCCTCAGTTCCAATCAGCCAGCAAACCAGTCACACACAACAGTTTTTCAGGCTGTCTGATCTCAGCTGATGCATGATATCCACTGCCCACGCTGTTTGTAATTTTTCTTCTTGACTGTCTGGATATTGTTGGGCTTTTCTGTCCTTAAAAAAAAAGTGAAAAAGAAATTAGCATCTAAAAATACCCCAGTAGGGTATATAGTGTAGTTCCCAAATGGGACTCACTTAGAATGGAATGCCAGTGATTGCTGTATCAAAATTAGGGGCTGCCCAGCCTTGGAACTGGAAGCTCAATGCTGTAATCCATACTTGACCCAAGTTTGCTGGGAAGCGGGGAAGCTTTGGGCAAGATATCTCTTTGTCTGGACTTCACTTTTCCCATTTGTTTATGGTATAAAATAGTGTTTTTAAAGGTTACACCTTAGAATTGTTTACAGGGTCACTTCCAGAACAGATGAAGGACAGAGGGAAAGTATGACCATCTCAATTTCTTCTACCCTCCTTGAAAAAAACAGAAGAGCCCCATCTCATGAACGGTGGGATTCTAGTTACATTGTTATTAAGGAAAATAACCAAATGGTACCTTTGCCTAGGTGCCATCAACTGTCTCCTCAGTAGTCTCTTTTCTTTTCATAATGCCCTTCAATAAAGCTGTCTTCATCCCCACCTATCATGGTCTTTGTGGTGGTACCAAAAAATACAATCTCACTCTGGTGGATGGAGGGTGGCTCTATGGTCCAAAACAATACAGAATCTCTGGGAACATGAGTATAAAACATGGAGGTCAAGAACAGAAGACCTTGGAGCAGGTTTATGCTCAGACATCACCGGAAAAGACTAGTCAGTAGTAAGATCTAGATGGTCAATGTATGTTTGAAATTTTAGCCAACCCCTATGAGACTATACAGATGTGTTTACATTTATGATGAAGTTGTATCCCAGCAACATGATCAATTGTTAGAAATACTGTAGGACAAAACCACCTTGACCTACCTACCTTACCCAATATCATATAGCACAGTAGCACAGTTCACTGTCAACTGTTCATCGTGGTGTCTCTGTGGCTGATTAGAAGCTAGGTCCTACTGAAGCCCACCATCACACAAGAGCATAATACCCAGAAAACTGAGAAAAGATTAATTCAAAGTATAGTTTCTACTGAACAAACATTACCTCTGTTTCTGGAGATTTAAAGAGATAGTTAAGATCGAAGGATGTTATAGGATGAGAAACAAATACAAAATGACCTCTGTCCTTACAGTGGGCACACAAAGTGAATGTACACAGAAGTCACTTGGGGACTCAGGGAGCCAGTAGCCATCTTTCATTCAAAAGAAAGGCCTCAACCAAAACTAAGCCTACCCAGCGCTTAATCTTGGATAGCCAATATGAGAAAAATGAACTCTTGTTGTCTGCAATATTATGAACACTCAGCTAAGACTTTATGGCAGTAGAATCTTGGGCCCTCAAGGTCCAGACCTTGCCTATTCTAAAGCTCTGCTTGTTGCTTTTGGTCAGTCACTCCAGACTTTCCGATAAATTGGTATATGTTACAGAGTGAAATTCTGCTGTTAAATAAAGCCAAATGGCATGGAATAGCACTGCTTAGAAGCAAAATAAGCAACAATGTGGCTAACTGGTCCCTATAGCTCTATAGCTTGCCATTTATGATTTTAATGTCAATGATATCCTAGAATTGAATGGTTTTCTGCTATTGCCAACATTTAGCTTAAGAAGCATTTGTCATTTATCCTGTGAATTTTGAAGTAGCTAAAAATATAGGGAAGTAAAATATTCATCCTTTATTGTTGCTATAAAAATGTAAGAGCCCCAGGCTGGGCCTGGGGAAGCTGGTAAGAGATGGTGCCAACAATGAGCTTATCACAGCCACTTACTGGAGCTCTGTTGTTAATGGAAGGGGCACTTCTCAGATCCTTGGTTTCCCTATCTGTAAAATGAGTAAACAAAACCATTTCTGAAGATATTAAGCTGTTTATTTAAGTCTATTCTTGTCTTCTACTTACCTCCATGTACATTTGTATTAACACACATATATATGCGCATGTAAATCATGACATACATGCATGTGCACACATACACACATACAGAGAGGGAGAAAAAGAAGGGGGAAGAGGGGGGGAAGAGAGAGGAGAGAGTTAGTTAGTTAGTTAGTTAGTTAGTTAGTTAGTTAGTTAGTTTTAAAACCAGCCAAGTCTTTGTGTTTCTTTAGCTTGAGGCACAAGAAAAACAAGTTCAACACAGAACCTTTTTGATTTCCCATGCCAGGATAATTTGAAAAATTAGAAAAGTGAGAGTTATCAATATGGACAAGAGGACATGGGTCTGTGATTTCCAAAAACAGTAGGGACCTCAGATTTGATCCACAGGGCCATCTATCTCCAAGTGGGGACTAGGACCTGAGTAAGATCTATCTGAGGAAAAACATCTCCTCTCAGCAAGGGGTTTCCCTTTAAGCTTAACGTGTGATACACCTTGCTTGTCAGTTAAGGAACCATGCAAGTGTACACAGAGCATTTAACAGTGCTTATCATGGACAAGTTTAACTGGAAGGCTTCTAATATGACTCTACAGAAAGGAAAAAGGTATGCCTTGGTAAGAATGAAATTTTTTGTCCACCTACAAGACAGAGGCCCACAGATTTCATTTCTTTCATGAAAACAACAATCTGACATTTCTTACCCACCCAAGTGTATGAATGTGAATTTTATGGGTCAGCTACATGGGGCAGACAATTCATATCTCCTCGATTTTTTCAAGTATCTAATGCTAAAAGCCCTTTTTTTTTTTTTCTTTTCAGTAGGAAGAATTAAGGTTTACTTTCCACGTTAGTGGGAAGTGTCCGTTATCCAGGGAAGTGGGGGTTGGCATCCTGTTTGCCTCAAAGTGCACGTTGGTTTCTTCAGTATCTTCCAGCATAGGGAAAATGTGTTCCTGGGGAAAAGGCTGAAAGAGGAAAGCCAGGAAAATTTTGTCTACACCACAAATTTTGCATCCTTCCTATAGTACAACCTTGTAAAAGTTCTACATCCTTTAGGGAAGTTTCATCATCTCCACCTTCATTTCTTCCTCCTCCTTCCTTGTTGTCCTCATCAGGACTGCCATGTCATTATCATAGGAGCTACTCATTCTGTTATAGACACTACTCTCCTATTCCAAACACATAAGCTCATTACCATACTTTACACCACATAACTTAAATGAATCCCTTTAATTATTCCCACTTCACTGTCAAGAAAAACCTGGCTTTCAAGAGGTTGCCTAACCTGAGAAGTTAAGTGGTAAATCACTAGATTTCACGAAGACACCATAACTATGCATGCAAACATATTCTGTGGAAAATATGTTTAATTCAGAACAAGATATAGTATACTAATTTAAGTGTAATTCTAAAAGCCCTGAGAACAGCTGTAAAAAAAAAAAAAGCAAACAACTGAATTCTAAGAAGGATTATTGTTCAGACGATAGTAGGAACCTAAAGCCTATTCCTTACAGTTAACATAAGCATTCTCAAAGTTCCTTATGAACCTCGTTTTTATGGCATGTGATGGACCCAACCCATTCACTTACTCTCACTAATGGTTTCAAGTTCAATTCTCTTGCTTACAAGTACAATTCACAGACTTTCTAGCCTGTCTTCTTTTTATTTGTATATCTTTCATTGGGTTTGTTCTTTGACAATATTAGGCACGCTTAAAGTGCATTCTGACTACTGGAATGCCTAGCCCTCCATTCTCCCTCCAACCCATGTTACCTTCTTGGCTAGTATTTTATCAACCTGACACAAGCTAGAGTCATGAGGGTGGAAGAGCCTTAATTGACAAAATCCCTCTGTAAGACCTGACTGTAGGCAAGACTGCAGAGCATTCTCTTAATTACTGATTGACTAGGGGAGGACCCAGCCCATAACAGGTGTTGCCATCCCTGGGCTGACAGTCCTGGGCTCTATAGAAAGCAGGCTGGGCAAGCCATGAGAATTAAGCCAATTTTAAATCCTCCTCCATGGCCTCCACGTCAGCTCCTGCTTCCAGGTTCCTGCCCTCCTTGAGTTCCTGTCCCAATGTCTTTATGTGATGAACTGTGATGGGGAAGCATAAGATGAGTGAGCCTTTTGCTCCCCAAGTTTCTTTGGTCATAGTAACCCTAACTAACACTCCAGGATTAACCATGTGGCCATGGGCTTGGAACTATCCACTGGAGCCTGGTGGGTATCTCAGCCTGTTCATTTAATTCATTTCTCACTTATCTGCTAGTCACAGTTACTCAAGCCAGAAGTAACTCAGAAACCTAAAAAAATGCTTAATGTTTGTTTTAAAGAACAAAATGTAATAGAATTTTGAGAAAATATCTTTAAAACAATATTGATCATATACTCAGTTCTCTCTGCATTCCCTACAACCATCCCTTATTGTATGTAGAATAATTTTGGTTGTGATGAGAATACAGGACCATATTGCACTAAGACTCACTTGACACCATGATTATTTCTTTGATCATACAATCCCAAACGCTTTCCTTAAGAGGAACTTGCTCATACGCTAAGGAAGTCTTCAATATTCCCCAGTACAGGGGAACGCCAGGGCCAAGATGTGGGAGCGGGTGGGTAGGGGAGCAGGGCCGGGAGGGGGGAGGGTATAGGGAACTTTCTGGATAACACTTGAAATGTAAATGAAGAAATTATCTAATAAAAAAAAAGAAAGAAAAAGAAAAGAATATGGTTTCAAACAAGGAAACAGCATGCATGACTTCCCTTTTAAAAACAGGCATTGACAGCTCCTGAGAAAGACACAAAAGTGACAGCGTGTATAAAACTATCACCATGAAACTCATTTTTGTAGGCTAACCAAAAATTTAATAAAAATAAAATTGTTTTTTTTCTTCTTTAAAACCTTGTGTTTTCATTCCTTTTGTTGTTTTTTTTTTCATAAAAAAATAAAGTAACTAGAAAACAGAAGTAATGCCTAACCCAATGATTTGTGTATGATTCAATAAAGAACCCAAAAGGAATGCCCAGTGAGAGGAGGTGGGCTAGACCGAGTGATTGACATGAAGACAGGACACTTTAATTGACAGTATGGTAGGTGAGAGAATGAGAAGGGTCAAGAACAAGTTTGAAGTACATAGCTTTTTTTTAAAGTCATCATAATAGTGATTTTATTAAATTAGTTGCTTTATAAAACATTGCAGATGTCATAATTGTTAACATAATAATTTACCAAACTGTAGTTAACTAGTGCAGTTTGCTGAGCCTGTTTTATAAAGAAAAGAAAATGCCAAAATCTTGTTAAAAGATTTTCTGTTGCAGCCTAGAAAACCAAGATTTGTTTCTCAGACACTTGAGTCAGGCAAACAGAAACAGAGTTCTCTCCCCCATCTGAAGTCCTCCATCAATAGAAACAGGCTGATAAATAACTAGACAGTCAATGCACTGGAGGGTCCACCACTTGCACTGTAATAATGGAGAAGTTTACCTTCTTCAGCTTCAAAGTCGGAGGGTTTTGGTCATTAAAATCTTAAGTATCAAACTAGTATCGATAGTATAGAGCTTTTTAATAGCAGCATAAATAGAATACAAAGAGAGCAGCCTTGGGCATGACATTCTGATGCAAAGGAGAACAGTGCCTTTTAGTGTGAGTGTATGATAAGGAATCCTGCTGAGGTTCCATATATGCTGGCTAGCCTCTATTTCAAACAAAGAGGGAGAAGTGAAAGCAATTCATCCCAGAAACCATAACTTATGGCAGAACTATGGATGACATAGAAGAGAATTATATGAGAGATTATTTTCAAAATATGAAAGGACACCAGGGGCTTCCATGAGCCCAGTTATCAGAGTCACAGACTTATTTCTACTCCAATTTGTAATGCTCCGTAAGAATGCTGACGGTGGAATCCATCCACTGAACCCAGAAGAAGTCCCAGGGCTTCTGCTACTAACTTGATCTCCTCACAAACATTTTAAAGATGCCAGGGACAAAGGCTTCCCTTCCTACAGGGAAACCTAAGTTTCCTAAGGAAACCTAAGGTTTCCTCCTTGGCCTTCCAGATGGCACTGCACACACTTGATGGAAATGTTCAAGAAGCACGTTCTTCTTTGAGCTAAAAGAAACACCTTCTTCCCTTAGAGCCCACGCCCACTTTCTCTCCCTCCGTAAATGGAAGCTGGTGTCCTTTGCAAATTACCCGTGACCAGTCCTTTCGCTGTTTGTGCTCTTGGCAGATACTCTGCAGTAGAAAGATAAGGATAGAGCTTAGTGACGTTTATATTTCTACTGGTTTCCTTAGCAATGTCCCAGCAGGCTGCCAGCTCCCCTACAAACCTGCTTTTGAGTCAGCCTGTTTTTGGCTGGCATCTAGACTCTGCCAAAACACCACTGTAAAAAAAAAAAAAAATGATAACTTTTTTTTTTCACAGCATTTCACAGTTTATAAAATGTTTCCAAGACTTTACTTACTTTTATCTTCACAGCAGAAATTCACAGAGAATGTATTATCAATATCCACATTACACAAGTAAAGAAATTGAGGCTCACACAAACTTTGAGACTTTCCTAACGTGCCTGGCAATTAGGAAAACAAACAAATAATTAAATAAAACTGAGCTTGGAGACATGGGATGGTGGTGTTTTTCTCATCTTGGACAGCAGTGGACCTTGAGTCATAGCACAGCATCTCTGAGCTGACTGCGGACCTCAGGCAAGATGAAGATAAACTAGGAATCAGGACTTACTTCTAGATTAATTTAGACCCAAAATGTATAGATGCCAAATGTTACTTCAGCTAGTGGCTTGTTCCATATATATATATATATATATATATATATATATATATATATATATATATATATATATGGCTAAAATATAATAGCTTTATAGTGCTTGCTTTATAGTAAGTGTTCTATGGGCTCACCATAGCTGTACCCCTCCACTGAACCATGTATAACTTTGACTTTACATTAAAAAGCTATTAAGGCAAAGGTTGTCTGTTGAGTAGATCATTGAAATAGTGATAAAACTTCTTTTGAATAATTGATATTGATTAATATTAAACTGGCAATTCAGGTGGAGTGTATGGTTATTGGCACAAGGTTCTGTGTTTATATGCATATGAGGACCTAGACAAGCAACAAGGGCTCCTTCTCAGAAACTCCCACAACATTGATGGGTGACCAAGTTTCAAAGTATGAAAGGATGGATTTATCTGCCAAATTCCAGAGACACTGGAAAACAGAATTAGTATTTACAACGCAATGATTTTTCAGGGCTCATTAAAAAAATATGATCTTTTGGAAAATCTCTAAATTTCTGAATTATAAAGATGAGCTACACATTCAATAAAAAACCTGTTTGCCAGCTTCTATTCCTGACAAAATCAAAATTATTAATTAAGATATTTGATTTGAAGTGCCATGGGGGGGGGGGAAGACAATTGAGTTAAATCAGCTGTCCATCTATCTACAAAAAATTCCATCTTCCACTTAACCCATTAAAAGGAGTACCAGTACTTCACCCACAATTTGATTTTTCCATTACGTGTCCAACAAAATATTTTGGTATCTTTCTCAACTTCATTACTAGTGACCTGCAATTCATATATTCTCTCTTCTTGGTATTTTTTGAGATTATAATACAATTACATCATGCTCCCCTTCCCTTTCCTCCAAACCCTCCTATATATTCCCTGTAACCAGGGTCTTTTCTACCCATGGCCCAGTTTCCAAATAATGACTCTGAGACTTAATTATTTATGAATAAAAGACTAGGTCATAAGCTTGAGCTTGTTCTCCAACTGGCTTATAACTTCTACAACCTCTATATTCTATTTTATGTGGGCCTCATGGCTCATTACCTCTCCTCAGTTTCATGGGTCTGTCTCCTCGGAGTCTAGATGGAAAAATCTCCCACATCTCATTATCTTCCAGAGTTCCAATCCCTCTATTGGAACTTCTACCTCTTATTTCCTGTCTTTTACTAATAGGTCATTGGCTTTTTATTGACAGTTGATGCTTCCACATAGTATAGAAGAGATTCTCTCTACATCCTCCTAAACTCACTCTCTTTCTAATGCATGGCCTCTTTTTAAAAATTATTGTTTACCATATGTGTATATGTGTTATGGATGTGTGTGCCATAGACTAACAAAAGCCTACTGAGCTGCTAGCCATATAAAAATATAACACACACTATGTACTTGATGGCTAGCAATAAGAAACAACTACAATTTTATCACTAGAATATACTCCTTGCATAGATTTTCCTTGGAAAACAGCCTCACTGTACAGGCAGCAGTATTGAGTCTTGTGTGGCCATGTACAAGACAGAATAACATGGTTCCCACCCCTGGAGCAGAGCCAGCAGGGCATAGGCCTTCATGAGTGTTGATGGTTGCTGTGGGTGTAAGGCTTGTTTGTATAATAGTGAACATATTGAGGAATGTCCTCTCCGCCAAGGTTAATGACTCAAGATGATCATAGCACAAGTCTGGGAGGTGAGGGTGTGTCTATGTCTCAGCAAAATGATAGAATGCTGTGACCTTCAGGACAGCTCTTAAGGCTGTGGGAAAGAATGCTAAAACCATGAGTTCAAAAATATATAATTTCTCAACTATGCAAAATATAACAATGCAATATGAATTATATCAGGAACTTCACAGATCTAAAGATACAGAGGCAGCAGCACTATGATCCAGCTTGTCAGAAAGATACTAAGGGAG